>CM067170.1:122150890-122178457 GCA_034093135.1 Erigeron breviscapus | reverse complement strand
GACTTCAGTCTTTGACTTCAGTCAGAATGTCTTCAGTAGAGTTGATCTGGACTGGGGTGAAGTCCAGTGAGATAATCTGGAGAATACTCCAGATTCCTATACAAGTATTTGCTCACTGGTCTTCCATTATTTCTGGACAAATCTTCGAGGGACTCCAGATTCCAAGTCTGGAGTAGGTCCAGTAGAACATTTCTGGACAGATCTTCAGTAAGGCTCCAGTAGTCGAGTCTGGAGCGAGTCCAGTAAATCTGGACTAAATCTGGACCTAACATTACGTATTAAGTATTCAAAGACCCCAATCTTTTGTGATAATACCAGTGCCATCGCTATCTCGAACAATCCAATCATGCACTCCAAGACGAAGCACATTGATCTCAGGTATCACTTCATTCGTGATCATATTATGAAAAACAACATTGAACTCCATTTTATTCCCATGGACAAACAACTCGCTGACATTTTTACTAAACCTCTGGATGTCAAAACTTTTGAATATCTTGTTGGTGAGTTGGGAATGTTAAACCCTTAAATCTGGAACCTTGGTATTGAAACGCCATTGTGTACTACTGAGGATCTTTGATTTAAAGATTTATAAATTTATGACTGCTCAGATATTGAACGCCGTTGTGTACTATCTTTGCATTAATAGATTTCTGGATCAACATTCCAGGGGGAAAGACTTGAAAGATATTTTTGCTCTTAAAAATGTTTTAAGTTCAGGGGGAATTTATTAATTTATTTTCTCACTGGACAAATTCTTCAGAAAATATTACTGGTACTTTGTAAATGTGTCCCTCTCACTGGTTAGATAGGTTGAAGTGCATGTTTGAGGTGACTTTTGTCTCCTTGTAAATGTGTCCCTCTCATTTGTCTGTATTAGTTGACGTGCATGTTTGAGGTTACCAGTCTCTTTCAAAATGGTTTTCACTGGTACTTTACTGGAGTGTCCCTCCAGTGTACCATCAGTGCATGCTTCACTGGACTAATCCACCAGTGATACTGGAGTGTCAGTCAACCTCCAGATGCATTGATATGTCAGTCAAAATATTTTTAATACTTGGTCATTGTGCGTGCCACGTATGCAAAATCTTTTGAAAAGATATTTATCTTGATATTTATCTTATTATCTACGTGGCATGTAAATTTTTCAAAGAAATGATGGTATTTTTACCTTGGGAAGACAAAAAGTGCAAACTTGATACTGTTTGTGGGCTGTAAACCGTCACACATTTATGTGTGATGTGATGTAATTAATGCGGATCTCAGAACCCGATCAAAATGTTTTTTGATAATTTCAAATTAACCGTTTGAGTTCCACATTCTCTCTCCTATATATACCCACTTTCAATTTCATTTGCATTTACTTCGAACATATTTACTCCCAAATCTTTCAAATTCCTTCATTTAATTTCTTCATTCAATTTCCAATCATAATCATCTCTCATATTTACTCCATTTCCATTCAATTCTTCATCAAATCTTCATCAAAACCCTAATATTCAATTTCATCTTCATCTATTCATCATAAAATGGCACCAAGACAATCTAACTCTCCTAAAAATCTGCTTGTGCAGAATATGCTCCGGTTGCCAATATTGAAAAGGCACCCCATATTACTCTTGAGGCTAAGGCCATAAGGATAAATATGAATAACTGGATGGCAAAACTCTCACTTTCCAGTGTTCATAATGCCCGATCCATTATTGGGAGACTAAATACATTCTTTATCTCATGTCCATTATATGGTGCTTTGACCTTAAATCCAGGGAGGATGTACCACGATTATCTATGTGAATTCTGGTACTCTGCAATTTATAATGATGAAACTTCATCAATTCTTCATTAAAATGGCACCAAGACAATCTAATCTCCTAAAAATCTGCTTGCTAGAATATGCTCCGGTTGCCAATGTTGAAAAGGCACCCCATATTACTCTTAAGGCTAAGGCCATAAGGATAAATATGAATAACTGGATGGCAAAACTCTCACTTTCCAGTGTTCATAATGCCCGATCCATTATTGGGAGACTAAATACATTCTTTATCTCATGTCCATTATATGGTGCTTTGACCTTAAATCCAGGGAGGATGTACCACGATTATCTATGTGAATTCTGGTACTCTGTAATTTATAATGATGAAACTTCATCAATTACTTATACTCTCAAGGGAGGTACCAGATCCTTGAGTTTCTCTGTTAGTTTACTCAGGTCTGTTCTACAATTGAATTATTTTGAATAGAATGAGTTGCCCATCGAACTTCCCTCTGGTATAAATTTCAGGGAAGTATGCAGATTGATGGGGCACACAGAAATTATGGATGAGCATGGCCAGCTATCCAGAAAGGGAACAGTCTACATGAGCAGGCTGACAGACTCATGGAGATTCTTCTTCACGTATATTGTTGAATGTTTGGGAGGCAGTTCTGGAGGGTTGGACCAGATAAATCAGACTCATCTCCAGATTGCCTACTGCCTCTGGTTTGGTATAGAGTGGATTTTGCTCAGATCCTATTTGATGATCTGGTAGAGCGTCTTAAGTGAAAGGTAGAAAAGGTTTTGTTCCATATATCCGTTTTTTTTCACTGTTGTTTAAAAGCGCTCTAGGAGACCAGTACGATTATGAAACTACTCACTTTTCTGTGAGTGAGTATATGAGGGATCTGACCAACCTAAGATCTCCACTGAATGAGGTAGATATTCCTCAGTCCATGCTCTCTTTTCAAAGGGAAGAAGTAGAAGTGGCTCCAGGTAGAGGTCAAGTTGGTGAAGGACCCTCTGGTGACCAAGATGTTCAAATTATAGAAGCTGTACAACCCATAAGACAAGTGGCTCCAGAAGGTCAACAACCAAATGTTGAACCTTCCAGACGACCAAGATCAAATAGGCGTCTGATGAGAGATGGTGTTCAGGTGAATCCAAGCAAGACATCCTGGTGATGTTATGAATTTAGATGGGTCTCCAATTTTTGAACCAGAAGAGAATGTTGAACAGGTTGAAAATGTACAAGTTGTTGAGCAGATTGAGAATGTACAGACTGATGAGCAGGTAGAACAAGATGTTCAGGCTGATGAACAAGTAACTGGTGAGCAAGAGGCTCAGATTGATTTGAATGTTGAAGCTGGTGAACAGACTGGTGATCAGACTGTTGGTGAAACTTTTTGGGATGAAGCTGATTCACCCATGTCAGGAGGTCATAACTTTGACACTGACATGAGTTTTCTTGGAGATGATGTAGTAGAGATAGAGCGTCTACCAGAAATGCCACCACCTCCACCAGAAACAAATTTGCCACCACCAGAATCACAAATGCCACCACCTCCACCAGAATCCAATATGCCACCACCACCACCACCTTCAATTCCACAAACCACTCCATACTTCACTCCACCAACAATTCAAATTTCACAATCTCAACCCCCACCACTTGAAACTCCAGTTGACTTATCTGAAACACGTGTGCTGGACTCAACAGTTGTAACTGCTGAAACTACTTCTGAAGAGGTCTGGACACAAGTACCTTTCATGACTAGAATGACTTCCAATCTTGATCCTCCCAGTGGTCCCTCTTCGTCTTCAGCCGAGGTCCAAGGCCTTTTAAGTAAGGTGGCGGACCTGGAGAGATCACTACAATCTTCATCCCAGGTTATTTCTGACTTCAAGTCTTTATTATCAAATAATCTAGCTTCAGAAATGAATGTTTTTGCTGGGAATGAGAAGCTTGTTTTTGAGAAGCTGGATGAACTGGTACTGGCCACCAATAACAATTCTGAAAATATAAAAGTGGCAGTCCAGGGATTAGAAGAAAGGCTAGTCAGTTCTGTTTAGACTGCAGTGGAAAGTAAAATTGTACAACCACTGGCAGGTCTGACAGATGAGGTTAAGAAAATGGTTACCAGGGTGAGTTCATTGGAGAGTAGGCCATCACTTGATCAGAATGCAGTTGTTAGCACGATCAGTGATGAGGTTGCTAAGAAGTTCAGACACAGTATGCTGAAAGAAATCACTGAAGAGATTTCTGGGTCTATTCTTCGAACAATTCAAGATGGACTGTTGCCAGAAGTTGTGAGAATGGTTAACACTGAGCTGCCAAAGCACTTGCCTCAAGAAGTTGAATTGTTAAAAAGGAAGTGCAGGCACTTAAAAATTGTGAATGATACAACTCCAGTGGCTGGAAGAACGTTTGGTGAACTGGACAGACATATGCTTGAACAGTTATGGAATGATCTCAAGTCAAGAACTGGTGATCATTCCAAGGGGGAAAAGTCGTCTGGTGTCCAAGAAGGTTTGATTAGAAAGAAGAAAGAAGTTGTGGTCAGTGCTGTTGAAAAGGCCTTTGCTACTGAAAGCATTGTGCAACAAAAACAAGTGACTGGTACTGATGCCAGTGCACGATTAGCACAGAGAGCATTTGGCACTGAAGCCGTTATGCAGGTTGAAGAGGCTGCTGGTACTGAAGCCAGTGAGCCCCAGTTTGAATCTTTCCCAGATATCCCAACAACTCTGAAGTCTTTAAAAGGAAAAGAACAAATGGTATCTGGTGAAGAAGAAAAAACTGTTGAAGAATCATCAGAGTTTCCACTGCTGATGATGAAACCTCTAAGAAACTGGAACAAGAATGTATTATGATAGAGATCTTTAAGAGAAATCAAAAAGATGAACTGCTGGCCCATCATAGGGAGATGGCAACTATGGGGACTCTGGATTCTTATAATGCTGGCAGGTTGGGCATAAACATTGATGTGTACAAAAAGATGAAGGAAGACCCCAGAGTTCATCAATGTCTGAATGCATTGAATGATGTTCATGTACGCTCCTTTTACGCTGAAGAAGAACAGATTTATGATTCAATAATTTATGGTGTAGTGTACCAGAACTTATCAGAGGAAGGAGGAACTGTTGAACCTCCAGAAGAAGATAAGGAAAAATGCTGTTGTAACATCCCAAAACTTAATCGTTTATGTTGACTAACGTCGTTAGGTCAAATTCTAAGTCCGTGATATGTTATGTGGTAAAATGCGTGTTTATATGTTTATGTGCCCTATATGTGAGATTTAATTACCTTTAATGAGTGACAATAAAGTGGACTAAATGATGTGTAAAAGGCCTTTGTAGTGTGCGAAAGTGCTTTAGTGTGTTATATGTATCCCCAATAGGTGTTTTTAAGCGAAATAAAGTCAATATGAAGTTCAGGGACTAGTTTTGCCAAAGGTGTAAAGTTAAAAACGAAAATTGTGATTAGGGTAGCCTAATCTCTGATTAGTTTCAGCCATTTTCCCTAATCTTAAACACACATTAAGCCTCTCCAAACCCTTCTTGATTTCTTAAGCAAAATCTTCAAGTTTTGGTCAATCGAATCGAGTGTTTTGTATTGAATTGGATCGGCCATTGTTTGTTCAGGTAATCATCGATTTATTACTTATATTTTCAGATTCAAGGTTGTTTTATAATGATTCAAATCTGATTTTAAAAGAGACTCTTAAAGAATTAGGGTTTATATTATGTTTTGGTTAATTAATGATAAACAAGTCTAAGGTCGATCTTGATGATCAAAAGAGGTTTATATATGTCAAAAACATGTTTTGGGAACAGCCCAAGTCGTTCGTTTCTGGAAAAATCGAAGAACAAAGCCGTTTTATGAATTCTGGTCGAAATTGGAACTTAAATTCGTTTGAAGTGGTTTTGAAGACTAAATTCGTTTAAGGATGGCTAAATTCGTTTGGCAAACGAATTTTAAGTTCGTTTGATGGTTTAAGCAGCCAATTTCGTTGAAGTGTAAAGCCTAAATTCGTTTTATGAAAGCTTAAATTCGTTTTGCACCAAAGTAAGCTAAATTCGTTTTCTAATGATCTAAATTCGTTTGATCAAAGTTATCTTCGTTTGGCAAACGAAGTTAAACTTCGTTGGGTTGTAAATTCGTTTAAAAGGGTGAGCTAAGTCCGTTTTTGATGGCCTAAGTTCGTTTGAGGATAGTTAAGTTCGTTTTCTGGAATTAAGTTCGTAAGAACAAAACTAAATTCGTATTAAAGTCCATTTAAGGTCCCAAATGACTTATACTTCATATATTAATGTATCTTAGGTGTCGGGGATTATTGTTAAGCACTTTTAGCCTTTCATTACGCGCGTACACTACTACCAGGTAAGATACACTACTTTTGTCACGCTGAGGGTGCAACAAAAAATGGTTTCATAAACTATAACCTCCATAACGGTAATGTATAACCTATAATGTGGATGGGTCGATATGGGAGGTACACTGGGATTAATGATATGACGATGCTTATGCCTAAAATGCTTCCCCGCAGATATGTTTATGACATGATATGTGATGTGTGATGATATGCTTAACGATATGATATGATATGACGAACGGTGGTTAATGATATGATGTAATGATGATATGTGCATGTATATGTGGCTTGTTCATCTAGAACACTAGACCTTTTTAGGTTGCCATGACACGTGCACGTTTTAAGGGCCCTAACGTGAAATGATGATAGATGATGACTAGTTTAGGATAACATAAGAAACCTAAACTAAATGTGGTAAATGCTCGAGCTAATTAGATGATGAGTGTTATGCATAACCCGTGCCTGATGGTGGATATAGGTACGCTGAGGTGGTTGCTTGGGTTGCTCCTTGCAACAGTCATACGTGGCGAGTAGTTTCGGGTGGTCTGATGACCCACCTAATGTCATGAACATAACGTGCTACTCAGGGATCGACATTGTCTTTCCTTAACGACGCAGATGGACCGTTGAAAGACTTCTCCATCAAGTCGGGTGTGAGGCTTCCTTGAGGTCGTATGACCGCCTGCACACAAACTCATACCCTATATGATAACGGTAACTTCGGTTACAACTTAACGGTGACCTAGTCACAATTTAACGAGATGAATCAAAGTGACGAAATTGATTAGGCACATTTAGGGTCATGAACTCTATGCTTATATGTGACATGGATATGTTTATATGATGATATGTATGCCTAATTAAAATGACTTAAAGTTTTAAAAGGACGATTTAAATGGATGAAATGTTTTGCTTAACCCTGGTGTCATCTTACTTAGCTATTTATAGCTAACACTTGTTCTTTAAATGTGTTGTTCCCCTCAGGTTAAGCAGTGAGATGACGTGTGAAGCTTTGACGAGAGATGGGTAGATGATCAAGATGGCCTTAGTCTACCCAATAGTTTCTCATAGACTTTATGATATTGTTTCCTCTTGGAACCCTATGTAATGACTGCTGTTTTGATTGCTTTATGTTGGGCAATCTTATGGATTTTCTTTTATTATTTCTACGATACGTTAGTAACACCACTATTGCTTCTCAACTGTTTTCCTTGTTGAGAGTTTTTAATAAATCGTTTCCGCATAATTGATGCCGTTAGGCAAAAGTTTTTGGAAATCCATATTTTTATGAAACGGGTGTTACAATTTGGTATCAGAGAAGTAGTTTAAGTGAACCAAGGCCTATTGACCATAGGGTTTGGACTTAAACTTAAGATGTGCATGCTAGGTACTCGTAGGATGCCTTAGCTAGTGATGACATGTGATGTAGGATGGGTTGGGATGAGTGCGAGTGTGATAGGGCTTACGAGATGTTTACGTTACGATGATATGTTTTAGCCTTATCTCAACGAGCTTTTTGTTTTATTTGCGCTTATCGACTCCACCATTTTATTGAAGGAAAATGGTTAACACTCGCAACCGCAACATCCAACGCGACGGAGCTACTGCTAGCGTTACTCCACCTGTCCATCCGGGGGCAGGTGCTTCTAATGCTGCTAATGCTAATGTGAATCGTGTGAACCCCCGCCGTGTTAATCAACCAGGCTCATTGGGTCCGATGCCTCCACCACCTGGCAATCCTCCGAGAGTTAACGATGTAGTTGTAGTGGGGGATCAGATTCCCAATCAGGCGGAGATGTATAATCTTGTGCTAACTCTTCAGGCCCAGTTGGCCCAAACGCAAGAACAGTTGAATCAGGCGTTGGCAGCTAACGCAGAAGGAACTGATAACAGTCACTCTGTGCCTTCTCACCACACTGAGCCACCGGTCGATGATGTGGTTATTCCCCATGCTAATGTTAATGTGGTTCCTCCTAATGATGTTCACGCCCCTCGATTCAAGTTTGAAAGTTTCCAGAAGTGTGGAGCTCAGAAATTCTATGGAACACTTAATGCAGTGGGTTGCATGGAATGGCTCGATGATACGGAGATGGTCTTTGAAGCTTGTGACTGTCCCGAGGATAAAAAGGTGTTGTGTGCTAGTAGAATGTTGAAAGAAGGTGCTCGGGACTGGTGGAAGAGCATTACCATTTCGATGACTCCAGCTATGGTATCTGCTATTACGTGGGCTAACTTTAGACAGAAATTTATTGAAGAGTATATTGGAGTTCATGAGCAGCGCAAAATGGAAAAAGAGTTTCGTGCCTTGACGGCTGAAGTGGGTAAAATCAATGATTATGCTCGTTCCTTTATGGAGAAGATGAAGTTCGTGGGCCATCTGTTCCGTACTGATGCAGATCAGGTTGCTTGCTATGTTGATGGTTTGCCTCTGAGTTATCGAGGTATTTGTAGGCAGCACAAGACTCTAACTGAAGCTATCAAAGAGTCTAAAAAGCTTGATGATGATTTTGCTACGGATAAGAAAGTGGAAAAGAAAGATGATGAGAAGAAGTCTGGTAATAAGAGGAGATTCGGTGGATCTAACCGTTTTGGTAAGAAATTCAAGGGATCTTCGTTCTCCGACAAGGGAAAGACAGACAAGGACGGAAAATGGTGCTCTAGCTGCAAAGCTATTCATTCTGGGCAGTGTTCTGCTAAGACCCGCAGGTGCAATAGGTGTGGAGCACAGGGTCATACCGTTGATGAATGCACTGACAAAGCAAGATGTTATCAAATGTGGAGACACTAAGCACCGTATTGCCGACTGCCCGCAAATGAAGAAAGATGAAGGAAAGAAGAGAAGCTCCCAAGGCCAAAGCCCGTGCTTATCAGATGACGGCTGAAGAGGCCAAAGATGACGACCAGGTAGTTACTGCCACCCTTATTGTTAACTCCAAACCTGCTAATGTGCTGTTTGATACTGGTGCGAACAAATCTTTTGTGTCTACTCTGTTTGCTCCTAAATTAGACATGATTACTAGTTCCTTACGATGTCCTATAGAAGTAGAAGTGGCTAATGGTGCAACGACTATTATACGCGAGGGTTATTCTGATTGTCCTTTAGAGATAGAGGGTCGGTCGTTTACTGCTAATTTGTTACCGGCTACCATTCCTAGTTTTGATGTTGTTCTCGGAATGGACTGGATGTCTAAAAATGATGCTGTCGTTTTATGTTCGAAAAAGATAGTCTGTATCGCTACTCCTGACGGTAACGGTGTTTGGGTGTATGGTGACAAGAAGCCGGGAAATGTTAAGGTGATCACTATGATGAAAGCCCTTCGTTGTATACGGCAAACTAAGTCACATTTTCTAGCTTATGTCATCGATTCTCGTATCGCTAAGCCTACAGTCTCTGATGTCGAGGTTGTTTCCGAGTTTCCTAATGTTTTCCCTGAAGATCTTCCAGGTCTTCCTCCTGATCGTGAGGTTGAATTTTCTATTGACCTCATTCCTGGTGCTACTCCTGTAGCCAAAGCTCCCTATCGATTAGCTCCGACGGAGATGAAAGAGCTGATGACCCAAATTCAGGAACTTTTAGATAAAGGTTTCATTCGTCCGAGTTCCTCTCCATGGGGTGCTCCTATCCTTTTCGTAAAGAAGAAAGACGGATCCATGCGCATGTGTATCGATTATCGCGAGCTGAATAAAAGGACGGTGAAGAATAAGTATCCACTCCCTCGTATTGATGATTTGTTCGATCAACTTCAAGGTGCTTCCTATTTTTTGAAGATCGACTTACGATCTGGCTATCATCAACTGAAGGTTGAAGAGGAAAGTATAGCCAAAACAGCGTTCCGAACTCGTTATGGTCATTATGAGTTCCTTGTCATGCCATTCGGTTGACAAATGCTCCAGCGAAGTTTATGGATTTGATGAACCGTGTCTGTCGACCATTTTTGGATCATTTCGTTATCGTTTTCATCGAACGACATCCTTGTGTATTCAAAGTCGGAAGAGGAACATAGAGAGCATTTGAGGGCTGTCCTTCAAGTCCTCAGAGAGAAAAAGCTATATGCTAAGTTCTCCAAGTGCGAGTTCTGGCTAAAGGAAGTTCATTTCCTCGTCCATGTCATCTCCTCTGATGGTATAAAAGTAGATCCTTCGAAGATAGAAGCGGTGTCGAAATGGGAGCAGCCTAAGTCTCCTACTGAAATTAAGAGTTTTCTCGGTTTGGCTGGCTACTATCGACGTTTTATTCAGGATTTCTCACGCATTGCCAAGCCAATGACTGAGTATTAGAAAAAGAAGTTGTGTGAAGCTCCAGTCTTAGCCTTACCCGAAGGAACCGATGATTTAGTTGTCTATAGTGACGCATCCATCACGGGGTTAGGGTGTGTACTGATGCAACGAGACAAAGTTATCGCTTACGCCTCTCGACAGCTGAAGCCACATGAGCGGAATTATCCTACTCATGATCTTGAGCTGGCTGCTGTTGTTTTTGCTCTGAAATTGTGGCGACATTATCTGTATGGTACAAAGTGTACCCTATACACGGATCATAAGAGCTTACAGTACGTGTTTACTCAGAAGGATATGAATGTTAGGCAACGACGGTGGATGGAGTTATTAAAGGATTATGATTGTGAGATTAAATATCACCCAGGCAAAGCTAATGTGGTTGCTGATGCCTTAAGCCGCAAGGGATATGCGAAAAGTAGGTTATGTGCATTGATTACGAAGGTCGAGTCGAATTTACTGGAACCTATTCGTTTGGCTCAAATTGAAGCGTTAAAGGATGACAATGTGGAAGCGGAGTCTATTGGGAAAAAGAAGAAGAATAGACTTCAAATGGAAGAAAATAGTCGTGGTCTTCGAACCTATAAAGGTAGAATATGGGTTCCTCTATATGGAGGCAACCGTGAGTTAGTGATGGATGAAGCTCACAAATCTAGGTATTCTGTACACCCTGGTGCCACAAAGATGCATGCAGATTTGAAGCCTATTTATTGGTGGCCCAGTATTAAGAACGATGTAATGATGTACGTACAGAAATGTTTGACGTGTGCGAAGGTGAAAGCTGAACATCAAAAGCCTTACGGGAAGTTTCAGCAACTCGAGATCCCTGAGTGGAAATGGGATCGTATTACGATGGATTTTATAACCAAGCTTCCAAGAACGCCTCGTGGTCATGATATGATATGGGTTATTGTCGATCAATTAACGAAGAGTGCCCATTTCCTCCCAGTTCGTGAGAATGCTCCTATGGAGAATTTCGCTACATTGTATATTAAAGAAGTGGTTACTAAACATGGTGTTCCGATATCGATTGTGTCAGATCGTGATGCTCGATTCGTTTCCAACTTTTGGAAGAGTTTTCAATGGGAATTTGGTACTCAAGTCCGTCTGAGCACAGCCTATCACCCGCAGACTGATGGGCAAAGTGAAAGGACTATTCAAACGCTCGAAGATATGCTCAGAGCATGTGTAATGGATTATGGTGGTTCGTGGGATAAACACCTACCTCTTGTTGAGTTTGCGTATAACAATAGTTATCACGCGAGC
The DNA here is from genome assembly GCA_034093135.1 of Erigeron breviscapus. Classification (NCBI taxonomy): domain Eukaryota; kingdom Viridiplantae; phylum Streptophyta; class Magnoliopsida; order Asterales; family Asteraceae; genus Erigeron; species Erigeron breviscapus. The sequence continues at coordinate 122,166,787 of CM067170.1, read as the reverse complement.
ATTGGAATGCCACCTTATGAGATGTTATATGGTAGAAAGTGTCGGACTCCTAGTTGTTGGTTGGAGCCCGGGGAAAAGCAATTTGCTGGACTGAAGTAGTACAAATTACGGCCGATAAAGTTAATGTTGCAAAGAAAGCCTTGCGTATTGCTCGCGAAAGGCAAAAGTCATATGCCGATAAGAAAAGGAGGCCGTTTGATTTTAAAGAAGGTGAAATGGTTTTACTCAAGGTGTCGCCTTGGAAAGGTGTATTACGATTTGGCAAACGAGGAAAGCTAAGCCCTAGATTCATTGGACCTTTTAAGATCATTAAGAAGGTTAATGAACAGGCATTTCAACTGGAATTACCTCCAGAACTTCACGGAATTCACAACACATTTCATGTGTGTTATCTACGTAAATGCTATGCAAATGAAGCGGATGTCATTCCACTCGAGGACGTAAGTATTGATCCAAACAAGCAGATTGTTGATGAACCTGTTGCTATAATGGGAAGGAAACAAAAGAAGTTACGACGAAAGACTATCGATCTAGTTCTCATTAAATGGAAACACAATCACGGCGAAAGTATGACTTGGGAGGACCGAGTCCGTAATGCGGGAGACCTATCCCCACCTTTTGATGCTGAAGTGATTCCGGGGACGGAATCCTCTTAAGGGGGAGGTAATTGTAACATCCCAAAAACTTAATCGTATATGTTGACTAACGTCGTTAGGTCAAATTCTAAGTCCGTGATATGTTATGTGGTAAAATGCGTGTTTATATGTTTATGTGCCCTATATGTGAGATTTAATTATCTTTAATGAGTGACAATAAAGTGGACTAAATGATGTGTAAAAGGCCTTTGTAGTGTGCGAAAGTGCTTTAGTGTGTTATATGTATCCCCAATAGGTGTTTTTAAGCGAAATAAAGTCAATATGAAGTTCAGGGACTAGTTTTGCCAAAGGTGTAAAGTTAAAAACGAAAATTGTGATTAGGGTAGCCTAATCTCTGATTAGTTTCAGCCATTTTCCCTAATCTTAAACACACATTAAGCCTCTCCAAACCCTTCTTGATTTCTTAAGCAAAATCTTCAAGTTTTGGTCAATCGAATCGAGTGTTTTGTATTGAATTGGATCGGCCATTGTTTGTTCAGGTAATCATCGATTTATTACTTATATTTTCAGATTCAAGGTTGTTTTATAATGATTCAAATCTGATTTTAAAAGAGACTCTTAAAGAATTAGGGTTTATATTATGTTTTGGTTAATTAATGGTCAAAATGATGATAAACAAGTCTAAGGTCGATCTTGATGATCAAAAGAGGTTTATATATGTCAAAAACATGTTTTGGGAACAGCCCAAGTCGTTCGTTTCTGGAAAAATCGAAGAACAAAGCCGTTTTATGAATTCTGGTCGAAATTGGAACTTAAATTCGTTTGAAGTGGTTTTGAAGACTAAATTCGTTTAAGGATGGCTAAATTCGTTTGGCAAACGAATTTTAAGTTCGTTTGATGGTTTAAGCAGCCAATTTCGTTGAAGTGTAAAGCCTAAATTCGTTTTATGAAAGCTTAAATTCGTTTTGCACCAAAGTAAGCTAAATTCGTTTTCTAATGATCTAAATTCGTTTGATCAAAGTTATCTTCGTTTGGCAAACGAAGTTAAACTTCGTTGGGTTGTAAATTCGTTTAAAAGGGTGAGCTAAGTCCGTTTTGATGGCCTAAGTTCGTTTGAGGATAGTTAAGTTCGTTTTCTGGAATTAAGTTCGTAAGAACAAAACTAAATTCGTATTAAAGTCCATTTAAGGTCCCAAATGACTTATACTTCATATATTAATGTATCTTAGGTGTCGGGGATTATTGTTAAGCACTTTTAGCCTTTCATTACGCGCGTACACTACTACCAGGTAAGATACACTACTTTTGTCACGCTGAGGGTGCAACAAAAAAATGGTTTCATAAACTATAACCTCCATAACGGTAATGTATAACCTATAATGTGGATGGGTCGATATGGGAGGTACACGGGGATTAATGATATGACGATGCTTATGCCTAAAATGCTTCCCCGCAGATATGTTTATGACATGATATGTGATGTGTGATGATATGCTTAACGATATGATATGATATGACGAACGGTGGTTAATGATATGATGTAATGATGATATGTGCATGTATATGTGGCTTGTTCATCTAGAACACTAGACCTTTTTAGGTTGCCATGACACGTGCACGTTTTAAGGGCCCTAACGTGAAAAGATGATAGATGATGACTAGTTTAGGATAACATAAGAAACCTAAACTAAATGGGGTAAATGCTCGAGCTAATTAGATGATGAGTGTTATGCATAACCCGTGCCTGACGGTGGATATAGGTACGCTGAGGTGGTTGCTTGGGTTACTCCTTGCAACAGTCATACGTGGCGAGTAGTTTCGGGTGGTCTGATGACCCACCTAATGTCATGAACATAACGTGCTACTCAGGGATCGACATTGTTTCCTTAACGACGCAGATGGACCGTCGAAAGACTTCTCCATCAAGTCGGGTGTGAGGTTTCCTTGAGGTCGTATGACCGCCTGCACACAAACTCATACCCTATATGATAACGGTAACTTCGGTTACAACTTAACGGTGACCTAGTCACAATTTAACGAGATGAATCAAAGTGACGAAATTGATTAGGCACATTTAGGGTCATGAACTCTATGCTTATATGTGACATGGATATGTTTATATGATGATATGTATGCCTAATTAAAATGACTTAAAGTTTTAAAAGGACGATTTAAATGGATGAAATGTTTTGCTTAAACCTGGTGTCATCTTACTTAGCTATTTATAGCTAACACTTGTTCTTTAAATGTGTTGTTCCCCTCAGGTTAAGCAGTGAGATGACGTGTGAAGCTTTGACGAGAGATGGGTAGATGATCAAGATGGCCTTAGTCTACCCAATAGTTTCTCATAGACTTTATGATATTGTTTCCTCTTGGAACCCTATGTAATGACTGCTGTTTTGATTGCTTTATGTTGGGCAATCTTATGGATTTTCTTTTATTATTTCTACGATACGTTAGTAACACCACTATTGCTTCTCAACTGTTTTCCTTGTTGAGAGTTTTAATAAATCGTTTCCGCATAATTGATGCCGTTAGGCAAAAGTTTTTGGAAATCCATATTTTTACGAAACGGGTGTTACACTGGTGCTCTGGAGTTAGAGTACAGGAAGAAATTGACAGGCTTACCAAAACTTACTGCCAAACAGCTCAAAGCAATAAAAGATGCAGATATAAGCACATTCATTCCTCTGGATACTTCTCTCAAAATCAATCGTGATCAACTCCAGTCTGCCATGGAACAGTAGAGAATATCCAAGGAAACTGAACATATGGTCCAGATGGCTAAGTAGAAAGCCAAGTATGATGATATATTGAAATTCAGGGCTGATGCCAGAAGAATCATAGGTGCTGAAATCAAACTCGCTGAAAATCATCAAGGCATGACCAGATTTAATATAAAGTTGACCAGGGAGGGTAACTTTACAGATGAAAGGAAAAATGCATCAGTCCAAGCTTTTGGATGGACTGAACTGAAGGAGATAGGATTAACTTTCAAAGGTAAAACTGATTTGTCTCCTGATGTAAAGGCATTTATGAAGAGGATTGAAAAGGTTTGGATAAGAATTCAACAGATGGAAGCTGTTCTAGGTATGAGACCACCAGTGTCTGTTCCATCCTCTCCATCACCAAAGAGAAAGGCTTCTGAAGATGCTACAGGACAGACATCGAAGAGAAGGGCCTAACTCTTATATCATTTACTTGTTGTTTGTATTTAAAGTTGTCAAAATTGTAACTTATTTTATGTTGATGGTTGTAAATATAGTTGCATATTTTGATTCATAAAGTAAATGATCAGATTTAGTCTAAGTTAGTATTAAAAGATGAAACTGGAACACTGATGATCTATAAAGTGTTTCCCAGTAACAATAAATTTTTAGACTAAGTCAAAACTTGTGTTTTTCAAGCATACAAAGTTGTATAGATATAAGCTTGAAAACACTTGCATTATTTCTAATAAATGTTTCCCAATAACAATAAATTTTTAGACTAAGTCAAAACTTGTGTTTTTCAAGCATACAAAGTTGTATAGATATAAGCTTGAAAACACTTGCATTATTTCTAAACAAATAGGGGGAATTTGTTAGGTCCAGATTTACAGGACTCGCTCCAGACTCGACTACTGGAGCCTTACTGAAGATCTGTCCAGAAATGATAATTACTGGACCTATTCCAGACTTGGAATCTGGAGTCCCTCTGAAGATTTGTTCAGAAATAATGGAAGACCAGTGAGCAAATACTTGTATAGGAAATCTGGAGTATCTCCAGATTAGCTCACTGGACTTCACCCCAGTCCAGATCTATTCTACTGAAGACATTTTCACTGAAGTCTGAAGAAAGAAGACTGACAAAGGGAGCCCACTGACAGTCTTACCAGATCTCCCTGGAGCCTTTATTAGTGTTCTAGACCTTACAAGTCTGAACACTGATATCGAGGAATTGACTTTATGCCTTTACACACTTTTACCCGGACATCCCAATTGTCTATTGATAAAAGTACATACTTGTGTAAAGGTGGTTGGTTAAAAGGACTTTATCCTTGTACCTTAACCAATGCATTTAATAACCTTGTCGGTTCATTAAATGCATGAAACCATATTTGTACGGCAAATAAATTCATTGTTGAATTTATCTGCCTATAAATACAAAGTCATATTTCTCGTTCAAATCACTTTTTAGCAATTTGGTGTGAACTTGCTTAAATACTCTCGATCTAAACAGTTATACTTCACAACTCTAAGTATATCGATCTAAGGAGATTATTTAGCAAGTATAGATCACTTGTAATTCAAAGATTGTTTAGATAGTTACATACTTGTAATATCTAGGTTTCGCAACAATCTTGTATTTTGTTTATCATCAATAAAGAAAATACACTTGAAAATTACATTCGTGTTCCATCATTTATTTACTTGTTTAAATATTGCTTAAGTCGTTTATTGCTTTATTTATATTCTTGCATTTATATTTAAAGTATTCCCCTGAAGGAAGCACATTCCTGAGTGAAGATGTTGACTTACAAAAGATCTCCTTTGACTCTGAGGGGAACATATGTCTTGTTTCATCAGAGCGACATCTTAGGCAACTTGGATATCCTGCCTCCAGTGCTAGTTCCACCGTGCCTATAAGTGTCAAATGTGGAAAGTCACTTATCCGTTCTTGCGTCATTTGTGACATCATATGAACAATTTATCCAAGGAAAGGTTCAAGATCCGAGTCTTATAGATGAAGACTATGAGCAGATTGATCCTTTGGACTTAGAAGAGATGGATCTGCAATGGCAAATGGCTATGCTAACTCTTCGGGCTAAACGGTTCTTATCAAGAACAGGGCGAAAGGTCGTGGGTTCCAAGCTTGGCTTTGATAAGTCAAAGATAAAGTGTTACAATTGCGAGGGCTTTGGACACTTTGCTAGGGAATGCCAGAGACCTAAGAAGGATGATAGGTCTATTGTGACTCGTCAAAACTTTAACCAAGGTGGATCAGCAACTCCTTCAGGTGCTTCACAACGAAGATATTTTCAAGGGTCAAGTTCAAATGCTAGTAACTCTTCTCAGCAAAATAGTTATCAAAGTTCCAAAGTTGAAAGTCCAAACTCTAATAACCAAAATGGGTCAAGAGCTTTGGTGGTTCAACAACAGGAAGGTTCATATGACTGGGGCTCAATTGTTGAAGAAGCCGACAATGCCTACTTGGCTGAGATCAGTTCAGTTGCGTCATCAGATTCTGAATCAGAAATTTCAGAAAGTGATGACACTAGACCATTCAAGAACCCTGAAAAATCAATAGTTGTAAGCAGTTCAAACAAAGTCGAAGATCAAAAGACAATATCAGGTCTGGTAAACTTCATGACGAACTTGACTATCACAAAGCGTCCAGGTTCAGTAAAAAGGACTGATAACATGTGGAATATCGATACTGGATGTTCTGTTCATGCCACTGGAGATAGTAGTGTTCTGTCAGACTTTGTTAAGATTTCTGATGTTCAGGTGAACTTTGTCGGACCTGCTCAGGGGATCGCAACTGGTCATGGTAAAGTGAGCGTCACTAATCTTCATCTTGACAAGGTGTATCATATTGAACATCTTAGTCAAAATCCTTTGAGTGTCAGTCAAATGCATGATGTGTGTCATAAGTGGGACAAGGATCATAAAAATGTTCCTCGTCTGGTTCCTGAAGCCTCCAGGGTTGATGAGTCATCAACAAGTAGAGGAGTAATTCTGGAAGAAAACGAGACATTACATTTGAGACACTCAAAGTCAACTCCATTAAATCCTGTGAAAACAATGGATGAAGTTTTGGAAAGACTCTCGTGCATTGAAGAGATGACTGAGTATGGAATTCCTATTACCGAAGAAAATCTCAGGAGATTCAATACAAAGAAAAATGTCAAGAGGATTTCCTGCTTCATATGTCGTACGAAGGGTCATGTTGCTAGTAAGTGTCCAAGTAAAGGTATGAATAGAGATTTGACTAATGCAAGGTCAAAACCTTCAGATACTAGGATATGCTCAAGCAGTGATGGTCACTCATCAGACAACTTATCCAGGATTAATGAGAGAAATCTGAGAAATAATTCTTAGAAAGTGAAGGGAAAAGATATGATGGAAGAACAATACAAGGAATCAGTTGGAAACCTTGTTGGTTCTTCTCAAAGAATTCCCATGCATGCTCTATCTACTCAAAGATCAAGAGATTCAGTGAAGAAATCAGTTGGAGAATGTCATTTTAGACAAGTGTCTAATCATGCGACTTCTTCAAATCACTCTTCTCAAAAAAGGAGATCAGAGAATTCTGGCAGTATGTATCCTTCATACTCACATGAAGTGAGATCATCCGCCAAGCCTACAGAATATCACAGTACTTATTATGATCGATTTGCTGGAAGAAGTGGTGGTGATTTCAGATCGACATCTCAGAGCTACAATGTTGGTGAGTCATCTAATGCCTTTCGTAAGAAGCAGCATCAAGATGATTCAAATCAATTGAACAAGATTTTGGGTAAAGGAGGATGGGGAGAATTTGCATATCGAGATGATTCGGGAAGAATCCGGACAAAAAGGTCTGGGTTCTTGACGAAGAAAACTAATTCCCTTCATTTGTGCGGAGGACACAGTCAAGGAGGACCATGTATTTTCGGTAACCGGTGACTGAGTCCTAGGCACATTTTCATTAGATAACATAGTGGGTTATCGTACTTATATGGTGTTTACTTCATTGTAAATCATTGTGCAAGTCCTATGTATGTTATTTATAATTTGTTTATAAAGGAACGTATTGGGAAAAACGAGTATATATAAAGTGCTACTTTATTTTATGCTTGTTAATAAATCATTTGTGATATCATGATTATTTATATAATGGTTGTTATCCGATGATGAATATGCAAAGTTGATTTATTTGTGATGGTTACACTAAGGCCTTTGATCGATCATGTTTCAAGTTGCTAGTCCAGTTGACTGGAATGAGTAACCCTTAGTTACCATCTCTCAAGAACCATCTTTTATTCAGAAAATGCACACAAAAATATAAGAATGGTTCAAGGGGGAGTCGTTACTGCAAGAGAAATGAAGAAAACATGTGGCATTTAAGTTTACTCATTTGCTACATCCGATCTACTTTGTAAGTAATTATTCCTTCTAAAGCCTCTTCAGTGTACCAAAATAGTTTAAGGGGGAGTCGTTACTGCAAGAGACATGAAGAAAACATATGGCATTTAAGTTTACTCATTTGCTATATCCGATCTTTTTGTAAGTAATTACTCTTTCTAAAACTCACTCAAATATACCGGATTAAGCATGACTATTTTAAGATAGGTTAGAGTAATTTTGATTCTAAAATTACTGTGATCGATTTTTTAATTTTATGCTTCGTAAGGTATATTGCAAGGACAGTATTAAGCATGACTATTACAAGATTTGTTAGAGTAATTTTGATTCTAAAATTACTGTGATCGATTTTGTAACTTTATGCTCCGTAAGGTTCTTGCCAATAATAAAAGGGGTTCTACTGCACGAGAGATAATGTTATTTAGGGTATCTGGTTTCCAGGGGGAGTTAGCTGTGTTCTGTGTGAACACTGAATAAATGTGTATCGTGACAGATATTTTGATTTGCAATTTACTTTAAATAATTGAATCAAAAATACTTAATGTGTGAGCTAACATGATAAAGGCTTTGATTCTAATCTTAATTGGGAGAATCAGTCATTAATTATCTGTTATATATCGGTTTAAGTGTTTTCAAGTTCAATTATTTACCTTAAGATGAAGGATCTCCAAAGTATATGAAAAATTGGGGTTATCCAGTCCGGAATGGAGAAACCTCAAGCTTAAAATGGAAGCAGATTATACTTACACATCAACAACTCAGCTAAATTCAAACGGAGACGAAGATATAGATGGAGAGATTGTTTATCAAGATATACAATCTTATGTCTTTATTTTTGTTGTATTTGAATTTAATTTAACAGCATTGTTGTGTCCAATGTCTGTGATTGTCAAATACTTAACAATGGTGCTTTGTAATTCATTAATTAGTGACATATCGGGTCTTAATTTAATGATCGTACATCGTAATTTTGTTTAAGTTGTGACATCTATCGAGAAAAGTACGATAAATTATAATACAAAAAGGGTTTGTATTTGTTTTTATCGTGGTCTCTAAAGAATTCTTTTCGTTAATCATATCGGGTTCGAGAAAATTCTTTGTGAATTTTCAAAGTGTTAATCAAGTTCGTGAAGGTTGACTTTTTAGAAAGTCAAGGTTCACATGAATCAAAGAAATTAGGCTAAGTGAAATATGCGTGTTTTAGTCAAGTGGGATTAACATGCGTGTTCTGCCAACTAGGCTGGATTTGCGTGTTTTAGCCAAGTGGACTTGTAGTTGCGTGTTTTACTTGATGGGCCTAATTTGCGTGTTCTGCCAAGTGGGCCGAATATGCGTGTTCCTGAACAGTGATCGGATATGCGTGTTTGTGTGAGTATATAAAGAAGACAAAACACACATTTAATGATAATTTTAAATCATTTGCGTGTTCTTCCAAAATACCCTCCACACTTGCGTATTCCTATTTGCGTGTTCTTACATAACACTTTCGATTCACTAGAACTTGATTCATTCGTGTTTTAGACACAAGAAACACTTACATTAACACATATCGAACAAAGGTATATGATTAACATGATTTCTAAATCCAATTTTCATGGGTTATAGTCAAGATTTGGGGTTTTATATTTCGGTTATAAAATCACTAAAAGGGACTAATTAAATGAAATGGATAAGGAAATGGAACCAATAAACTGATAAATCGGGAGTATGCGAACCTATTCGTACTAGATTTAAGAGTTTTGGGGTTCAAATCATCTGTTTGAGTTTTGGAGATGACGATCTGCATATGCGTGTTCATACACCATATGCGTGTTCTTGTGAACCAGATAGACATCTTCAAAATTCTTCAGATTTTGCGTGTTATGATGATGACGTCATCATAAGGAACACGCATTTGACTGGTCAACTCCCATTTGAGAGTTCTTATTGTCAAATACATCATTTTGCGTGTTTGTCACCATTTGCGTGTTGTGGCACTGTATGCGTGTTTCATGACTTAGAAAATTTTTAAATTTGAAAAATTTTTAACAAGTAAAATATGAAACATAACACGCATTGACTAGTCAAACCCAACACCATATGTGTGTGCATAAGGAATTCGTTTGTTCTAGGACTTCGGAAAATTTTCAAAACGGGAAAATTTTTAAATGAGTCAAATTAGAAAGTACGAATTACCTTATAATATTGAACTTTAAAAATTTAAGTAAAACAAAATGGTTTTCGTTAAATTTAGTAAAGTTCAAAGTGTCGTTTATTAAAACTAAAATGTTTTGGAAGGTTATGAAACAAATGGTTTCGCGACCTTGGAAAACATTAAATGTTTTAATATCGACTTGTTGATTCGATAAAATTGGTGACATTTTGGTTGATTAAGAAACAAATGGTTTCTATATCATTGAAAATGTTAAGAATTTTATCGTTCAACTTGTTTGTCGATTGTTAAAGTTGATAACATTCTCGGAACCGATGAAACTAAGAGTTTCAGGGGTTTAGAAAATGTTAAGAGCTTTAAAGTTCGACTTTAATTGTTGTTGCTAATTGTTTGTTTGGTTGTTGTTTGTATCTTTGTGCAGATGGCTGAGAGACAGTTCCATAACAATCATAATTATTTGATTAACTTGGACGTCAACCAGGAGAATGCAGCTGAGTTTGTTCAGATTTTGGAGTTCTTTCAACGATCCAGAATCAGAAGGGTTCTCACTGCAAACCCAGAGATTAGATTGACGTATCTTCGTCAATTCTGGGCATCTGCAAGATACATTGCTGGAGACAATCAGAGGATTGAAGCTACGGTGAATAATCAAGTCATCCAGTTTACTCCTCGGGATTTGATCCAGATACTTGGATTGGGCACTAAAGCTCAAGAGGGAGGAGCAAATGGTCCCATCACATATCCATTGACACTGAGATATGGAGTATACAGAAGAATGGGATATGTTGGGGATCCAAACCAGAACACTTTCACGAAGAACTGTATTCACGGGAAATGGAAGTTCTTCAGTCATGTGGTCATGGTTGCTCTTAGCAACAGGAAGTCAGGGTACGACAAGCTGAATGTCGAGACCCAGTCTCAAGTTGTCTCCCTTGTGCTGAACAAGCCATATAGCTTTTCTCGTTACTTCTTCAACGAGATTAGAAGGCAAATTGGTGCAGCTGCCAACGAGCGTTTCTTGATGTATCCTCGGTTTGTCATGATGATCATCAATGCTCGTCTGCCCAATCTACCACAGGTGGGTCCAGTTGAGCATGTAACTACTATGCCGAATCGAATATTTAAAGATAGTTACAAGTACAGAGGTCCACTCCCACCTCCAGCTCGACCGACAGACAGACATCTGTTTGGTGCAGTCATCAATCCAGCATATGTTGCTCCAGATAATGATGGATTTGCACATGATGGGTCTGATGTTGAAGGAGATGTTGCTGCAGCTCCACAGCAAGTTCCTCAACCACCACCTGCAGCACACCAAGTACAACAACAACAACAGCAACAACAACCTCCTGTGCAACAACCCCCAGTACATGCAGAAGCAGTCGATGACTTGTTCTTCCAAGTAGAACAAGGTCAAGGTAATGTTGAAGATGCTGCGGAGGTTGCACAACAAATGTTGGAACCTAACGATGTTATCAATCAGGTTCAACATTTTGACGCTCGTACAGATCTAGAGGCAGAGATCGACGAGATGTTCGAGGAGCACGAGGCCGATGATGAGGCAAGTAGTGACCCTCATGCCACTGTGAGTGATCAAGGTGATAGCTCCAGTGATGATGATGGTCAAGAGGACCCTCAAGAACGAGCACGCAGGCTCTTACAAGAACAACGTGTTGCTCAATCTGAAAGGGAACTAAAGGCTGATGCAGATTACCAGCCAGAGGGGGAGGATGAAGAAGATAGTTCGCCGTTACAGCTCAGGAGGAGGAAGAGAGCTGATGAAGGCACATCTGGCACACATAAGTCACCCAGACTTAGTGCAATGATGAGTGTGGCAGTTGAAGAGGGACCGAGGCATGTGTCTGAGCATGTGCAGAGTGATACTGAGGAGGTAACTGCTAGACCTAGGGGAGCAGGTAAGGGGTTGATGATGAGGTCACCGGTTGAGCCAACAAGTACAAGAATCAGACTGTCAGCAATGGGGTCTGCATTCACATCTTTCACCAGTGATGCCACAACATCAGTTCCATTTAGTACAGTTACACTTCCGGTTGTTGGAACTTCTGCAATCCAACAACCACATGCATCCACAATCAGACTGCCGGAGTCAAGACCGACTGTTCCACCGACTATCCCTCCTCGACCATCAGTGATGTCTTCCCAACCAAGCAGCTCACAAACCAACGATGATACTATATCAGGGTTGGAAAAGCAAATGGCTGAAATGAGAGATTTGGTTGCTGGTCTGACAGAGAATCTGTCTAAGCAGGAAGAATCACATCGTCAGGAGCTTGAAGAGCTGAAGGCAAAGAATGCTCAGCTTCGAACAAGGCAGGATGCTCTACAATCGATCCAATCTGAAACTTCTGAGCACCTAAAGAAGATTGCTGACAGATTGGCACATCACAATGAAGTTATAAAGAGCCAGACTGCGGGTTTGACAAGCTTCGATGACGACTATGACCAGCTGAATGAGATTATTGGAAATCTAAAGTCTCAGGGGAGATACAGCCGACCTGCAAGGATGATGCCCTTAGGAGGGAAAGTGTTAGGTCCAGATTTAGTCCAGATTTACGGGACTCGCTCCAGACTCGACTACTGGAGCCTTACTGAAGATCTGTCCAGAAATAATAATGGAAGACCAGTGAGCAAATACTTGTATAGGAAATCTGGAGTATTCTCCATATTAGCTCACTGGACTTCACCCCAGTCCAGATCAACTCTACTGAAGACATTCTCACTGAAGTCAAAGACTGAAGTCAGAATAAAGAAGACTTACAAATGGCGGAGTCCACTGGAAGTCTTACCAGATCTGTACACTGGAGGATTGTCAGTGTTCTAGACCTTACAAGTCTGAACACTGATATCGAGGATTGACTTTAAGCCTTTACACACTTTCCAAAGAACAACCCACTTGTTCTTTACCAAAGTATACGTGTGTTAAGGTGGTTGGATAAAAGGATACACTTGCACTTGATGTGACTTTATCCTTATTCCTTATCCAATACATTTAATGTTCTTGTCGGATCATTAAATGTATGCAACCATATTTGTACGGCACAAAATTCACTGGTGAATTTTGCCTATAAATACAAAGTCATTTCTTTGAGAAAATCACTTTTTAGCAAATTGGTGAACTTGCTTAAATACTCTCGATCTAAACAGTTATACTTCACAACTCTAAGTATATCGATCAAAGGAGTTTATTTAGCAAGTATAGATCACTTGTAATTCAAAGATTGTTTAGATACTTACATACGTGTAATATCTAGGTTCCGCAACGATCTTGTATTTTGTTTATACATCTATAAAGAAAATACACTTGAAAACTACATTTGTGTTCCACCATTTATTTACTTGTTTAAATATTGCTTAAGTCATTTATTACTTTGTTTATATTCTTGCTTATTTATATTGAAGTAATACTAGTCCGAATCTAGTTCATACTTGTCTTGTATTTTACACTCGTAGGGTTAAACCATCGTGTGAGGGACTTTACAATTGGTATCAGAGCAGAAGGTTAATACACTTACCTAGATCTGTTTCGCGATGGCAATCCCATAAAATCTACAAGAAACTCATGAAACTATTTTTAATGAACCACCCACTGGAAATAACAATCCACCACCTCCTCCTCCTGCTTCTCCACATGTGCATGTGCATTACTCGAATAATCCTGTTCCTAAATTCAATGGGAGCAGTGATGAATTTGGTACGTGGAAAGCTAGGATAATATTGCATGTTACTGGTATTGAAAGGAATATGATGAAAATCTTAAACGAAGGACCCTATGTGCCAAGACTTCCTATCAATGCACTTCTTGACCCTACAGGATCAAGAAGTGGGAGGGAAAGAGAGAGGAACACTGGTCCGAAGAGGAGAAAAGATTAGTAAATCTTGATACACTTCTTAAAAATATGATCCTCGGGGCTGTTTCCAGAAACTCTTATTCCCACACTAGTTCTCTATCCCAGTGCCAAAAGCATGTGGGATGAACTAGTGAACCAGCATGAGGGAGGTGATGATACTGTTGTTACCAGAAAAGTCTCCTTAAACAAAAAGTATGAGTCATTTTTTGCTCTCCCAATGAGTCCCTTACTGGTACTTACACCAGATTTATGAGCATCATAAACCAGTTAAGAGGACTAGGGGTAGAAAAAAACAAGGATATACTTTTGGAGAAATTTTGTGATATTCTTCCAACAAAATGGTCTCACATGATTCTGGTCTTGAGGCAAGGTAAAACCTTGCATTCCCATACTTTGTCAACATTGTATGGAGCCTTCAGATTCACTGAAGAAAATCAAGCCCAGAGGATCGAGGCAGAAAAAGATTCTTTTAATCATGCTTCCAGTAGTTCCACAGTGGTCACTAATACTGCACCACCTTGTGCGGCATTAATATCTTCTGAGAATGTATTTTCTATGAAGAAGATGATGTCTGAACTAATGGATTCTGGAGCTTGTAATGATATCTCTCCAGACTGTGATGAAACTGACAGTGATAACCTGGTTGCAATGATGGCCAAAACGTTTAACCGTTTTAAGGCCAGAGCAAATAGGCCCACTGGACAACATGCACCCAGTTCTTCCACTGACAAGACCAATCTGACATGCTTTAAGTGTGGCAGAAAAGGTCATTTCATGAAAGAGTGCAGGTCCAGTCAGTTTGTCTCTCAGTCTGGTCCAACTGCTTCTTATAACAAGCCTGATGATAGCTATAAGTTGAAATACAAAAAGCTTAAGGCTCAGATTGCTCTCTTGTCTAAACAGATGGAAGACAATAACAAATGCATGATAGCAACTACTGAAGAAGCATGGGTTCCCTCTGATGATTCATCAGTCGATGAAGAAGAGGAAAGAGATTGTTGTTTTATGGCTCTGGCAGATCAAGAGCATCTGGTGAGGGATGATGTCACATCTGGTCGTTGGGTCGACATTGTTATTAAAAGGTTAGTGAGTATGATCTTGAAACTAATCCTGAACTTAAATTGGACATCGCTGAAGCTCTAAATTCTGATTTAATTTTTGTGGAAACTGTTAGATTTGACAGTCTAAATGGTCTAGAAACAATTCTTCTGAAATGGCTGCTTTAAAATCAAAATTAAAAGAACTTCAAGACATTGAACTGGCATTTCAAGCCCAGGTTCTGGTAACTGAACAATTGATTCACGAAAAACAAGATCTTGAAATCATTTTAGAGAAAGAAAAACTGGTAATAAAGTCATGGCTAGAAACCAAAAAGCCATATGATGCTTGTGTAAAACAATTTCCAACTCAAAAACGTGCATACTTAGATGAAAATACTCATATAGCATCATTAATACCAGTAATCGATCGATTACCAGAGGGATTCAGGCCCACCACTGTTTATGATGAGCCTGTAACTCCCAAGGCCAATACTGTCCAAGTTCTTTGCCCAGAGGTTAAGACTGGAGCTGTCCAGATGACTGCTCCAGTTAAAAAGGTTAAGCAGAATAGACCTTTGCCTCAAAATAATCCCCTACCTAAGCCTACAACTGGAAAGGCTCAGGTATCATCTGATGAAAATGTTTTGTCCAGGTTAGAGAGCCAGATTCAAACGCTGACTCATCAATTTCAAAGTTTTAACGCAAGACTAAACTTTATTGAGGGTACTTCATCTGACCCTAGACAAAATACTAAACCTTTTCAAAAGAGACAAATTTATTTCTCCAGTTGAGAAAAAGAAAAAGGTTTCTAAACTATCAACTCCAGTAGTGTTCTCAACAAAAACTACTGTTGAAGAAAGTGAACTAGACCAGATTGCCCCAGGGATCCATAAGGGAGGATCCAGTGAACCCATCAGTCGATGGGTTCCCAAATCTAACTAATCAATATCTGGTGTATGTGTAGGGTGATCGAAAGAAGCTTATCTGGTATCTTGACAGTGCAGCTGGCAGGACTATGACCGAATGTAAGACCCTACTGGAGGAGTTCACCATTTCTGATGGACCCTCCATCACTTTTGGAAATGATGGTTGTGGAAAGACTGAGGGATATGGTGTTCTGAACAATGGACA
>CM067170.1:121733203-122149890 GCA_034093135.1 Erigeron breviscapus | reverse complement strand
AATTTAACTTCCAGAAAACGAATTTAACTTCCAGAAAACGAATTTAGCTTCCAGAAAACGAATTTAGACTTAGCCACACGAACTTAGGCTCAATTTGCTTCAAACGAACTTAAAATTCGTTTTCCAAACGAATTTAGATCCCGCAAAACGAACTTAAAGTTCGTTGGACAACACTTGAACCCAGAAAACGAATTTAAGATCCAATTTCGACCAGAATTCACAAAACGACTTATGTTCTTCATTTTTCCAGAAACGATCCATCTAGGCTTTTCCCAAACATGTTTTCGACACAATTTAACATCTTTTGATCATCAAGATCGATTATAGACTCGTTTAACATCGTTTTTGAACATTAATTGGCTTAAACATAATATAAACCCTAATTTTTCAAAACCCTTTTTATAAATCAGATTTGCTCCTTTAAAATATAACTTTAAATCTGAAAATCTAATCAATGAATTGATTATTACCTGCAATGCTAAATAGGATGCAATACCCTTGACAAAACACACTCGAATCACACGTAGGAAAGCTTTTCGGCTTGAAATTGATGAAGGATTGCTAAGGGAAGGCTTAGGGTCTGTTTAGAGATTGTTTTGGCTGCATAATATCATCTAATGGCAGCTCCTAAACCCTTAATCCCGTTTTTAGATTTCAACCTATGTCAAAATCAGTCCCTGGACTTCTAAACCCTTCATTATTGGTCACAAACTGCATTATTGACCATATACAACATTAGTCCTTCATTAAAAGGCACTACATAGCCTTTAAGCGACATTAATCACACTTTTATTCGTCATTAAAATTTAGGCTTTTAAACCTACTACTTTATCTACGTTAACCACACATAACTACATTCAAATATTAAGTAAAGACTTAACGACACCCCAAATTGACTTAACGGCATTAGTCAAACATTAAATAAAAGTTCGGGATGTTACAAGACTCTTCCCAGAATTTATGTATTCTCCCTATTAAAGTCTTTGTATAGATATTCAATAAGGCCACAAAGTTATTCATGTTGAAACGAAGGGTTGAAGGAGCAAAACCCTTTGGCCAAATTGGTGATGGTTTGACTGCCTTTGGCGGATTGTATTCAAAACTAATTAAAGATTCGATTTGAGAAGATGATGATGATGATTTTGCCATTATTTCTACAAGATGAAATTGAAGATGAAAGATGAAAGAAGAAAGATGAAAGAAAGGATTTGGAGTTTGGAAGAGGAATGAATGAGAGAGAGTACGAT
The DNA here is from genome assembly GCA_034093135.1 of Erigeron breviscapus. Lineage (NCBI taxonomy): Eukaryota > Viridiplantae > Streptophyta > Magnoliopsida > Asterales > Asteraceae > Erigeron > Erigeron breviscapus. The sequence continues at coordinate 122,148,643 of CM067170.1, read as the reverse complement.
GATTGGGAGTAAATGAAAGATGAAGTAAATGAAGGAATTGTTTTTGGGAAAAGTATTTATATTTATGATGGAATACAAAGGTTTTTCCAAAATAAATAAAAAGAAAAAGATTTTGAAATTCAAACCCCAAAAGAAATATTATTTAATTGAAGGTAATTTTGATCGGGTTTGAAATCCGAAAATAATTTTGGGTATACGTCCGCATTAAATGCTACGACAGTTGTGACCCCACTTTTCAAAAAAAACTTTTCAACACTTTTAATGAAAAAGTGATCATTACTTTCCATTTACGGCGCCACTTGTGTGCCATGCCAGCAAAAAGCATCATTGTTCAAACGTTATACAGTAACCTTCACGTGTACACATACGAACCAAGTATCCAAAAGACATTATAAAGGACTAACTTATTTCAGAAAAGACTTTATAAATCTGAGCATGGTCAGAACTATTGGATCTGAACCATCTCAGTTTATTCAATTATTCTGAAGTACATCTCAGAAATTCTGAAGTATTTCAGTCAAAATATTTTTCAGAAAGCTAAGTTCCCCCTTAGAGAAAAATTCTTTTAAGTACAAAAATATTTGACACTTCCCCCTGAGATAATGCTATTCAGGATTTAGCATACCTAACTCACTAATGAGATGTTTAAATGTTTTGACATCCAAAGGTTTTGTAAAAACATCAGCGAGTTGTTTATCAGTGGGAATGAAAGAAGTTCAATGTCGCCTTTGATAATGTGGTCTCTAATAAAATGATACCTGAGATCGATATGCTTGGTTTTGGAGTGCATAACAGGATTGTGAGAGATGGCAATGGCACTGGTGTTATCACAAAATATTGGAGTTTTTGTATACTTAACACCATAATCAGTCAGTTGGTTCTTCATCCACAGAATCTGAGCACAACAACTTGCTGAAGAAATGTATTCAGCTTCAGCTGTGGAGAGTGACACTGCAGTTTATTTCTTACTTGTCCAACTGACCAACTTGCCACCTAGAAAATGACAACCACCTGTTGTACTTTTCCTATCTATTTTACAACCTGCATGATCAGAATCTGATTAACCCATTAGATCTAGACTTGAGCCCTTGGGATACCAAATGCCAAGTCTGGGGACACCCTTAAGGTATCTAAAAATCTTCTTCACAGCATTTTCATGTGCTTCTCTGGGATTAGACTGAAATCTTAAACAAAGGCATGTTGCAAACATTATGTCAGGTCTACTTGCAGTTAAGTACATGAGAGATCCCACCATACCACGATATTTTGTGGGATCCACTTGTTTTCCATTGGGATCTGAGTCCAAAGTTAATGGTACAGAAATAGGAGTAACTTATGATGAGACTGAATCAAATTGAAATTTCTTTATTATGTCCCTGACATATTTTTCTTGATTTATAAAAATACCATCACTGGTTTGTTTTACTTGAAGACCCAAGAAATATGTCAGTTCGCCCATCATACTCATTTCATACTCAGAAGACATGATTTCAGAAAATTGTTTACACATTTTCTCATTTGTAGATCCAAACACAATATCATCAACATAAATTTGTACAAGTAAGATATCACCTTTGTCATGTAAAATGAACAAAGTGTTATCAATTCTACCCCTTTTAAAACCATTTTTCAGTAGGTGTTTAGTAAGAGTGTCATACCAGTCTCTAGGTGCTTGTGTCAGACCATACAGTGCCTTGTTCAGTCTGTACACCCAATGAGGTTTTTCTTCATTAATGAACCCTGGTGGCTGATGCACATACACAACTTCTTCCAATTCATCATTCAAAAATGCACTTTTAACATCCGTTTGATAGACCTTGAACTCATGATGAGCTGCAAAAGTTAAGAAAATTCTGATAGCTTCGAGTCTAGCAACTGGTGCAAAAGTTTCATCAAAGTCTACCCCTTCTTCTTGAGAGTAGACCTTTGCAACAAGTCTAGCCTTGTTTCGAATCACATGACCGTCTTCATCCATCTTGTTTCTGAAGACCCATCTTGTCCCAATTGGTTCTTTATTCAGATTACTGGGACAAGGAACAAGTTCCCAAACATCGTTCCTTTTGAACTGGTTAAGCTCATCTTGCATGGCTTCAATCCAGCTTGAGTCTTTCATAGCCTCGTCAATCTTCTTCGGTTCTATCAGTGATAAGAAGCTGACATTTAAGCATTGATCGCTCGTGGCTCTTCTGGTCTGAACCCCACTAGTGGAATCTCCAATGATTTGATCAATTGGGTGTGCCTTTGTCCACTTAGTGTAATGACCAGGATGTACAATGATATCAGTGCAAGAGCTCCTCTGATTTACTTCAGGAGGTACTTCAGAAAAGACTATTTCAGTCTCATCATCTTCCTCCTGCAGATCATGACTTGCATCATGAGCTTCTTCAGATTGGGGTAATTCAGTGGAGTCTGATATCTGAGGTGAAACAGCATGTACATCTGATCCAATAGTCAGTTCAGAAGGTAGCTTAAAACTGACTGAAGGATAGAATGGAATGTTGCTCGTCTTGTTTTTAGTTGGTTCTGAACTGAGGTGTTCAGAAACATGTTTAGGTAACTGATCAGATTCAGCAAAAGGATCAGATTCACCAAAACTGATTGGACTTTCTGAGGGTGGTACAGGAGTTGGATTCTTAAAGATTGCAGAATTGGATTCATCAAAGGTAACATGAATTGACTCATCAACCTTTTTAAGTCTCTTGTTGTAGACTCTAAAGGCTTTGCGATTTATTGAATATCCTAAGAAGTACCCTTCATCAGCTTTGGCATCAAACTTTCCAAGCTGATTGGAATCATTCAGAATGTATACTGGACATCCAAAAACATGGAAGTATCCAATATTTGGCTTTCTATTTCTGAGTACTTCATAAGCAGTCTTCTTCTGTCTTTTGACATAGACAGATCTGTTCTGAGTGTAGCAAGCAGTTGCAACAGCTTCAGCCCAGAAATTCTTGGGAAGACCAAATTCATTAAGCATACTTATAGCAGCTTCAATCAGCGTTCGATTATTTCTTTCTACAACACCATTCTGCTCTGGTGTGTGAGCTGAAGAGAAGTTCTGAGATATGCCAGTTTCAGTGCAGAAGGACTCCAGAGTGGCATTTTTGAATTCAGTGCCATTGTCACTTCTGAGCTGACAAACTTTTCGCTTATGCTTGAGTTCAATTTGTTTGATGAGAGCAATGATTTCAGCAGCAACTTCACTCTTAGATCTGAGGAAAATCACCCAGCAATATCTTGAATATTGATCGACTACAACAAGCGTGTACCTCTTTCCTGCTCTGGTCTGAACATTCACTGGTCTAAAAAGATCCATGTGGAGCATGTGAAGAGGTTCAGTTATGCTGAAGCATTGTTTTGACTTGAATGAAGCTCTTTTCTGCTTACCCATTTCACAACCAGGACATGACTTGTCTTTATTGAAAGACATAGAGGGTATCCCATCTACAAGTTGTTTTCTTGACAACTTATTGATATTCTTGAAGTTCAGATGGGATAGTCTCTTGTGCCACAACCAGTTAGTGTCTTCATCAGCCTTTGTGTAGAAACATTGTTCAGTGGTAGAAGGATTCATATCAATGATATAAATGTTCCCTTTCCTTGGTGCAATCAACACTACCTTTCCATCTCTGTTGAATATGGTGCCTTGTGAAATATCAAATAATACCTTGAAGCCATCATCACACAGTTGACTGACACTGATCAGGTTATATTTCAAACCATTCACATATGCAACACAGGTGAATTTGACTTGTCCATTATTCACCACACCATATCCCTCAGTTTGTCCATTTCCATCATTTCCAAAAACTATTGAGGGCCCCTCTTGCACTCTATATTCCTCCAGCAGGGTTTGATAACCAGTCATGGTTCTGCCAGCAGCGCTGTCAAGAAACCATATATTCTTCTTTCGGTCTCCCTGCACAAACACAAAGATTAGTTCGTTTTGGGAACCCATCTCTTGATGGGTTCACAAGACTCTCCCTTAGCAGTCTCAGATTTCTTTGGTTCATAAGGAACTGAAGGATCAAACGGGATCTCAGTCATTATTTCAGATGACACAAAAGTAGTTGGTTTGATGGTGCTTTCAACCTTTTTCTTCTCAGATTTTTGCTTGATTTGTTTGGAAAAAGGTTTTGCATTTTGTTTTGGTTGAAGTGGAGTAGTTTCAACATTTTTCAAACGTGCATTACAACTCTGCACTTGTCTAGACAATAACTGAAATTGTCTTTCTAACCTCAATAAAATCGATCAAAAAACATATAGCATCTCATTATACCATAATACTGACAAGAAAAAATATAAAAAATTATATAAAATACCAAATAATCAAAATAGATAAAATAAATAGTACATACAAACATGATAATAAAACTTTCATTGCAAAATCAAAAACCTACATATATATTTAGGAAAACATAACAACAGCATAAAAAGACAAATAAACATTCTAAAGATGATGATAATACCTTACATAAAAAGGATAAACATTGATCACTAAATAACATATATATGATTTCTAATCTCCAACATTACCCTGCTGCTCAAACGCGCCTTCACTGTCTTCAATTTTCAACTTTTTTGAAACACGACAATCATCATCAACTTCATCCAATAACTTCACAGGGGAATGTGGTTCAACTTTTGCTTCAGTATGAATGTTCTTACTACCAGTAACAAAGTTCTTTAGAACCACATTACCAACCTCCGTATCCATAGTATCAGTTGAACAATCACCATTAGGTTGAAAAGTGTAACCAACTTCATTTGCAACCGGGACTTGTGTTTTCACTGGAGTATTATTTTTTATCTCAATGTGAATCTCCAATTTCTGACCAACTTCAGCATGCTAAATTATTAAAAACAATAACCATATTAAAAACAAGTTATCACAATTAACAACAAAATATAATGGCAAAAATTAACACAAAATTTAACTACACTCTTCTTAACATATGCTACAAATAGATATCAACTGCTGAAACTGAATTATAAGTTTGCATAATATATAAGATTCTGATTTAGTACGCAAGAAAACGTCAACCTGGTAATCCTTACAAATCGAGGGAAACAGGTTTTTCAACGTTTCCTCATATCTCCTTTTGCGTCTTGCCTGTTTGTACTTCATCATGAATTCATTAATCTGAAAGGAAAAAAAAAAGACCACGTAAACTATATCTCCAAATATACATATTCGAACTGTTAGTAATAACCAAATTATACCTCGTTTTTGCATAGAAATGGATCCCACAGACTTTTCTCCTAAAAGAAACATAATAAATAACGAATTATTTAGAAAGTAATACATTTGAGCTTGTACACACAAGTAAATATAGAACTAACGTTAGACACTCATTTTAATATACTGATAGTAATTACGCACACTTACATATTGTTCATCTGCCGACAAACTTTCCAACCCATCTTGTTTATTGTTTCCAGGTTTAAGACCTAAATCAACGTTGACACCAGTTTCATTGACAACTATTTTTCCGTTCTCCATAACTTTGTAAATTGAAATTGTTAGGACCAGTTTTACTGAAAACTGGCCAGTCTCCAGTTACATCTGGAGACGAGAAGATTTGTCCAGAAATATATTGAAGTCCAGTTGCATCGTATAGTTAACGCAACTGAAGACTTCCTCCAGTTGAGATCTGACCAGATGAAGACATTCCAATTGAAGTCAAAGACAACAAGTGGAAGATAGAGAATGACATTGGCAGCGAAGCCCAGTTGGCATTCTACCCAGATCGAAACTGGAGACAATCCAGTTTAAAGCATTTACAAAGCTTTACACTGTTTACAAGGAAGACCTTTTTGCTTTATGTGTCTTTATCCGGGTAGTTACCTTATCCGTGTATAAAGTGTAAAAGTACATAAAGCAGGTTGATAAAGTGACTTTATGTCATACTTTATCCAGCATTTCATGAGAAGTCGTATTGCTTCCTTAAATGCTCTCAACCATATTTGTACGACAAAGTTGGAATCCCAATGCCAACTTTGTCTATAAATAGAGGCCTTTGCACAACCTAGTAAAAAACTTTGCATATTCAGACGTTTGCATTTCTTGGTAAACTTGTGCAATATTCTCTCAATCGCAAAAAGGAACATTTCATAACTCTAAGTGTTTTGATTGTAGAAGAGAATTTCCAAGTATTAGATCAATTATATTTCATAGGTTATTAGGATATTTACATATTTTTATTATCTTGGTTCCGCAACAACCTTGTAATTTATTTAACATTAATAAATAAATTACACTTGAAAAATACATATTGTCTCACCAATTTACTTTACAAGTATTTACTTATTGCATTGTCTTTTACTTATAACTTATTGTCACCTTTATAAGTAAACAAATCCAGACCTGGTATACTGTTCATTGCAACTGGTCCTCTCCAGGCCAGTGAACGTATTGCAAAGTTATCTCACCATTGACATAGAGGTGTCTTCAGTTGGTAACATCTATTGAGTTGGGACTTACAAGTGGTATCAGAGCAGAAGGCTAACATATTTGCCTAGATCTGCTTAGATGTCTACTACTGAAGGTGAGAATGGTTCTGGTCCAAATGTTGAAAATATTAATGTTAATGTACCACCTAATAATATGAACACTTATTCCAATACTCTTGTCCCCAAATTCGATGGAAACAGTGAGACCTTTGGTACATGGAAGGCCAGAATGCTTTTGCATTTTGGTGGGATAGAGAGATACATGCTGAGAATCCTTAAGGATGGCCCACATGTACCCATGTCTCAAGGGGTTAGTCCTTTTCTTGATCCTACTGGATCTAGAAGGGGTACTAGGGAAAAGCCAGAAGACCATTGGCCTGATGAGGATTGCAGATTGGTGGACTTGGACACCAGACTGAAAAACATGATCCTTGGGGTTATCCCTGAAGACCTTATACCAACTCTTGTGCTATTCCCCAGTGCCAAAGCTATGTGGGATGAGTTGGTCCTTCAGTTTGAAGGAGGTGCTGATACCATTGTCACCAGAAAAGTTGCTTTAAACAAGAAGTATGAATCCTTCTTTGCTTTACCCAATGAAAGTTTGACTGGTACTTATTCCAGATTCACCACTGTGATTATCAAGGGCTAATTACTTGGAAAGTCCTTCAACTTGTCACTGAAACCTTTTCTGGGGCTCGAACAAAAAAAAGTTCTATTCGGGGGAATAAAACCGGCTAAAATCTCTTTTATGGGGTTCCGTACAAGTAGCCAGTTAAAAATAGGGCTAATTACTTGGAAAGTCCCATAACTTGTCACTGAAATCTTTTCTGGGGCTCCAACAAAAAAAAGTTCTATTTGAGGGTATGAAAACGGCTAAAACTATTTTTGTTGGGTCTCGTGTAAGTAGCCGGTCAAAAACGGCTAAAATTTTTACTTAACACCACCGTGAAGTCTCCATAGCCGCCACCATAAACACCGCTACTTTTCCGACAACGAACCTTAATACCCAAATCTGAAACTTTTAAGTTAATCAATCTTATTTGTTTTTCACCCAAAAAAGTTTTTCACGAGAAACCTAATCAGTTGTGACTTGTGAGGAAGCCAAAATTATATCTGGAATCAAAGGGTAGCGAAACTACCGGTGGTCGCTGTCGGAGAGGCGGAACAAGGGACAATTGGGATGGCAGGGAAATCGAAGGTGTGTAGTGGTATTTTTTGATAGTTGTGTGTGTTTGTGAAATTGGTAGATGGGTTTTGCCGATCCAGTGAAACCATTGTTCAGATTTTAGTAACTTCGTATCCAATGAAGTTTCCGACGTCGGTAGCGGTGGTTTTGAAATGGAAGTGGCTAAATGCTGATATGATACAAGGGAATATAAAGAAGTGGCTAAATTGAACTTTTTTTTTGTTGGAGCCCCAGAAAAGGTTTCAGTGACAAGTTGAGGGACTTTTCAAGTAATTAGCCCTTAAAAATAAAGATAAAACCGGCTAGCTACTGTACACGTCAGCAAAAAAGTGGTCACGGTCCTACTATAGTAGTTTTAGCCGGTTTTCTTCCCCCGAATAGAACTTTTTTTTATTTGAGCCCCAGAAAAGGTTTAAGCGACAAGTTGAGGGACTTTCCAAACAATTAGCCATTAATCAACTGAGAGGGCTGGGTGTAGAGAAGGATAAGGATATTCTTCTTGAGAAGTTTTGTGATATTCTTCCTTCCAAATGGGAAAACATGATTCTTGTCCTAAGACAAGGTAAGACCCTGCACAACCACACTCTTGCATCTCTTATGGAGCCTTCAGATTCACTGAAGATAACAATGCACAGAGACTGGTGGCTGAGCAGGATGCTTTAAATCATGCCCAGAGTTCAAAGGTTTCTAGTTATAACTGAGAAACCTTGTGCTGCTTTAATATCTACTGAGAATGTCCAGTCACATTCTATGAAGGAGATGTTGAACAGTTTTTTGAACTCAGGCCTGACCACTGAAATCAGTGATGATTGTCATGAAACTGACGATGATGATCTGGTCGCCATGATTGCTAAAACCTTTAACAGGTTTAAGCATAAATCTAATAGATTTAATGGCCCCAACAATGCTTCCAGCTCCAACTCTCTGGATAAGACCAATCTTACATGCTATAAGTGTGGTAAGAAGGGTCATTTTATGAAGGAATGCAGATCTAGTCAGTTGAACAACCAAACTGGTCCCCCTGTCCCAAATTTTAATAACAATCGGCCTGATGATAGCTATAAAGCTAAATACAAGAAGCTTAAGGCCCAGATTGCCCTCTTGTCCATGAAAAAGAAAGAACCAGTGCATGATGGCACAAACTGAAGGAAAATGGGAACACTCTGATGACTCATCAGTTGATGATGAAGAGGAAATGGACATGTGTTTTATGGCCTTGGAAGACCAACAACATGTGGTGAAAGATGATGTTATCACTGGAAGATGGGTGGACATCATACTGAAGAAGGTATGTGAATATGATAATCAATTGGACCACGAATTGAAACTGGACCTTGCTGAATCACTTAACAGTGATTTGATTTTTGTTGAAACTGTCAGAACTGACAGTGAAAGATATTTGGAAACAGTTCTTACTGAACTGAACAATCTAAAACCTCAAATCTCAAATTTGCAAAGTGTCCAGTTGGCTCTCAAGGAGTCAGTTTTAAAAATTGAGGCTTTGGAACTTGATAATCAAAAACTATAATCTGATCTTGAAAAAGAACAAATGATTATCAAGTCCTGGGTAAAAGCATCTGGCAAGAATTATGATGCTTTTTCAAGAACTATTGATGCCCAGAAAAATGCATGGAAATCTGGAGATCTGGAAATGGCAGCACTCATACCAGATCTTCATGCATTGCCTCCAGCTCTTAGGGTTGAAACTCCATATGATCAACCTAAGATTGTCAAAACTGAACCCATTGAGACCACCCCCATCTGAGGTCAAATCTGGAGCTGAATAGGCTAAAGCTCCAGTTAAAAAGGCTACTGGTAATAAGCCTTTACCTCAAAAGTCTAAGGAGCCCAAGAATCCTAAGGCCAAGTCTCCAGCTGAACCAAGGTCCAAGGTTCAGCTGCCTGTTGAAAATGACCTTTTGTTAAAACTGGACAGTCAACTCCAACTTTTGTCTCGGCAGGTTCAGAGTTGCACTGCCAGAATTAAAAATCTGGAAGGAGGCAAGTCTCCTCCAGTTGTAAAACAAAATGTCAAACCCCCTTAAAACAAAAACAAAATGTTCCATCTGGAACAAAATCTGAAAAGAAAAAGGGGAATAAGTATCTCAAACCAATCGTTTTTACTCCTGGACCTGAAGCTAATGAAAAAGCTCCAGATCCAGCCTCCAGTTCACACCACCAAACAATTGAGACTTCTGAAGTGAAGTCCACTGAACCCATCAAGAAAAGATGGGTTCACAAAAATAACTAATGATTTTTGTGGGTGTGCAGGGCGATCGTAAAAAGAACACCTGGTATCTGGACAGCGCTGCTGGCCAGACAATGACCGGATGTAAGCCCCTGCTGGAAGAGTTCACTGTCCAAGATGGACCGGCAGTGACGTTTGGTAATGATCAGAATGGAAAGACTGAAGGATATGGTGTAATCAATAATGGACAAGTCCAGTTCACCAGAGTTGCATTTGTGAACGGTTTGAAATATAACCTGATCAGTGTCAGTCAACTTTGTGATGATGGATATAAGGTATTGTTCGATATTGCTCAAGGCACCATATTTAACAAGGATTGGAAAGTGGTGATGATTGCACCAAGAAAAGGGAATGTGTACATCATGGATATAGAACCAGCTCCAAAAGAGCAGTGCTTCTATACCAAGGCTGATGAGGACACCAACTGGCTATGGCACAAAAGGTTATCCCATCTCAATTTCAAGAATATCAACAAGTTGTCTCGCAAGCAACTGGTGGATGGGATACCTCAGATTTCTTTCAATAAAGAAAAGCCATGTCCAGGGTGTGAGATGGGCAAGCAGAAAAGGGCCAGTTTCAAGACCATGCAAAACTTTAGCATCACTGAACCTCTTCACATGCTACATATGGATCTCTTTGGTCCAGTGAATGTTCAAACTAGAGCTGGAAAGTAGTACACTCTAGTTGTGGTCGATGAATTCACCAGATACTGTTGGGTGATATTCCTTAGATCCAAAAGTGATGCACCTGCTGAAATCATCTCTCTCATCAAAAGAATTGAACTCAAGTACACTTGAAAAGTTTGTCAGTTGCGAAGTGATAATGGTACTGAATTCCAAACAAAGTACTTGAAACATTTTGTAATGACACTGGCATCTCTCAAAACTTCTCATCAGCACACTCTCCAGAGCATAATGGAGTTGTGGAAAGAAAGAATCGCACACTGATAGAAGCTGCCAGAAGTATGCTATCTGAATCAGGTCTTCCCACCAGTTTTTGGGCTGAAGCAGTTGCAACAGCTTGCCATACCCAAAATCGGTCAGTCTACATCAAGAGACACAAGAAGACTGCTTATGAAGTGCTCAGGAATCGAAACCAAATATTGGATATTTCCATGTATTTGGTTGTCCAGTTTATATCCTAAATGATTCCAGTCAGCTTGGAAAGTTTGATGCAAAAGCTGATGAAGGAGTATTTCTAGGCTATTCAGATATTCGAAAAGCCTTTAGAGTTTACAATTATAGACTCCAAAAGGTTCATGAGACAATTCATGTCACATTTGACGAATCAAATGATGCAATCAATAAGAGACCAAGTCTTGATATCTCTCCAGTCGTTCCATTGAATTTTGGTGAAACTGACCAAGTTCATCAGTCAGTTGTTTCACCAGAAGATGTTTCCAGTCATCAAGAACTGGAACGAGTTAAGAAGAAAAAGACCACCAGTGATACTCCATTTCATCCCTCCATCAGTTTCAACTTACCATAGAAACTGGTGATTGGATCTGATGTGCGTGCCACTCCAATACCAGTACCAGTTCAAGCTCCAACTTTTCCAGGTCCTCAAGAAATGCCTTTAACTGAAGAATTTCATGATGCCAATCGTGACCTCATTGACCCTGATGAGGATGTAGAAGTAGTTTGGGCTGATCCTCCTCCAGTTGCTCCAACTGAAGAGGATCACCAGGTGACTTGCACTGATATTGTTGTACACCAACCTAGTCAATACACTATTGAACAGATTGTTAGAGATCAAAATAGTGAGGTTCAGACTAGAAGAGCCACAAGTGAGCAATGCTTGAATGTCATCTTCTTATCACTGATTGAACCGAAGAAGATTGACGAGGCTATGGCAGACCCAAGCTGGGTAGAAGCTATGCAAGAAGAGCTTATCCAGTTTGAAAGGAACAATGTTTGGGAACTTGTTCCTTGTCCACCAGGGTTGAAGAAAGAACCTATTGGTACAAGATGGGTCTACCGAAACAAGATGGATGAAGATGGCAATGTTGTAAGAAACAAGGTCAAATTGGTTGCCCAGGGTTATTGTCAAGCAGAGGGTGTTGATTTTGATGAAACTTTTGCTCCAGTTGCAAGACTTGAAGCCATAAGAATTTTCTTGGCTTATGCAGCCCATCTGCAGTTCAAAGTCTTCCAGATGGATGTCAAAAGTGCGTTCCTTAATGAAACATTGGAAGAAGAAGTGTATGTTAAGCAAACTCCAGGCTTCATTGATGAGAAGCATCCTCACTGGGTATATAGATTGAACAAAGCTTTGTATGGTCTAAGACAAGCCCCAAGAGCCTGGTATGACACTTTAACTAAACATCTTCTCAAAAATGGCTTTAAAAGAGGTGCAATAGATAATACCTTGTTTATCTTGAAAGAAAAAGGTAATATCTTACTGGTACAAATTTATGTTAATGACATTATATTTGGTTCAACTGATGATGCAATGTGTAAAAAGTTTTCTTAAATCATGTCATCTGAGTATGAAATGAGCTTAATGGGTGAATTAACATTTTTCTTGGGTCTTCAGATTAAGCAAACTGAAAATGGAATTTTCATAAACCAAGAAAAATATGTCAGAGATTTGTTAAGAAAATACAAATATGATTCAATACCATCTAAAAACACACCTATTGCAGCACCATTAAATTTGGACTCTGACCCAACTGGCAAACCAGTGAACACTACTGAATATCGTGGGATGGTTGGTTCACTGATGTATTTAACTGCCAGTCGACCATATATAATGTTTGCAGCATGTCTATGTGCCAGATTTCAGGCTAACCCAAAAGAATCACATTTTCATGCTGTTAAGCGCATCTTCAGATACCTGAAAGGGTGTCCTAGCCTTGGTCTTTGGTATCCCAAAGGCTTAGGGTTAGATCTAATGGGTTATTCAGATTCAAATCATGCAGGTTGTAAGATAGATAGAAAATCAACAACTGGTGGTTGTCATTTCCTTGGAGGAAAACTGGTGAGTTGGACCAGCAAGAAACAGACGTCAGTCTCTATGTCCACTGCTGAGGCAGAGTACTTTTCTGCGACCAGTTGTTGTGCCCAGATTCTCTGGATCAAGAACCAGTTACTAGATTATGGTCACAAGTATACAAAGACCCCAATCTTTTGTGACAACACCAATGCAATTGCTATATCTCACAACCCAGTAATGCACTCTATGACAAAGCGTATCGACATCAGGTATCATGTCATTCATGATCATGTTATGAAAGGAGACATTGAAATACATTTCATCCCCACTGACAAGCAGCTCGCTGATGCTTTTACAAAACCTCTTGATGAAAAAACTTTTAAACATCTCATCAGTGAACTGGGAATGTTAAATCCTTAAAACTGGAGAATTCATTCTGAACGCGTCAGTGACACTGATGCAGTTCTCCAGTTCAGGAGGTCCAGATGATCTTTGCTCGCCAGGCTATCAAACGCCTTTGTGATACTATCCTGGCACTAATCGATTTCTGGATCATCATTCTAGGGGAAAGACTCAAAATATTTTTCTGACTTAAATTCGTTTTGTTTGAAAAATTACAACTGGAGAACTCTCCAGTTGAAAATTGGCACTGGATTAATCCTCCAGTGTACATGTTCAGTCTTGTCTTTAAAACTGGTGGTCAACCAGATTTCATAACGTTGAAAAATACTTGGTTGATATTTGTGACACGTGATGGTACTCGAGTGTATTTTCTTACTCGCAACCGTCATATGACGTGTCAAGGACTTTTTGGTAAAAGGTAACACTTTTTTATGGGGATTGTGAAAAGTTAGTGGGCGAGTGGGAATACCAGCCGTCGTAGCATTTAATGCTGACTTGGTGGTATTAAATATTTTTGAATTTTAAATTTTTTATTAAACCAAAATATCTTGTGTTTTCTAAAATTTGGGGATTAAATAATATTTTCGTATTTATAGTGGGATTTTTGTACCCTTATAAATACCCCCACATTTACTCCTATCAAAATATACTTCTCTTCACATTCCTTCATTTACTCTCCAATCATCAACAATTGCTTCTTTTCTCTCTCTGCTTCATAAATCAAAAACCCTAATTCCAAAGTTTTCAATTTCACTTTCAATGGCACCAAAATCATCTAGATCAAGAGATGTAAATCTCTTAAATGTCCCATATGTTCCCCCACCAGGTGTCTCACCGGCTCCTGGTGCCCCATCAAATCCGGCCAACATAAAATTAAATCCAAATAATCTATTGGCTAGTTTGATGGGATCTCAAGGCTCCGATACTCTTATCGGGAGAATCCAAAAGTTCTTAAGGGATTCTCCGATCGAACCTTCCTTCTCTGCAAACCCACAAAAGATGTATCATGACTATCTTTGTGAGTTTTGGTACACTGTTACTCTTTCTTCCTGACTGTTCTTCCATCTCTTTCACATTAAAAGGGGGAACGGTCCAGTGTGTCCTTTCAGCAGAAATGTTGAGAGACGCCCTTTCTCTCAATTATTGGCTTAAGGGGGAGAATCCAATAGTCATCTCCTCGAATATCAATTTCATGCAAGTTCTCCTTGATATGGGACACAAGGAATGCCTTGAAAATGGTGTCGTCAAAACAAAGGGCGCCATGACCATGAAGGGACTCTCACCATCCTGGAGGTACTTCTTCATTCATCTGGTGGAGAGTATGGCTGGGAGTTCTGGTGGACTGGACCAGATAAACTCCTCGCAGGCAGAAATGGCTTACTGCTTGTGGAATGGACTCAGAGTGGACTTTGCCGATATATTGTACAGAAGTCTGGTACAAAAACTGAAGGGCACCAGGGGACTTTGCATCCCCTTCTCCAGGTATTTATCACTCTGTTTTCGGCTGATTCTGGGCAGTGAGGAATATAATAACACTCAATCACTGTACACTGTCCCAGAACTGCTAAGAAATCTTGACTCCTTGGTATCTGAACCTGGGGAGGTTGAGATTTCTCAAAGAATGTTGCTGCTATTCACTAAAACCGATGCACCAGTCCAAGGTGAGTCGTAAACTAGGCGGGCCTCAAAACAATGAGGGACCCACCAGTTCGTCTGTTGGAATTGTGATAGTTGCCGAACCTGGGCAACAGTCTATCCCCTCCATCCCAGCGTATCAGTCCCTACATCTGTCACTGGAGACCTCCCAACAGGTCTTCAGGCTGTTCCAAAGGCAACTAGAACACGTCGTCTTAGGAAAAGGTCAGAACTTGCCACTGACACTAGTACCCATGCCAGCCCTCCAGTTTCCTCCACACAGGCAACTGGAGAAAGTTAAATGGGAAACTTACAAGCAACTACTTCTGCAATTTCTGTAGGAGGAAGTGGTGAAGAGATAACTGGGTCAACCCAACCCAGAATAGAGTCCGTGTCTGCAAAACTGGTCGACAGCTAAATTTCTGACACATCTCTTGCACGAACTGACGAAGTCTTTGGTCAGTCACAACTGGAGACTGAGGTTCCAATCTCTACGGCCAATGATGTTTTGATTGAGGATAGAGCAATCATTACTGAGGCAACCCCTGTGACCTCTATCCCTAGTGACGTTACCCTGGTAACTGAACCTTCAACTGATGAAACCTTCCAGGCAACTGGAGAAGGTCATCAGGAGTCTGGACCACAAATCCAGCCATCTCTATCATTCATGAATCTAGGCGTGAATGATGATGAATTCCAATTAGAGTCTTCAGACACTGAAGGAACTGCTTCTGATCAAGAGATGGTTGATGCTTCTGTACAAGCTCAACCCTCTTCATCTCTTGATCTGCCCCTAGATCAAATAATTTCAGCTTCCACCTCTACAGATATGCTCACCAGAATTTCACCACAACGACCACCATCGCTTATGTCTTCACTCTTTGTGTCTAGAAATAGGCACACCGCCCAACCGCCGCAGTTGGTCACACTTGAGCATTCTCAGCATGACCAACACATTGATATTTCGATACCTTCTTTTTCACTCCCCACTTTTGGTTCTTTTTCTGTTTCTGCTGTGGAGTCAACTGATGAGGAAGCCCTTAATTTACCTCCTCCAGTTGGTCCAGCAGTATCGGTTGCTGGTCCAGTGACACCTTCCCCTCCGTCACTGGACAGTCAATTCGTCTTATTTCAAGTTGATATCCGAAACCTTCTTACCATGGTGGAGGACATTCAGAAGGCGATTGACAAAAACACTAAGTCTTTCTCCAGATTCAGCAAAGACACAATCATAAATCAAAAGGTTGTGGATCTGGGGATCAATAAGTTTACTACAAATGAGGACTTAGTGTTCCAGAAGCTCAACGAGTTGGTCAGAAGCTGCAACACCTTGTCAGCTTCATTAAAAGAAGCTTTTAACCTAACTCAGACTAAAGTATCTACATCCATCTCCAACCTGCTGGGCACTACTGTTCGATCGTCAGAGGTTAATTTGAAGGAGATGGAAAGGCAGGTCAAGAATTGTTTGATAGACCTGGCCTTAATATAGTTGAGCTTGGGCAACAGATGGCCACTTCAGTTGGCCAGAAGATTGATGATACGCTGGTTGCCAAAGAATATGAAATGGTTAAAAAGGTAATGTCTGAGATTGCCAAGATACCTTCTCCTCAGGTTGATCTGGCCCCACTTACACTTGAGATCAGCCAGTTAAGAGGTGCTATAAATGCTCTGAACACCCAGGTATCTTCACACACCACTTCAATTGATAAACTGAAAACTGAAGTGGAGAATCTGAAGAAAATGGATGAAGAAGTTAAGGAAAATGTGGTTACTGGTCTCGCAGAAGACTCTAAAATCCTGGAAGAACTGAAGACTGGTCAGACACAAGTTGCAGCAAATGTTCTGACCCAGTCTAGAGAGACCAATCATCTCTGGAGATCCTTCAGGATGATTTGTTCTATCTTTAAAGAATGCAAGGACATGCAGTCAAGGCAGCCTCTTGACCGGTTGCCCACCAGCAATTCTGACTGGGAGGCAATCCGGGCAGGACTAGATGCTGCCAGGGGGGAAAGAGGTGTCCTTGCACCTAGGTTGCCAGGTGAAGGTGTTAGACAATTGGTTGAAAGACAAATGGTTCATGCTGGTGCTGGTACTGAAGCCAGTCAGCAAGTCATTAAACAGTTTGATGATGTGGTCGATGGGGGGAATGTGGATAAAGGTAAGGAAATCGTACTGGCCACTGACACACAAGCTCAAGCAACTGGTACTGATGCCAGTGTGCTAGAAACTGGCAATGTGGATAAGCTTCCTCTAGTTTCTGAAAGTGAAAGTAAAGACTTCAAAGAATTGGCCAAGGCATAAAAGAAAAGAAGAAACAAAAATAAGCCAATCAATTAATTGCTAGAGGTCAACTGGAGCGAATGAAGATACTTGATGCAAGTGATGCAAATTTGTTGGGCATTTCACTTGATCAATATCTGAAGGTCAAGAACGATGTTAGGATTGTTTGCATGCTAAATGAGATGCTTGACATTGAACTTGACAAGCATTATCCAAAACTCCACTATTAAGCTGATCTACCTTTTTAATTTGAAGATCATATCTTAATGGAATTTGTTCTTTTTTAATTTCATCTTCCATAATAACAAACTTTTCATAGTCCGCGTCAGAAACATCTTTCCTGTCTGGAAATCCAGAATCACCAACAGACGAACACCAACAACATCTTTATTTCCTACCGTACCAGTTCCACTTTCATTGGCAATACTGACACTTCTCTTGGCATTTGATTGATCCATTAAGAATTGTTTATCCTTATAATTAGAAGCTTCTCCCCCCTGCACATCATTTATCAGATTCAAACATATGGTAGGAACACCAAACTTCTTACCCCGATTTTCATTTGGAATGTTAGCGAGGGAAGCTTTAGAAAGCACGTTAACATGTTTAACACACTCCACAAAAGGTTCAAAACTTTGTGTTTTCACACAATCTTGAATACCAGTCATCACATATGCGAACTGAGACTTCAATCTTCTCAATTCGAAAGAACAATTCAGCTGCGCAATCTTCACCTCCTCTAGCAGCTTTTTCTCATTAAGGGTTAGGGCACCAAGGTATGTTCTATCTACAGGCTTTTCACACTTATTATCCATTTTTGACACCAACTCTTTAAACTCTTTCTCCAAAGATTGGACAGAACCACAAACATTTTTTAACTCAGTCGACAACTTATCAGAAACTACCTTTTCAATTTCAACAATCTTATTGTTCATCAACCCCTCAATCTTTGAGTACAAACCATTTATAACAGACTCAGATAGCCCATTGAGAATGTCTTCTTTCATAGGCGGTAACAACCAAACAACCTCTTCTTTCTTCAACATTGTCTCATCGACAATCTTACGAGACCTCAATTCAACCTTGTCTCTTTCAGATTCAATCTTACTAAGATATGATACAAAGTTTCCATGGACAAAAGTTTCAACATCTTTCTTTGTAAGGTCAAAACCTTGCTGCAAAGCTGATACCATATTATTATGAGAGACCACCAATTCATTCAACTTTTCCTCTGCCAACTGTTCATTGAGTGCAAATTTTCCCACTTCGGATCTAATACCAGAATTCAACAGTGATAACTTGTTAACAGATTCAGTATGATCCATAGATAACCTACGGACATCATCCACAGTTGTAACAATGTGACGAATATCGGATTGAGATTTCTCAAGGATGGATTCGACAGATGGAAGTTCGGGTTGAGATGAACTACCGACCCGAGTATACTTTGTGATCTTTGAATTGAATTTTTTTATGAAACTGTCATAAGCTGAATCTTTTAAAACGGATTCAGATTCTGAAAATGCAGCAGGTTCTGTATCCATGTTGAGCGAATCAGTGTTTCGTTCCGAGTTGAAGAGTGGCATTGTTTCACATGTCGTAGTCGGTACTTGTGATACGTAGTCACGCAAGTTTGCCTCCAAACCACACTCACCTTCAGCATCCTGCATAGTAGCGTCAACCTCATCGACAGTTTTTCCTTTCATGACATCATTAAACCAATCCAAACATGTATCATTTTGTAATTGAAACATGTTTTCATGTGATTCAATTGAACGTGAGCCTTTAATTTGATCCAAATTTTCATCTGTTTGTTTTCCCGGACAAGAATTCAATGGAATAGAAGCCAATGGTTTCGTGCCGTCATGATTCTTACATTCATTTGCATTTACCTGTTCAACAACACCATCTTCCAAAAAATCAGCGTCAACTTGAGAAGCAGGTGCGTTAGAAATTACCAGAGCGCCAACATTAACATTTCCTGACCCATCATTGGACGCTTCATTATCTACACCTTCATTTGTGTCATAAACTTCAGCAACTTGTGATTGAGCAGCCAAAATCTGTTGATGAGGGTCGGACGGCACAGTCACTTGTTGATTGACCTCCTTTTCAACAAAACTGTTATTTTCAAATGGTTCTAACCCACCTTTTGAATTATATGAAATGTTGTTGCCTACTTGAGACGGCATATCGACAACTAATTCATGAATTGCTTTTGTACGCTGTTGCTTTTTGCCCTTAGATGCACAAATAAAGTTACTTGGAGTGCTGTCAGTATCAGACTTACTGGAACTGCCACTAAGACTTTGAATTCCACCATCACCATGTTGGGTATTAGGTAATTTAAGTTGGGATTCAATCAGTGATTTTCCCGAATTGAGTTGCCTAATATCAGATGGAATAAATTGAAGCATTTCCTCAGAAAGGGGAACCTCAATAGATGCAAGATTAGAAGCAAATTGAGGGGAAATACTACTGTATTCTTTTATCCAGCCAGGTTCAGAAAATTGTAATGATTCATCTTCATATCTATTTTTCAAAATATTCCTAAAGCAAAGAGATAAAAAGCGAAGGTATGGAACATAACTAACCCTTGACTTTGTATTCAATTTTGACAGCAGGTTCTCATATATGACTTTTGCATAATCAACCTTCAACCCCTTCCATAAACAATACGCTATCCGCATCTGCGTCTCATTTACCTGGTCAAGTCCTCCGGATCCTCCACCCAAACATTCAACAATGTCACTAAAGAAGTACTTCCATGAAGAAGTCAGTCCTGACAAGTGGACTTTACCAAAAATCTTTCCTGAAGAATCCTTTGAACGTGACGCAACATGCCCACAATAAACCAATACTTCCCTAAAATTTGTCGAAGGCGAAATTGATTGAAACTCTTCCCCTGGCGGAAGATAATTGAGGCAAAGCGCATCTCTAAAAAGGGATAAGTCAATTTTACATTTCACAGTCCCCTTCTTAAGAGTAAATTTGATGGATTCGTCGGGTTGAACTTGTTCAGTATACCAAAACTCGCACAAATACTCATGGTACAACCGTTTTGGATTAAGTGTCAAAGCATTATGAACTGGACAATGTTTCATAAATTCATTCATCAGCCCGATTTGGGTGCCTGGTGCGAACAAAGATAATCGACCAATAATATTACTTTTGTTTAATTGTATTTCTTTTGGAGAAGATTCAAAATTCGGCGCACGACAGACATCTTTCGGAGGTTGATAAACGGAAGTCATAAGATTTTTGTTTTGTTTTGGTGGCATATCTATAACACAAAGATGATGGTTAAAAATTGAAATCAAAAGGGAAAACGGTGGTTATTTTGGGTTTCTTTTGGAGGGTTATTGTAGACGAAAATATCAAAGTTATGAGATTAATATAAATAAATAATATAACAGATCAAACACACCGATTAAACGATCGTATGATAAAAGTGTCTGGATACAGAGTAGGAGATTTTAGTTCTTAGTAAAGGGTTTATGAGAATGAAGAAAATAAATGACGACGATTGAAAAAGATATAAATATAAATAAAAGTAAATAAAATCACTCGGCTAAAGATTTTAATTTTTAGTCGGTTATTTTGCTATTAATTTTAATTTTTAGTCGGTTATTTTGCTATTAATTTTAATGTTAAATTCATTGTAATACAAATCACATTTCAAATTTCGAAATTAGTCTACACGCAACCTGCAAAACAACTGCTTAAGTACGGTTAACAGTCCACTTTTACATAGACCCACTAAAATATTGACACATATCTTAAACCGTGACCCACTTTATACACGTGGACCAATATGACAACTGTTGCCTTTTAATATGACGATTGGTCTAACCATGCTGATTATCTTTCAGTGAATAATATAATACTGAAATAATCTTCAGTGTATTTTAAAATCATTTAAATCCCTAGAAGGCAATATCCATATGAAACATTAGTCAGCACATTATTTTCTGAAAGCAACTAAATAATATAACTAAGGCTTTCAGAATGTCCTAAGTTAATCAACATTGAGATTCACCGTTAACTAAACAATCAATTCCAACACGTATCAAAACAATGTGAAGCTAGAAACAACTGTCGACAATTAGGAAAGTCCATCAGTTTACACTAGCATACGCTAACAAAATAATAAAACATCTCATGCATTCGATTGTAATCCTTCCGTAAATCAAGGTACAAATGATCAATCATCATTTGCTTCATCAAATTTTTCAGCGCGCTACTCTCTGAAATAGGATCATTATCAACCTTAGCAAACTTGCTACTTTCTTACACATAATTACCCCTACCTGTTTCACAATTAATCCCATTTGAACCTGAGCCAACACAACCACGACGTACGACTTTATTTTGAGCCGAAGAACCCATTTTAATTAAATTTCAAAGAAGATATAAACAAAAAAAAACACAAAAATGATATGACGAAAAAAATAATGCACAATCAGACTTTATAAATGAAGATGTACGTGGGATACAAATATTACGGGAGACCGTGCCCTTAATTATCGGAACCATATATAAACCGTATGCATTATGAAAAAGAATTAAAACTAACCACCCTAAGTAAACTTATAGAAATGACACAGAAATAACTGAAAACATGAAGAAAAAAAAACTACTACCATTGACTTGGTCATAATTACTTCGAAAATCATATAACAAAAATATTAATATCAGCTAATACTTCGACATTAACATGATACAAAATAATAAATTCTTTATCAAATAATAAAAAACAAAGCAACCACATCTCTTATAATTAATATACGAAACATATTATACTTTTCAGTACCATCAATTAACAAAAATAATATGCTGAACACAAAAATATAGCTGAACATACAAATCATTTCGACCAAACAAAATCCACATATCTTAACACATCATATTTTTATAAATATTAAATTATGGACATTGTTACTTACGAAGTAAAAATAATATATTGCAATTCTAAATAAAAAATAGTTACATTTATTACGAGTATATAATAAAGTAAAAAATGGCGGTTCCAACATATCAAACGTCTAATCCGTGCACAGTCAATCATCATACTACTTGACTTTTTTGCTTGTGTACGCCGATTATACTATTCTTTATTTTAATAGTAAATAAATAGTCATGTTTCTTTTTTAACCTCTTAAAAAGATGAATATATAAAAAATACCAGCAATTCTCATTAACATGGATAAGTATCATGTTAAAGTGAAATCGATACATATATTTGCAAACATATTATCGTTAAAATTGTCACTCGAAAAAATTCGAAACATCAAATAACCAAATTTAACCAATTTATAAGGGTATGTTAGGTACAAAAGATTTGAGTGATAAATAGTTTGATAGAAAAAGAGCTTACAAGACAGCTTATGAAAAAAAAACCATTTTAAAAATAATATATTGCAATTCTAAATAAAAAATAGTTACATTTATTACGAGTATATAATAAAGTAAAAAATGGCGGTTCCAACATATCAAACGTCTAATCCGTGCACAGTCAATCATCATACTACTTGACTTTTTTGCTTGTGTACGCCGATTATACTATTCTTTATTTTAATAGTAAATAAATAGTCATGTTTCTTTTTTAACCTCTTAAAAAGATGAATATATAAAAAATACCAGAAATTCTCATTAACATGATAAGTATCATGTTAAAGTGAAATCAATACATATATTTGCAAACATATTATCGTTAAAATTGTCAATCGAAAAAATTCGAAACATCAAATAACCAAATTTAACCAATTTATAAGGGTATGTTAGGTACAAAAGATTTGAGTGATAAATAGTTTGATAGAAAAAGAGCTTACAAGACAGCTTATGAAAAAAAAACCATTTTAAAAATAATATATATGTTAATTAAATAAATAGTCATGTTTCTTTTTTAACCTCTTAAAAAGATGAATATATAAAAAATACCAGAAATTCTCATTAACATGATAAGTATCATGTTAAAGTGAAATCAATACATATATTTGCAAACATATTATCGTTAAAATTGTCACTCGAAAAAATTCGAAACATCAAATAACCAAATTTAACCAATTTATAAGGGTATGTTAGGTACAAAAGATTTGAGTGATAAATAGTTTGATAGAAAAAGAGCTTACAAGACAGCTTATGAAAAAAAAACCATTTTAAAAATAATATATTGCAATTCTAAATAAAAAATAGTTACATTTATTACGAGTATATAATAAAGTAAAAAATGGCGGTTCCAACATATCAAACGTCTAATCCGTGCACAGTCAATCATCATACTACTTGACTTTTTTGCTTGTGTACGCCGATTATACTATTCTTTATTTTAATAGTAAATAAATAGTCATGTTTCTTTTTTAACCTCTTAAAAAGATGAATATATAAAAAATACCAGCAATTCTCATTAACATGATAAGTATCATGTTAAAGTGAAATCAATACATATATTTGCAAACATATTATCGTTAAAATTGTCACTCGAAAAAATTCGAAACATCAAATAACCAAATTTAACCAATTTATAAGGGTATGTTAGGTACAAAAGATTTGAGTGATAAATAGTTTGATAGAAAAAGAGCTTACAAGACAGCTTATGAAAAAAAAAACCATTTTAAAAATAATATATATGTTAATATGCATATATATCATATGAAAATCACAATCCTAAAAAGCTATTAAATACCATAAAGTCTTTAAAACAAAAACATGTTTAATGCCTGCTTCCTAGCTCATTTCCAAGCTCCGGCTACAAGCTCTTCTTAGATGGAACCACAACTCAAAGCCGTATTTGAAATATAACACGGAAACCCCTTTGGATATATTAATGTTGTGTTGATACTGCAGCAGTACCTAAGTTTGGAACTGTCCATCTCACATAAAGGGAGCTCAGTCTGTACATTTATAATAAACTTCAAGGAGAAAACTCGATTCTTTTTCCTTCACAAATCCATAGTACGTATAGTTTTCCCTAATTGACTTAATTATGCGAAAAAAAATTTAATGGAAAATGTTGGTTATGATAAGTTGTATAACAGTAGCACGATCTTATTAATCAATACACAATACATATATATGTACATAATAAAACTTGTATAATTAATGGAAAATGTTTGGTTATGATAAGTTGTATAACAGTAGCACGATCTTATTAATCAATACACAATACATATATATGTACATAATAAAACTTGTATAATTAATGGAAAATGTTGGTTATGATAAGTTGTATAACAGTAGCACGATCTTATTAATCAATACACAATACATATATATGTACATAATAAAACTTGTATAATTAATGGAAAATGTTTGGTTATGATAAGTTGTATAACAATAGCACGATCTTATTAATCAATACACAATACATATATATGTACATAATAAAACTTGTATAATTAATGGAAAATGTTTGGTTATGATAAGTTGTATAACAGTAGCACGATCTTATTAATCAATACACAATACATATATATGTACATAATAAAACTTGTATAATTAATGGAAAATGTTTGGTTATGATAAGTTGTATAACAATAGCACGATCTTATTAATCAATACACAATACATATATATGTACATAATAAAACTTGTATAATTAATGGAAAATGTTTGGTTATGATAAGTTGTATAACAATAGCACGATCTTATTAATCAATACACAATACATATATATGTACATAATAAAACTTGTATAATTAATGGAAAATGTTTGGTTATGATAAGTTGTATAACAGTAGCACGATCTTATTAATCAATACACAATACATATATATGTACATAATAAAACTTGTATAATTAATGGAAAATGTTTGGTTATGATAAGTTGTATAACAATAGCACGATCTTATTAATCAATACACAATACATATATATGTACATAATAAAACTTGTATAATTAATGGAAAATGTTTGGTTATGATAAGTTGTATAACAATAGCACGATCTTATTAATCAATACACAATACATATATATGTACATAATAAAACTTGTATAATTAATGGAAAATGTTTGGTTATGATAAGTTGTATAACAATAGCACGATCTTATTAATCAATACACAATACATATATATGTACATAATAAAACTTGTATAATTAATGGAAAATGTTTGGTTATGATAAGTTGTATAACAATAGCACGATCTTATTAATCAATACACAATACATATATATGTACATAATAAACTGTGTTGTTGATAATGTCGATGTTATGGCATGATGTTGTTATGTGATGACTTATATGTGGCACTTAAGTATGGTATGTCTAGTTCACTAGATACACGTATGAATCACTATGAGTTGTGCACGTTAGTGGGATTAAACGTTAAAGTAGATGTGAGATTAATTAGGTAATGAATGTACCTAATGTTAAAGCAATATGTGATGTGGGAAATCATGCTAGATGTAATGCTAGTGCGTAAGATGTGGGAAATCGTGCTAGATGTAATGCTAGTGCGTAAGATGTGGGAAATCATGCTAGATGTAATGCTAGTGCGTAAGATGTGGGAAATCATGCTAGATGTAATGCTAGTGCGTAAGATGTGGGAAATCATGCTAGATGTAATGCTAGTGCGTAAGATGTGGGAAATCATGCTAGATGTAATGCTAGTGCGTAAGATGTGGGAAATCATGCTAGATGTAATGCTAGTGCGTAAGATGTGGGAAATCATGCTAGATGTAATGCTAGTGCGTAAGATGTGGGATTATGATGTGACGTGAGATCTAAGTAAGATAAGTAGATATGTGTGATATAATCATTGATAGGCACAATTAGGAGTAAATACTCTACATGTGCTAATATGAATACGAGTGACAAGTTTATGTGTGATATGCCAAGATATGTTATGAAGCTACGTTTAAGTGGTAAGTCTATGTTGATGTAATATAAGACATGGATTAAGATGTGAGTATACGATGATATGATGTATATGTTGATATGAAACCAATGTGAATCCGTGGAGAGATATGAGTATTGATGTTAAGGAGTGTTTGTAGTTGGCCTGGTTGAGATCCTTGGCCAAAAAGTAAAAGAAGCTTCATAAGAAGTTAATTGAGCTTGTGCAAGTGGGACGGAATCATATTTATGGTGAAAGTAGATTTAGAAATTATCCTCACCTATTTTATGCTGAAGTGATTCCGAGGACGGAATCCTCTTAAGGGGGAGGTAATTGTAACATCCTAAACTTTTTAATTAACGGTTGACTTGAGTCGTTAAGTCAACATAATGTGTCCGTTAAGTCTCTAGGAGATTTAATGCTTAGATGTGTTTAATGTGCTAAACGTGTGAGGCTTGAATGCCTTAATGATTGATGTGATAATGTGTTTAAGGTGTATTTATATGCCTTTAGAGGTGCTTGAGGTGTTTAATGAGTTGTAAGTAGTCCCTAAAGGTGTTTTGAGCTAAATATGAGTTGTTTGGAAGCTTAGGGACTAGTTTTGACATAGGGTTAAACTCAAAAACTGGTTAGGGGTCTATTAACTTGTCATTAGACTCAAAATACAGAGAAAATACTCTTCTTTGAAGCCCTAGCCATTCCCCATAGCCCATAGCTTTCTATTGATCAATTTCATTATTATTTGGTTGATTTGAGAGTGTTTTGATCAAGTTTTCGCATCCCTTTTGTAATCTCCAGGTATTATTACATTGATTTTATATCATTTCAATCATATAATCAGATCCATGACTGGTCTAGGTCATTAGAGGATTAATTGATGTCAAAAACGTATGTTTTGATCGATTCGGTAACCTAAAATGTTTGTTATTGTGATGCAAATCAAGTAGGGGTTAATCAATGATTTCATTGCATCATTATGGTCTTAAAATGATGAATTTTGAGGTGCAAAAGTCGTTCATAAGGTTTGGGGTCGTTTGGGGTGTGTTTGGTTAAGTTTTGGAGGTTAAACAATGAGTTTTGTGCAGAATCGGGGCCAGTTGCGGCGCAACTCAAATGCAGTGACTTAAGTTGCGACGCAATTTCCCCATTGCGACGCAATAGCGACAGAATTTTCAAAAGGCCATAACTTTTGAACCGTAACTCCGTTTTTGACAAATAAGCTATCCACGGAATTGTGAGAGAGTCTACTTTCTAATGGTAATGCTTTTAAAAGATGATTTTGATGTCAAGTTTCATGAAAGGTTGAATTAGTGAGTGAAGTTCGAGTTTCGTCGAATTCTATGAGTCCTAATGTATTAATCAAACCTCCAATGCATAAAGTATTGTCATGGGTCATGTTGATAGGTGTTTAGGTCTGAGTTATGACCTTAATGATGTGGGTATTAGCTTGTCTAATGATCGCTTAATGATTATAGGAGGTCAGGAATACTTGCTTGCACAGTAACGTAGTTATCATTTGTCGTGCGCTTCTTTGAGGTAAGATACACTACTTTGACACGCTGAGGGTTCAACAAAAGATGGTTTCATATAATAACTTCCCAATTGGTGCCTTGAATTGCTTGTGGGTATACGGGGTTACACGGGAGGTGATATGGGTTACATAGTTGACCAATGAGACCTGAAATGCAGTCCCAAATGATATGTAATGTAGTGCATGTTATGAAATGACGTATAATGTAGTGTTATGTTATGAAGTGATATGTAGTATCTTGTGATGCATTGAGAATTAGTATATGTAGTATATGTTGTTTTGTGCATGATTGTATGGCTTGCTCATCTAGTTCACTAGACTTGTTAAGTTGCCATGACACGTGCACGTTTAAGAGCCCAAAACGTAAAAGCAGTATATGTAGTATATGTTGTTTTGTGCATGATTGTATGGCTTGCTCATCTAGTTCACTAGACTTGTTAAGTTGCCATGACACGTGCACGTTTAAGAGCCCAAACGTAAAAGCAGTATATGTAGTAAATGTTTAGGTAACGTAGACACCTAAACTAAATGAGATGCAGGAAATCGAGCTCGTAAATGAGATGCAGAAAGTGTTAAGCTTAACCCGTACTTGCCCTAGCCCGGCTAAGTGCGTAGATGCAGGTTGCTCGGGTGGCTCCTTGAACAGGAAATCAAGCTCGTAAATGAGATGCAGGAAATCAAGCTCGTAAATGAGATGCAGGAAATCAAGCTCGTAAATGAGATGCAGGAAATCAAGCTCGTAAATGAGATGCAGGAAATCAAGCTCGTAAATGAGATGCAGGAAATCAAGCTCGTAAATGAGATGCAGGAAATCAAGCTCGTAAATGAGATGCAGGAAATCAAGCTCGTAAATGAGATGCAGGAAATCAAGCTCGTAAATGAGATGCAGGAAATCAAGCTCGTAAATGAGATGCAGGAAATCAAGCTCGTAAATGAGATGCAGGAAATCAAGCTCGTAAATGAGATGCAGGAAATCAAGCTCGTAAATGAGATGCAGGAAATCAAGCTCGTAAATGAGATGCAGGAAATCAAGCTCGTAAATGAGATGCAGGAAATCAAGCTCGTAAATGAGATGCAGGAAATCAAGCTCGTAAATGAGATGCAGGAAATCAAGCTCGTAAATGAGATGCAGGAAATCAAGCTCGTAAATGAGATGCAGGAAATCAAGCTCGTAAATGAGATGCAGGAAATCAAGCTCGTAAATGAGATGCAGGAAATCAAGCTCGTAAATGAGATGCAGGAAATCAAGCTCGTAAATGAGATGCAGGAAATCAAGCTCGTAAATGAGATGCAGGAAATCAAGCTCGTAAATGAGATGCAGGAAATCAAGCTCGTAAATGAGATGCAGGAAATCAAGCTCGTAAATGAGATGCAGGAAATCAAGCTCGTAAATGAGATGCAGGAAATCAAGCTCGTAAATGAGATGCAGGAAATCAAGCTCGTAAATGAGATGCAGGAAATCAAGCTCGTAAATGAGATGCAGGAAATCAAGCTCGTAAATGAGATGCAGGAAATCAAGCTCGTAAATGAGATGCAGGAAATCAAGCTCGTAAATGAGATGCAGGAAATCAAGCTCGTAAATGAGATGCAGGAAATCAAGCTCGTAAATGAGATGCAGGAAATCAAGCTCGTAAATGAGATGCAGGAAATCAAGCTCGTAAATGAGATGCAGGAAATCAAGCTCGTAAATGAGATGCAGGAAATCAAGCTCGTAAATGAGATGCAGGAAATCAAGCTCGTAAATGAGATGCAGGAAATCAAGCTCGTAAATGAGATGCAGGAAATCAAGCTCGTAAATGAGATGCAGGAAATCAAGCTCGTAAATGAGATGCAGGAAATCAAGCTCGTAAATGAGATGCAGGAAATCAAGCTCGTAAATGAGATGCAGGAAATCAAGCTCGTAAATGAGATGCAGGAAATCAAGCTCGTAAATGAGATGCAGGAAATCAAGCTCGTAAATGAGATGCAGGAAATCAAGCTCGTAAATGAGATGCAGGAAATCAAGCTCGTAAATGAGATGCAGGAAATCAAGCTCGTAAATGAGATGCAGGAAATCAAGCTCGTAAATGAGATGCAGGAAATCAAGCTCGTAAATGAGATGCAGGAAATCAAGCTCGTAAATGAGATGCAGGAAATCAAGCTCGTAAATGAGATGCAGGAAATCAAGCTCGTAAATGAGATGCAGGAAATCAAGCTCGTAAATGAGATGCAGGAAATCAAGCTCGTAAATGAGATGCAGGAAATCAAGCTCGTAAATGAGATGCAGGAAATCAAGCTCGTAAATGAGATGCAGGAAATCAAGCTCGTAAATGAGATGCAGGAAATCAAGCTCGTAAATGAGATGCAGGAAATCAAGCTCGTAAATGAGATGCAGGAAATCAAGCTCGTAAATGAGATGCAGGAAATCAAGCTCGTAAATGAGATGCAGGAAATCAAGCTCGTAAATGAGATGCAGGAAATCAAGCTCGTAAATGAGATGCAGGAAATCAAGCTCGTAAATGAGATGCAGGAAATCAAGCTCGTAAATGAGATGCAGGAAATCAAGCTCGTAAATGAGATGCAGGAAATCAAGCTCGTAAATGAGATGCAGGAAATCAAGCTCGTAAATGAGATGCAGGAAATCAAGCTCGTAAATGAGATGCAGGAAATCAAGCTCGTAAATGAGATGCAGGAAATCAAGCTCGTAAATGAGATGCAGGAAATCAAGCTCGTAAATGAGATGCAGGAAATCAAGCTCGTAAATGAGATGCAGGAAATCAAGCTCGTAAATGAGATGCAGGAAATCAAGCTCGTAAATGAGATGCAGGAAATCAAGCTCGTAAATGAGATGCAGGAAATCAAGCTCGTAAATGAGATGCAGGAAATCAAGCTCGTAAATGAGATGCAGGAAATCAAGCTCGTAAATGAGATGCAGGAAATCAAGCTCGTAAATGAGATGCAGGAAATCAAGCTCGTAAATGAGATGCAGGAAATCAAGCTCGTAAATGAGATGCAGGAAATCAAGCTCGTAAATGAGATGCAGGAAATCAAGCTCGTAAATGAGTAAATGCAGAATAGGCACATATAGGGTGGCAACATCTAAGACGGTTGTTACAGGTGATGTGGTATGTTTGATATGTGTTGTGCCTTAATGACTTATTTATAAATCCATAATGTTTTAAATGGACAAAAGTCTTTAAAAATTAAAGGATATAAGAAAGATGAATGTAAAAACCAGATTTTAGCTCAATGGTTGAAGACCATCCCCCTTGCATCAGTCAAGCCTTGGGGAGGACATAGCAATTAAATCCCTTTATGAGGGTTTGGCTTGGGTATACTTATGTTTAAGTCTGAGGGGGCAGGGTTTACCCCTATTAATAGTCGTGCCTTCGGGCAGATTAGTAGGGGTTTTTCCACCCATCGGGTATTTTAAGTAGGCATTTCTACTTCAAGCGAGCTCTCTAGCGCGGACCCGGTTAAGACAATGCTTGATTAATAAAGCTAACACGAATTTTACATTTATTGTTAAAAATTAAAGGATATAAGAAAGATGAATGTAAAAACCAGATTTTAGCTCAATGGTTGAAGACCATCCCCCTTGCATCAGTCAAGCCTTGGGGAGGACATAGCAATTAAATCCCTTTATGAGGGTTTGGCTTGGGTATACTTATGTTTAAGTCTGAGGGGGCAGGGTTTACCCCTATTAATAGTCGTGCCTTCGGGCAGATTAGTAGGGGTTTTTCCACCCATCGGGTATTTTAAGTAGGCATTTCTACTTCAACCGAGCTCTCTAGCGCGGACCCGGTTAAGACAATGCTTGATTAATAAAGCTAACACGAATTTCACATTTATTGTTAAAAATTAAAGGATATAAGAAAGATGAATGTAAAAACCAGATTTTAGCTCAATGGTTGAAGACCATCCCCCTTGCATCAGTCAAGCCTTGGGGAGGACATAGCAATTAAATCCCTTTATGAGGGTTTGGCTTGGGTATACTTATGTTTAAGTCTGAGGGGGCAGGGTTTACCCCTATTAATAGTCGTGCCTTCGGGCAGATTAGTAGGGGTTTTTCCACCCATCGGGTATTTTAAGTAGGCATTTCTACTTCAAGCGAGCTCTCTAGCGCGGACCCGGTTAAGACAATGCTTGATTAATAAAGCTAACACGAATTTCACATTTATTGTTAAAAATTAAAGGATATAAGAAAGATGAATGTAAAAACCAGATTTTAGCTCAATGGTTGAAGACCATCCCCCTTGCATCAGTCAAGCCTTGGGGAGGACATAGCAATTAAATCCCTTTATGAGGGTTTGGCTTGGGTATACTTATGTTTAAGTCTGAGGGGGCAGGGTTTACCCCTATTAATAGTCGTGCCTTCGGGCAGATTAGTAGGGGTTTTTCCACCCATCGGGTATTTTAAGTAGGCATTTCTACTTCAAGCGAGCTCTCTAGCGCGGACCCGGTTAAGACAATGCTTGATTAATAAAGCTAACACGAATTTCACATTTATTGTTAAAAATTAAAGGATATAAGAAAGATGAATGTAAAAACCAGATTTTAGCTCAATGGTTGAAGACCATCCCCCTTGCATCAGTCAAGCCTTGGGGAGGACATAGCAATTAAATCCCTTTATGAGGGTTTGGCTTGGGTATACTTATGTTTAAGTCTGAGGGGGCAGGGTTTACCCCTATTAATAGTCGTGCCTTCGGGCAGATTAGTAGGGGTTTTTCCACCCATCGGGTATTTTAAGTAGGCATTTCTACTTCAAGCGAGCTCTCTAGCGCGGACCCGGTTAAGACAATGCTTGATTAATAAAGCTAACACGAATTTTACATTTATTGTTAAAAATTAAAGGATATAAGAAAGATGATTATATTTTAACAAATTAAAATCAGAAAAGAATCTAAATATGTTGTCCCTTTTATTATTAACCAAAATTCTCGTCTTACAATCTTTCTGCTGCTTTACTTGTACATTTTCCTTAACAATAAACATTGCATTAACAGGTACGTTTTTTCAGTAATTTCTTATATATATAAGAATATCTGAATAATGTATGGGATTTTATACTTTACCATAACCTATATCATCGAATGACTAACACTTGTAGAAATGAGGGAATTAGATTTTATCAGGGAATCATGTTTGAGTTGCATCCTGTAATAACTTTATAGTATTTAAAGAAGGATATCAATTTATTGAGAATGAATAAAGGAAGCAAATCACTTTAAAATGGATGATTATATTTTAACAAATTAAAATCAGAAAAAAAAAAAAAAAAAAAAAAAAAAAAAAAAAAAAAAAAAAAAAAAAAAAAAAAAAAAAAAAAAAAAAAAAAAAAAAAAAAAAAAAAAAAAAAAAAAAAAAAAAAAAAAAAAAAAAAAAAAAAAAAAAAAAAAAAAAAAAAAAAAAAAAAAAAAAAAAAAAAAAAAAAAAAAAAAAAAAAAAAAAAAAAAAAAAAAAAAAAAAAAAAAAAAAAAAAAAAAAAAAAAAAAAAAAAAAAAAAAAAAAAAAAAAAAAAAAAAAAAAAAAAAAAAAAAAAAAAAAAAAAAAAAAAAAAAAAAAAAAAAAAAAAAAAAAAAAAAAAAAAAAAAAAAAAAAAAAAAAAAAAAAAAAAAAAAAAAAAAAAAAAAAAAAAAAAAAAAAAAAAAAAAAAAAAAAAAAAAAAAAAAAAAAAAAAAAAAAAAAAAAAAAAAAAAAAAAAAAAAAAAAAAAAAAAAAAAAAAAAAAAAAAAAAAAAAAAAAAAAAAAAAAAAAAAAAAAAAAAAAAAAAAAAAAAAAAAAAAAAAAAAAAAAAAAAAAAAAAAAAAAAAAAAAAAAAAAAAAAAAAAAAAAAAAAAAAAAAAAAAAAAAAAAAAAAAAAAAAAAAAAAAAAAAAAAAAAAAAAAAAAAAAAAAAAAAAAAAAAAAAAAAAAAAAAAAAAAAAAAAAAAAAAAAAAAAAAAAAAAAAAAAAAAAAAAAAAAAAAAAAAAAAAAAAAAAAAAAAAAAAAAAAAAAAAAAAAAAAAAAAAAAAAAAAAAAAAAAAAAAAAAAAAAAAAAAAAAAAAAAAAAAAAAAAAAAAAAAAAAAAAAAAAAAAAAAAAAAAAAAAAAAAAAAAAAAAAAAAAAAAAAAAAAAAAAAAAAAAAAAAAAAAAAAAAAAAAAAAAAAAAAAAAAAAAAAAAAAAAAAAAAAAAAAAAAAAAAAAAAAAAAAAAAAAAAAAAAAAAAAAAAAAAAAAAAAAAAAAAAAAAAAAAAAAAAAAAAAAAAAAAAAAAAAAAAAAAAAAAAAAAAAAAAAAAAAAAAAAAAAAAAAAAAAAAAAAAAAAAAAAAAAAAAAAAAAAAAAAAAAAAAAAAAAAAAAAAAAAAAAAAAAAAAAAAAAAAAAAAAAAAAAAAAAAAAAAAAAAAAAAAAAAAAAAAAAAAAAAAAAAAAAAAAAAAAAAAAAAAAAAAAAAAAAAAAAAAAAAAAAAAAAAAAAAAAAAAAAAAAAAAAAAAAAAAAAAAAAAAAAAAAAAAAAAAAAAAAAAAAAAAAAAAAAAAAAAAAAAAAAAAAAAAAAAAAAAAAAAAAAAAAAAAAAAAAAAAAAAAAAAAAAAAAAAAAAAAAAAAAAAAAAAAAAAAAAAAAAAAAAAAAAAAAAAAAAAAAAAAAAAAAAAAAAAAAAAAAAAAAAAAAAAAAAAAAAAAAAAAAAAAAAAAAAAAAAAAAAAAAAAAAAAAAAAAAAAAAAAAAAAAAAAAAAAAAAAAAAAAAAAAAAAAAAAAAAAAAAAAAAAAAAAAAAAAAAAAAAAAAAAAAAAAAAAAAAAAAAAAAAAAAAAAAAAAAAAAAAAAAAAAAAAAAAAAAAAAAAAAAAAAAAAAAAAAAAAAAAAAAAAAAAAAAAAAAAAAAAAAAAAAAAAAAAAAAAAAAAAAAAAAAAAAAAAAAAAAAAAAAAAAAAAAAAAAAAAAAAAAAAAAAAAAAAAAAAAAAAAAAAAAAAAAAAAAAAAAAAAAAAAAAAAAAAAAAAAAAAAAAAAAAAAAAAAAAAAAAAAAAAAAAAAAAAAAAAAAAAAAAAAAAAAAAAAAAAAAAAAAAAAAAAAAAAAAAAAAAAAAAAAAAAAAAAAAAAAAAAAAAAAAAAAAAAAAAAAAAAAAAAAAAAAAAAAAAAAAAAAAAAAAAAAAAAAAAAAAAAAAAAAAAAAAAAAAAAAAAAAAAAAAAAAAAAAAAAAAAAAAAAAAAAAAAAAAAAAAAAAAAAAAAAAAAAAAAAAAAAAAAAAAAAAAAAAAAAAAAAAAAAAAAAAAAAAAAAAAAAAAAAAAAAAAAAAAAAAAAAAAAAAAAAAAAAAAAAAAAAAAAAAAAAAAAAAAAAAAAAAAAAAAAAAAAAAAAAAAAAAAAAAAAAAAAAAAAAAAAAAAAAAAAAAAAAAAAAAAAAAAAAAAAAAAAAAAAAAAAAAAAAAAAAAAAAAAAAAAAAAAAAAAAAAAAAAAAAAAAAAAAAAAAATTATCGTGAAGAATAAAAAAAAAAAAAAAAAAAAAAAAAAAATAAAGAAGGATATCAATTTATTGAGAATGAATAAAGGAAGCAAATCACTTTAAAATGGATGATTATATTTTAACAAATTAAAATCAGAAAAGAATCTAAATATGTTGTCCCTTTTATTATTAACCAAAATTCTCGTCTTACAATCTTTCTGCTGCTTTACTTGTACATTTTCCTTAACAATAAACATTGCATTAACAGGTACGTTTTTTCAGTAATTTCTTATATATATAAGAATATCTGAATAATGTATGGGATTTTATACTTTACCATAACCTATATCATCGAATGACTAACACTTGTAGAAATGAGGGAATTAGATTTTATCAGGGAATCATGTTTGAGTTGCATCCTGTAATAACTTTATAGTATTTAAAGAAGGATATCAATTTACTGAGCATGAATAAAGAAAGTAAACCACTTTAAAATGAATGATTATATTTTAACAATATAATATCAGAAAAAAATATAAATATTATGCCTTAATACCTGATAAATATGACAATGTGTAGGATTATATGATGATTTGCACGATACTAAATCTTTTCCTTAAACAAAAGTAAGTATATAGTGGACATTCGTATGACATAATCTTAGAATTACAACCCCCCATTCAAGAGGTCTTGTGTTAAAGCCTTGAGGTGCATATAGTAAGACACCATATAAGGGCTTGACTTGGATATACCCAGGTTCAAGTATGAGCGGACACGTGTTACCCGTATTAATTGTCACGCCTTCGGGTGAAGTAATACGGAACTTTCCCCCAGCTGGGTATTTAAATAGGCATTTATACATCGATGAAGCTATATAGCGCGTACCCGACAAAGAAAATGTATAATAGACCTCCCGCTGTCGATTAATAGCATATGATGATATACAAATTGGACGTGCAAAAGTGCCACATATAATAGTTGCCATAGCCCTGTATGCACAAATTTTGGTTAAAATATATCAATGTATTGTATTTGCAGATACAGTCTTATAATGTACAGTTTAATTTACATGACCAGGCAGAAATAAACACACAATAATAATGGCAACATCCCCGCATAAATATATAAAATATTTATTGTATTTAAGATTCTTGTACCGTTGATTACGGTTGTATTATTTGCAGAAATGTCTTCTGAAAATACAGAAAACACCCAGCAATCGTCTGAAGAATCCATGAAAACCCATTCACTAACTTCTTCAGGAAAAAAGGACAAACAACAAATCATAACTTCACAAAGTATTCCAACTGGTAATTACGAAGAAGAAGAAGAACATGGAGAAGCACTTGGGATTGGAACATCAGCAGGTCGGTCTTTCAAAAAAAGAAAGGCCTCACCATTTTTTAAAATGCGACAATATACATCAAAATTCAGTCATGATACAGACTCGCAGATGGAATCAGAAACGCTTATGAAAGAAACAGGTATGTGGTTTTTAATAATCATAACTTAAAATTTATGAAGAGAAGTAAAAATTTTATAGAATTTCTTGAAATTGTAGGATTCCCGTTGTTTGAAACTCTGCCAGATGGTAGATATTGTCACCGCAGATTTGAGTCGATGATACCATTAGGTTCGTTGACACCAATGCTAGAAAGTACATGTTCAGATTTGTCCCAACTATACAATAAGGCCATGTTTGCTGCTGCTGTGTCTGGGAATGTGATGGATACGAAATTACATAAAATGGAGCAAGAACTGTCAAGATGCAAAGCAGAATTGGAGAAGGTACACCAATATGATGAAGCTAACAAAGAGTTGAAGAAGGTAAACCAAGATAATAAATTAATATATTGCGTCTGTAAAAAAAAATATGTTTACATTTATTATATAATAAAACTCAAAAAATGAGAGATTACAGTTGAAAGAAGATAGTTGTCATCTGAAGGAGCTATTGTATGCGGAGGTTCAACAATCAAAACAAATATCAAATGCACTTACTACGTTGCAAGAAGAACTATCAAGTTTCAAATACAAGATAATGGAAAGGAAGAAATCTGATTCAGAAAAAATGAATCTTAAATATGTCGAGTTAAGATCGATACTTATCCCACATGTCTGTAAAAACCTACTTAAAAGTGCAGAGTTTGGTGAACTATTGGATACTATACTCACTGCAAACACAACGGAAGCAGAGGCAAAGATGTTTCATCAAATGGAATCATATGAGGACGGCAAATTGAGCACAAAACAACTTGCTATGGAGGCTGCTTCAAAAGTTGAAACAGCCAAGGAAGCTCTGAAGAACGCCAGTTTCCCATCCTTCACGGCAAACATGGAAGCTCAATTCAAACAGTTATTCGAATTTAAACCTCACGACATGTGAGTTTGTCCTTTTTTCTTTCAGAAACGAATGGATGTGAAAAAACAATGTATGGTAATGATATTTTGGATACTTGTTGGTGTTTGATGTTTCAATCATTGAGTAGCTTTATTTTGATTATGAGATACCATAAGACACAAATTACACTAATAGCAATCATGACTATGCCTCAATCATGCTTACAATGTGAAAAATAGAGATGATAAATTTAACCAAAATTTACCAATCATGATTATGTCTAAATCATAGTTTTTCGATTCTTCCACTATTCCTTCTAGTTTTTGAATATAAGCCTCTTCCTTGTTGTATTTTGCCAACTTGATATAAAATTGTTATTTTTTCTTTTCATTCCTTTGCATGAATATTGGAATCAAGTATTCTTTAACTTAAACATAATGTTTTGATAAACTGACAGATAAAACTAAGTTAATATAATTTGTCTGTATTTTAAGATTCTTTTATAAATATATATTTTTTTAATAGTCCAAGCTCATAGATCAAACTGATCTAATATTTAACACACTGATACACTTTCAATCTGATAAACTGATACACCAAACATAATGATATTTTCAAGCTAATACTAAAATACATATTCTACACACGTGTAACTTACCTTTATACATATCATACACAATTTTTTTTTAATTCAAACTGATAATACTAAAATACATATTCTACACGTGTAACTTACCTTTATACATATCATACACAATTTTTTTTTAATTCAAACTGATAATACAACCTGAAAATATTATCATTCTTACAATATTATCAAAAATAAATAAAACACAATAAACCTAAATATGGTACCCTTCCTCACCTACACTGTATATTACATGAAATTATTACACTGCAAAAGGCATTCCTTCGCACAAAACATGTAATATAATCCTCTTAATACAAAATATATGGAATAACACACAAATAACCATATTTTACCTAATTAAGGACATCCCAACCAAGCGACAAACATTGAAAATGAAACATTATTATCTACGCTGATCCACTTACAACTTACTCATCATCAGAACTTTCCATATCAGTATCATCACTATCATCCGTATCATCAACTAAATCAGAATCATACTCATCACGGTAGTAAATGATTAATGGAAGAACACCAATCAAATTTTCTGGTCGGATAAACCCTTTATCACCAAGACGACAAAGAACCTATTTACAACAAATAAACACAATTAGAAAAAAAAAATATCAAATGATATCAAGGATTCACAATGAAAAACAACGTCGAGTATAACGTACGATTCAACATTCAAATACAAGAATTTACAAACCAAAAAATAGAGGTAATTATAAATATCAATGCAATAATTATAAACGAAGTTTAAGAAATATATATAATGCAAAAAATAAAAAAGTAAAACTTTTTACCTTATGACAGGAATATCCAATTGCAACATCTTTTACATGTTCTAAGCTTCGTATCACACCTTTCAGCACCTCTTCTTGTTCTCTTTTATGAATCATGTCAATATTTCGCGGTATTAAATGATCTAAACTTGCTCTTACCAACGATGAAACATCTTGCAACAATATATCCGACGCAAACATCTTACCGACAATTTTAAGTGACAAAATGTTAGGGGCTTTTATTGTAACAACATCCTCTTTTTCTAGAGCACTAAAACAAACTAATTCCAACTCTTCCACACTATTTGAATTAATATCAAGCAATGAAGCTTTACAAACTTCAAACGTCAAACTTTTTAACAATGGGCTACCAGATAGAATACTTCGAATCAACCGCTCATCTATTTCCGAATTCACAATTCTTAGATTTATAAGATTGTTCCAAGTAATACTCTCATTGGGATCAAATACGCAGCAACGTAACATGATATCGGTAAAATGTGTATTGATGTAAAAGGAGTGTCGGTGAATCAAACATCTACAGTCATCGAACGCACTTCTTAAGTCTAGACTGAATCGTTTGACTTTTCTAATACAACAGAAATCTACCAATTTGTTCACATTATGAAGAAATTGATTATCATAATTAGCTTCCAACTTAAATTCATCAAGAGCTTGTAACTGACATCCACTTAGGGTTAAATCAACACATTTATAAAACTCATCACTATGCTCATCATCATAATAAGGGAAACCATAAAAATTAGGGTTACAAAACCTATAATCATCAAAAATAAGTTTAGGAACTGATCGCCAGAGATTTCTCCAACGTTTCGAGAGTATACATGTTCTTATTATTTCTTTCGATGTCGTCAAACGATAAAGAATTTGATTCATGATTACCTCATCGGGTAACTTGCTTATGTGATCTTCTTCATTTTTTGTTTCATGCGATCTAATCAGTTTTGATTCATCATTCTTCATTTTACGTTTGTTTGTGTTGGAACACTACCATGTATGATCTTGATCGGATTTGTAGTTTCTTTTTATTTTTCGGCAAATTTACTGGAAAGTTAAATAGTGTAGTGGAAAATTCTGCCATCAGCTATTTTTGATGGGATTTTTTTTGGGTTAATTGCACAAATGATCCTTGTGGTTTACACATTGTTGTGGTTTTCATGCCTTTAAGTTACACCTAACATATGAAAATATGTTTATATAGTATACATGATAAAAACAATAAAAATCGTATTATGAATTTAAGTTTTATTTTTATAATTAATCATTCACTATTGTATAAATAAAATGATGTAAAAAAAATACAAAACAACTTAAAGGGGAAGTAATCTTTCAATTCAAATCGAATAATTAATTGAAATTCTTATTAAATTTTAAACCAAACCAAGGGCATAATCGTAAAAACAGGCACCTCCTTACCTTGATTTTCAACGCACGAATCTCTAGGAATAAAAATATCAACGGTTGGGAACTTAATAGACAGTTTCCAAGAAGACGTCTTCCATAATAAGCAATCAAAATCCAATCTAGTAACTATTTCCTCATATTGCCTTTCAGAAAAAAACTATTTCCTCATATTATATTCAAACTTAATCCTCCTTATTTGATCGGTTGTAACTCAAAAAAAACTTTCGATAAAATATATCTGAACATATAATGAATCATATTCAATCAATAAAGGAGACATATTCAGATGTTACTGCGGATGAAATGGCACGGTTCAAAAGAAACTTCTGTCCAAGAAATGACTTAGAAATTAGGTTGCCTAGGCCGCGACAATCAATATTATCGCCACCATCGGGCTTTGTAGGTATGTATATTGCTGCTTTTACCGATGGTAACCTCCGATTTCCTCTATCTGTTTTCCTTCTTAGGCTATTGGATCACTTCAACCTTGTTATACCCCAAATGCACCCAGTAGGAATTAGCAAAATTATATCTTTCGTAGTGATATGTCGTGCTTACCAAGTAGAACCAACCATAGATCTATTCTTATATTTCTTTAATATATGTAGTCGTGGAGATTGGCTGACTGTTGTTGACAGACCAGCTTTTAGATTTTTCGATACAGAAGAATCTTATTCGTTCAAATGGAAATCTAGTTTCTTGTTTTTCAGTAATGATTGTATACCATTAGTGCATAGAGGGGTAGCAGATACTAATAGGTTTGGAATAATACTTCCATATACTGATCAACGGCCTAAGGATCTCATACCCAACAGTGACTTATTTTTCAAGATAATGAAAAAACCTTTTGATTTGGTTGCGTATTTACCACCAATCCTGTATTTGGGTGGAATCATATTTTCATTGGATGATTATAATGATGATGAGGAGCCAGTGATAAAGTGGTGTAACCGTGGTAAGTGATTTTTTTCCATAATTCATTTCATTTGACCATAACAAACAACATAATAAACTTAAATCTTCTTTTGTGTTATACTCGTAATTCAGAGCTTTCTTTACAAGAGTATGTCTGTAGTCCTGATCTGCCAGTGACTTTTGAAAAAAGACGCTCGTCAACAGATACCAAGCGGAAAACTGACGCTGATAACATAAACTCAAAAATCACATGTATATCTGGTCAAGTCAACAAAACCACAAGTGAGATGGGTAATTCTGGAATTGTAATTCAACGTAAAAAACAGAAGATCTAGAGACAACTTCCAACATTGGGTCAATAGATGCAATTGATAATCAGAATTCATCAATTCTAAATGTTGAAGATAGTCAGATTGTGAAGAATCTGAGAGAAATTCTTGCGCGAACACATGAAGAGCTAGCATATACAATACTGTCACTAAGGTTAACAACTGATGAGCTTTCAGCTAGGACTAATAAAGGTGGAGAACACTTGGTGAAGAAGTGGCAGGAAATAGCAAAATTGCTTGAAGAGGAATTGCAGAGAAAGAATATGGAGCTTAATAAGTCACAGGTCAAATGCCATAGCCTTATAACAGCAATTATTCCACACGTATGCAGGACATTGATAGCAAGCCCAGAGTTTGATGATTTATTATCAGATTTGATAGCGGCACACAGATTTGATGCTAGAGGAGATCTACTTCGTCAACTTCAGTCGAAGGGTGATGTTCAGCTTAAGGGAGAAGAAAAGTTTGCACATTCAATGACACAAATACAACATGCAAACTCAGCACTACTGAACGCTTGATTTCCATACATAAATACAATTGCTTCTAACCCTGGAGCGAGCATTTCAGATATATATATGTATAATCAAGTATGTAGCATTGAGACACGTTGTTTCCTTTCTAATGTATTTGATTTATTGATATATAAACAAATACAAGGATTGTTGCGGAACAAAGATAAACACCCAAGTGTAAATATCTAAACAATCCTGAAAAACAAGTGATCTAAATAACTTGGAAATACTCGTAAGTTTACTTAGAGTATATCTCACAAGTTGTAATGCTAAAGTTTCAAGCGGTTTGCAAGTTGTGAGAAGACTTTGTATTTATAGACCAAGTCCATGATGATGTGGACAAGATCGTACAAATGTGGTTGTGAGCATTTAAGGAATTAAACCTAATTCCTTGCATGCTCATACTAGGAAGAGTATATAAGTCAGTTGATGTGACTTATAGTACTATGTTCCAAACCCATACTTTTACCTTGTACCTTTTATTAATAGATAAATCTATTAACTGGGTAAAGGTATGTAAAGTAAAAAGTCTTCCTCGTAATCAGTGTAAAGTGTTGTTAATACTTTATACTGAGATGCTTCAGTCTTCGATCTGGTAGAA
The DNA here is from genome assembly GCA_034093135.1 of Erigeron breviscapus. Classification (NCBI taxonomy): domain Eukaryota; kingdom Viridiplantae; phylum Streptophyta; class Magnoliopsida; order Asterales; family Asteraceae; genus Erigeron; species Erigeron breviscapus. The sequence continues at coordinate 122,106,191 of CM067170.1, read as the reverse complement.
TCACTCTTTGCTCGCTTCTGAGATGATTCTCTTCTTCATACTTCAGTCTTTGACTTCAGAATGAATGCTTCAGATTTGCCTTGATCTGAACTGAAGTGAAGCTTCAGTGAAGGAATTCTGAGACATCTCAGAATTCTGTGCAGACGTCTTCACTAAACTTCAAGCTATTTCTGAACAAATTATACTTGGTCGATTTCCGACCTAACAAATTCCCCCTATTTGTTCTGAAATAGTGCATGCATTCCAGACTTCTATCTATACATGTTTGTAAGTCTGAAATACAAGTTTTTGTTTAAGTTGTAAAAATTTTCTTAAGTACATCTTATAGATCATTGATGTCTCAGAATTTTACTTGGTTTTTCTAACTTAAACTTATCATCTACTTATTGGTTACAAGTTGCAACATATATATACAAACTGAAATGAATGTTACAAATGTAAATATATTACAAGTAAATGATAAACTGAAAAATGAACTACTTCTTTGCATGCCTTGAACCAGAAGGTGCTTCAGTAGGTTTCCTCTTCAGTGGAGAATGATCCTTTTTACCAAACAATCTGCTTTCAATTTCTACCTTGGCTTGCATCTTTTGTTGTATTCTTGCTAACCATGCACCAGTCAAGGCAGATTTTGGTTTCCCCCTCAGAATCTGGATCATCTCCCTATGCTCTGAAATCCCAAATTCGTGAACTGAAACTTGATTATATTCTTCAGCTGCCCTACCTTCTCTTTTCACAATCAAGTCAAATAACTTCAATCCATCAGCCTTTGTAACTTCCATATCAATGATTTTGGCTGGATGCGATCGATGGTTCATATAATGATCATACTGATCCTTTTCATGTTTCCTTTGGATCTCAGCAGCATCATCAGATATTGGTTTGTGTGAAGTAAAGACAACATCACGAGAATCTTTCTTTGCATGCCTTGAACCAGAAGGTGCTTCAGTAGGTTTCCTCTTCAGTGGAGAATGATCCTTTTTACCAAACAATCTGCTTTCAATTTCTACCTTGGCTTGCATCTTTTGTTGTATTCTTGCTAACCATGCACCAGTCAAGGCAGATTTTGGTTTCCCCCTCAGAATCTGGATCATCTCCCTATGCTCTGAAATCCCAAATTCGTGAACTGAAACTTGATTATATTCTTCAGCTGCCCTACCTTCTCTTTTCACAATCAAGTCAAATAACTTCAATCCATCAGCCTTTGTAACTTCCATATCAATGATTTTGGCTGGATGCGATCGATGGTTCATATAATGATCATACTGATCCTTTTCATGTTTCCTTTGGATCTCAGCAGCATCATCAGATATTGGTTTGTGTGAAGTAAAGACAACATCACGAGAATCTTTCTTTGCATGCCTTGAACCAGAAGGTGCTTCAGTAGGTTTCCTCTTCAGTGGAGAATGATCCTTTTTACCAAACAATCTGCTTTCAATTTCTACCTTGGCTTGCATCTTTTGTTGTATTCTTGCTAACCATGCACCAGTCAAGGCAGATTTTGGTTTCCCCCTCAGAATCTGGATCATCTCCCTATGCTCTGAAATCCCAAATTCGTGAACTGAAACTTGATTATATTCTTCAGCTGCCCTACCTTCTCTTTTCACAATCAAGTCAAATAACTTCAATCCATCAGCCTTTGTAACTTCCATATCAATGATTTTGGCTGGATGCGATCGATGGTTCATATAATGATCATACTGATCCTTTTCATGTTTCCTTTGGATCTCAGCAGCATCATCAGATATTGGTTTGTGTGAAGTAAAGACAACATCACGAGAATCTTTCTTTGCAATCCTTGTTCCAGTTCTGGGCTTTGTGGGTGGTCTGGACAACTCTTTTTCTACCTTCAGAACTCCAGCCAGAATCTCTTTCTTCTTTATGGCCATTTCTTTTTCTCTATTTTTCACCAAGTCCTCAATGGACATTTTGAAAGTTAAATGGTCCAGCTTTTGTTCTAAGGGAGAGTAGTTTACCCCATATTCATATTCGAGCATTTCGACAACAGCCTTCTGCACTCTTGGATCATTTTTGATTTTCTGATATCTTTATAGTGAGAGACCAAGAGCTGCAGCATCAATGTGATCAAGGGTTCCCATTTTCTGGTGTTGAACCCTTTCTCTTTCCTTATTCTCTCCCCACATAATAAATTGATTAGAGACTTGCTTCTGCAAAGTCTCTAATTTCTTGCTATCAGCATTTGGATCATGAAGTGGGTAGCCTTGTTCATCAACGTTTTCACCAACAACCAAACCAGAACCCTTAGCATTTTTCTTTGTTGGTTCTGCCACCACTTGGGCCTTTCCCTTATCTTTCTTTCCAGCTTCAGATTCAGGTTTCTGAACTTGTTCCCCCTGAACTGAGGTGCTACCAGATTGTACCTCAGTTTGCTTCTTGGTTGCTTCGATCATTTCTTGAGTACTAGCCAGCAAACCAATAGGCACACCACTTCCCCCTTTGGGAATCTCTAAAGGCATCTTAGCATAAAGGTCAACTGAAGTTTTAATTGCCTTTAGTGGTTCCCAACTTTGTTGTTCTAGGCATTCACAAATACCCTTTGTCATTGTAGCAAACTGAGCCCTTAATCTGAATGAAGAATTAAGGTTCAGTGCTTCTTGATCTTTTAATTCTTTCAACATCTTTCTATCTTCTTCAGTGAAAGAAGTAGGGGGAGGAGGAGCAACAACAGTTTCTTTCTTCAGAAGAGTTAGAATTTCTTCTAACTGGTTGGATTGATTCTGAACTGAACCTTCAAGCTTGGACACTGAATCTTTTACTTCATTTACAGCCTTATCCACTTTGTTATTTGTGTCTTTGGTCAGTTCAGCAATCATCATTCTAACTTCCATACAAACCTTCTCAGAAATAGAGTCTGAAATCTGAGCAGTTAAGTTCTGAGTGAGCTCAGACTTCAGATTCTCCAAAATACCAGCACTAATAGAAGTCCCAAGTTCTTTCTCATTGACACTTGGCTTCTGAACCAACTCATGAACTTCACTTCCAACAGCCATAAACTCTTGCTTCAACAGCTCAACACTAGATGTCAAGTTGGCAACTACCGAAGCTTGCACATCTCTCTTGGTTAACCTGAAGGCTTCTCTGATTGCAGAGCTCACCTTGTTGCAAGTCATCACCAACTCATTCAGCTTCCCAACTACTAGTCCTTCATTTCCAGCAACCTTGGTTAACTCAGTTCCAAGGAACATCTGAGCACCTTTCATATCAGCCACTGAACTAGTATTGGCAGTTAGAGACTTGGTTAAATCCTCGACCCTAAGAATAAGGCTTTGGACTTCGGTTTGTGTTTTCTCTAACTGTGCTTCTATATTTAAAGGAGGTGGGGGTTGAGCAGAAGCAGGAGCAACAAATGGTAGTTTACCAAGCCCTTTCAGTACTTTATTCATTTGTAAATCGGTTGGACTCTCAGATTCTGTCTCAGAATCCAAGTCCTTCTCTATTGGGGCATCATAGTTGATAGGCGGTGGGATGTTATGAATTTGGGGGTGAAGAAATTGAAGTGATGGAGTGAAAGTGGGATCGGTGACATATGCAGGAGTAGTGCCTGGTGGAAAAATTGGATTTTGATGAGATGGTGGTGGTGGAACATAAGGCTCATTGTCTTGTTCTTGTTGGATTTCTGGGGGAGGAGGAGCAACAACAGTTTCTTTCTTCAGAAGAGTTAGAATTTCTTCTAACTGGTTGGATTGATTCTGAACTGAACCTTCAAGCTTGGACACTGAATCTTTTACTTCATTTACAGCCTTATCCACTTTGTTATTTGTGTCTTTGGTCAGTTCAGCAATCATCATTCTAACTTCCATACAAACCTTCTCAGAAATAGAGTCTGAAATCTGAGCAGTTAAGTTCTGAGTGAGCTCAGACTTCAGATTCTCCAAAATACCAGCACTAATAGAAGTCCCAAGTTCTTTCTCATTGACACTTGGCTTCTGAACCAACTCATGAACTTCACTTCCAACAGCCATAAACTCTTGCTTCAACAGCTCAACACTAGATGTCAAGTTGGCAACTACCGAAGCTTGCACATCTCTCTTGGTTAACCTGAAGGCTTCTCTGATTGCAGAGCTCACCTTGTTGCAAGTCATCACCAACTCATTCAGCTTCCCAACTACTAGTCCTTCATTTCCAGCAACCTTGGTTAACTCAGTTCCAAGGAACATCTGAGCACCTTTCATATCAGCCACTGAACTAGTATTGGCAGTTAGAGACTTGGTTAAATCCTCGACCCTAAGAATAAGGCTTTGGACTTCGGTTTGTGTTTTCTCTAACTGTGCTTCTATATTTAAAGGAGGTGGGGGTTGAGCAGAAGCAGGAGCAACAAATGGTAGTTTACCAAGCCCTTTCAGTACTTTATTCATTTGTAAATCGGTTGGACTCTCAGATTCTGTCTCAGAATCCAAGTCCTTCTCTATTGGGGCATCATAGTTGATAGGCGGTGGGATGTTATGAATTTGGGGGTGAAGAAATTGAAGTGATGGAGTGAAAGTGGGATCGGTGACATATGCAGGAGTAGTGCCTGGTGGAAAAATTGGATTTTGATGAGATGGTGGTGGTGGAACATAAGGCTCATTGTCTTGTTCTTGTTGGATTTCTGGGGGAGGAGGGGCGTTTGCGAGGATGGTGGCTGGCTCAGAATCAGATTGATTCGCCTCCAATAATCCCTCGTCAAACTCAAAGTCAGCAAGAGAATCAAGATTCTCCTGAGGTAGCTCATCGTCATCCCAGAAAGCATTCACTTTTGCAATCTGGTCAGATATGCCCTGGTTTGGGTCACTAGTACCCTCACCAGATTCTGGTTCAACATCTGCAGAAGCAGGTGCATCGTTACCAGATTTAACGATTGGCAACTTTTCTTTAGGTCGACTAACGGGTCCTACATTCTTTTGTAGCCCACTTAGTGACCTTTCTGAACCAGCTAGTGTGGCTGAGACAGTTTTATTGAATACCTGAAGCATTGCAGAGGAGAGTTCAGGCTCATTTTCAGCAGTAGATGCCTTTGAGAAATCTCTGCCATATTCAGGTACAGAAGCTTCAGGTCCAGCTTCATTATAAGCTTCTCCAAGTATATCCATAAAACACAAGCTTAGAAATCTTGGAAAGGCGATATGCAGGCTTCTTTTTCCTTTTAATTTTGTGATGAGCTGAGAGAAAAGAATCTCAGCAAAATCTGCCTGTATCCCATTCCAAATATAATACCCCATCTCAACTTGGGGTAGTGAAAGTTGGTCCAACCCTCCATGGTTGCCACCAAGACTTTCCACAATCTGGGTCCAGAAGAACCTCCAGCAATTGCCAAATCCAGACATAAAAATGTGTCCGGAGGTCTTCAAATTACCATCAGCATCCTCCATATCACCATGACCGGTGGCGACTAGAACCTCCCTGAAATTGACTCCTTTGAGTCTTTTAGCAAACACCTGGGAAGGTTCGAGGTAGTTCAGATGAAGGGAATTTCTGAACCCCTCAAGAGTGATAACACACTTCTTGGTGCCCTCATTGAGAGTGAAGGAGATGGATTGTTCATCTTTACTCACCACAGCAGTGTACCAGAATTCAAGCAAGTATCGATGATACAATGCCTGAGGATTGGCAGTCAACGCATAATGGAATGGGGATTGCTCCCAGAAATTATTGATTCTTCCCATTAACGTTTTGGATTTCACATTTAGTTGAGCCAAGAAATTGCTCATATTAAAACGAATTTGAGAAGGTGTGAAATTCTTTGGCCATGTGGCAGATGTTTTCACATCACTCGATGGAGTATATTCAAGATTTATGAGTGATTTGTGTGAAGAAGAAGATGATGATTTAGACATTTTAAGAATCGAAGGGTGAAAGTGAAAGGAATATGAGGAGTTAAGGAATTTTGAGAGTAAATATGAGAGAGATTGATGATTGGAAAGTAAATGAAAGAATGAAAAGGAATTTGAATTTAAGATGGAATATAAAATGATTTTCCAATTAAAAACAATTTCTGGGGTCAAGTCAGCATTTAATGCAGAGACGTTTGAGTGGCCCCACCCTGCAACACTTTTTCAGAAAAAGTACTCATTTCTTTCTCTTTTACGGCGCAACTTGTGTGATACATAAGCATGACCAACGTAAGTTGAAAACATAGTATGCAGTAGGTCACGTGTACACACAATTGACCAAGTATCAAAAATATCTTGAAAAGATTGATGTATTTCAGTGATGACTAAACAAATTCTGAGCATGGTCAGTTCCAAAAAGATCTGAACCATCTCAGTTAATAAAATTCAACTGAAATATTTTTGATTTTCTGAAGTGCTTCAGTTAAATACATTTTTCTGAGCAAAAAGGTTCCCCCTCAAAAATGAAGGTTTATTTTAGCGTTTGAAAAATATTTAACATTCCCCCTGAAGTGATGATCCATGAATTAATAAGTGCCCAGATAGTATCACAAAGGCGTTCGATAGCTAGGCGAGCAAAAATTACATGGATCGCTCAGACTGGTGAACCAGATCAGTGTCACTGAGGCGTTCATAACAAGATTACCAGTCTAAGGATTTAACATACCCAATTCACTGACTAGATGTTTAAAGGTTTTGACATCTAAAGGTTTTGTAAAAACATCAGCGAGTTGCTTATCAGTGGGAATAAAGTGCAATTCAATATCTCCTTTCAGAATATGATCACGAATGAAATGATACCTGAGGTCGATGTGCTTGGTTTTCGAGTGCATCACAGGATTGTGAGATATGGCAATGGCACTAGTGTTATCACAAAAGATTGGAGTCTTTGTGTAAGTAACACCATAATCAGTCAGCTGGTTTTTCATCCATAAAATCTGAGCACAACAACTTGCTGCAGAAATATACTCAGCTTCTGCAGTGGATAGTGATACTGCAGTCTGCTTCTTACTGGTCCAGCTTACTAATTTGCCACCAAGGAAATGACACCCACCAGTGGTACTTTTCCTGTCTATCTTGCAACCTGCATGATCAGAATCTGAATAACCCATTAGATCTAGACTAGAGCCTTTGGGATACCAAAGACCCAGTCTGGGGATACCCTTAAGGTATCTGAAGATCCTTTTAACAGCATTTGCATGTGCTTCTCTGGGATCAGACTGAAATCTAGCACAAAGGCATGTTGCAAACATTATGTCTGGTCTGGTCTACTTGCAGTTAAATACATCAGTGAACCAACCATACTACGATATTTTGTATGGTCCACTGGTTTTCCATGTGGATCAGAATCCAAAGTTAATGGAGCAGAAATAGGAGTATCTTTTGATGAGACTGAATCAAATTGATATTTCTTTAATAAATCTCTGACATATTTTTCCTGGTTTATGAAAATACCATCTTCAGTTTGTTTTACTTGAAGTCCCAGAAAATATGTCAGTTCACCCATCATACTCATTTCATACTCAGAAGACATGATTTTAGAAAATTTTTCACACATCTTCTCATTTGTAGAACCAAACACAATATCATCAACATAAATTTGTACTAAAAGGATATCACTTTTATCATGCAATATGAACAAAGTGTTATCAATTGCACCACGTTTAAAACCATTTTTAAGAAGATGTTTAGTAAGAGTATCATACCAGGCTCTGGGTGCTTGTCTCAGACCATATAAGGCTTTGTTCAGTCTGTACACCCAATGTGGTTTTTCTTCATTGATGAACCCTGGTGGTTGATACACATAAACGACTTCTTCTAGTTCTCCATTCAGGAATGCACTTTTGACATCCATTTGATAGACTTTAAATTGATGATGAGCTGCAAAAGCTAAGAATATTCTGATAGCTTCAAGTCTAGCAACTGGTGCAAAAGTTTCATCAAAATCTATTCCCTCTTCTTGTGCATATCCTTTTGCAACAAGTCTTGCTTTGTTTCTTATGATGTGACCATCTTCATCCATCTTGTTTCTGAAGACCCATCTTGTCCCAATTGGTTCCTTCTTCAGGTTACTGGGACAAGGAACGAGTTCCCATACATCGTTTCTTTTAAACTGGTTGAGCTCATCTTGCATGGCTTCAACCCAGCTTGGGTCTTGCATAGCCTCGTCAATCTTCTTGGGTTCAATTAGAGATAAGAAGCTGACGTTTAAGCATTGATCGCTTGTGGCTCTTCTGGTCTGAACCCCTCTACTGGACTCTCCAATAATTTGCTCGATTGGATGTGCTTTAGTCCATTTAGAGTATTGACCAGGATGAATAATGATATCAGTGCAAGAACTTCTCTGAGTAACTTCAGGAGGAGCTTCAGAAAATACCATCTTCAGTTTGTTTTACTTGAAGTCCCAGAAAATATGTCAGTTCACCCATCATACTCATTTCATACTCAGAAGACATGATTTTAGAAAATTTTTCACACATCTTCTCATTTGTAGAACCAAACACAATATCATCAACATAAATTTGTACTAAAAGGATATCACTTTTATCATGCAATATGAACAAAGTGTTATCAATTGCACCACGTTTAAAACCATTTTTAAGAAGATGTTTAGTAAGAGTATCATACCAGGCTCTGGGTGCTTGTCTCAGACCATATAAGGCTTTGTTCAGTCTGTACACCCAATGTGGTTTTTCTTCATTGATGAACCCTGGTGGTTGATACACATAAACGACTTCTTCTAGTTCTCCATTCAGGAATGCACTTTTGACATCCATTTGATAGACTTTAAATTGATGATGAGCTGCAAAAGCTAAGAATATTCTGATAGCTTCAAGTCTAGCAACTGGTGCAAAAGTTTCATCAAAATCTATTCCCTCTTCTTGTGCATATCCTTTTGCAACAAGTCTTGCTTTGTTTCTTATGATGTGACCATCTTCATCCATCTTGTTTCTGAAGACCCATCTTGTCCCAATTGGTTCCTTCTTCAGGTTACTGGGACAAGGAACGAGTTCCCATACATCGTTTCTTTTAAACTGGTTGAGCTCATCTTGCATGGCTTCAACCCAGCTTGGGTCTTGCATAGCCTCGTCAATCTTCTTGGGTTCAATTAGAGATAAGAAGCTGACGTTTAAGCATTGATCGCTTGTGGCTCTTCTGGTCTGAACCCCTCTACTGGACTCTCCAATAATTTGCTCGATTGGATGTGCTTTAGTCCATTTAGAGTATTGACCAGGATGAATAATGATATCAGTGCAAGAACTTCTCTGAGTAACTTCAGGAGGAGCTTCAGAAAATACATCTTCAGTTTGTTTTACTTGAAGTCCCAGAAAATATGTCAGTTCACCCATCATACTCATTTCATACTCAGAAGACATGATTTTAGAAAATTTTTCACACATCTTCTCATTTGTAGAACCAAACACAATATCATCAACATAAATTTGTACTAAAAGGATATCACTTTTATCATGCAATATGAACAAAGTGTTATCAATTGCACCACGTTTAAAACCATTTTTAAGAAGATGTTTAGTAAGAGTATCATACCAGGCTCTGGGTGCTTGTCTCAGACCATATAAGGCTTTGTTCAGTCTGTACACCCAATGTGGTTTTTCTTCATTGATGAACCCTGGTGGTTGATACACATAAACGACTTCTTCTAGTTCTCCATTCAGGAATGCACTTTTGACATCCATTTGATAGACTTTAAATTGATGATGAGCTGCAAAAGCTAAGAATATTCTGATAGCTTCAAGTCTAGCAACTGGTGCAAAAGTTTCATCAAAATCTATTCCCTCTTCTTGTGCATATCCTTTTGCAACAAGTCTTGCTTTGTTTCTTATGATGTGACCATCTTCATCCATCTTGTTTCTGAAGACCCATCTTGTCCCAATTGGTTCCTTCTTCAGGTTACTGGGACAAGGAACGAGTTCCCATACATCGTTTCTTTTAAACTGGTTGAGCTCATCTTGCATGGCTTCAACCCAGCTTGGGTCTTGCATAGCCTCGTCAATTTTCTTGGGTTCAATTAGAGATAAGAAGCTGACGTTTAAGCATTGATCAGAATCACCAAAACTTATTGGACTTTCTGAGGGTGGTACAGGAATGGAATTTTTAAAGATTGCAGAATTGGATTCATCAAAGGTAACATGAATTGACTCATCAACCTTTTCAAGTCTCTTGTTAAAGACTCTAAAGGCTTTGCGATTTGATGAATATCCTAGGAAGTATCCTTCATCAGCTTTTGCATCAAATTTTCCAAGCTGACTTGAATCATTCAGAATGTATACTGGACACCCAAATACATGGAAGTATCCAATATTAGGCTTTCTATTTCTGAGTACTTCATAGGGGGTCTTCTTGTGTCTTTTGACATAAACAGATCTGTTCTGAGTGTAGCATGCAGTTGCAACAGCTTCAGCCCAGAAATTCTTGGGAAGACCAGATTCATTCAACATACTTCTAGCAGCTTCAATCAGCGTACGATTCTTTCTTTCAACAACACCATTCTGCTCTGGTGTGTGAGCTGAGGAGAAGTTCTGAGATATGCCAGTTTCAGTGCAGAAGGACTCCAGAGTGGCATTTCTGAATTCAGTGCCATTGTCACTTCTGAGCTGACAAACTTTTCGCTTGTGTTTGAGCTCAATTTGTTTGATGAGAGCAATGATTTCAGCAGCAGCTTCACTTTTGGACCTGAGGAAAATCACCCAGCAGTATCTTGTATATTCATCAACGATGACAAGGGTGTACTTCTTTCCTGCTCTGGTCTGAACATTCACTGGTCCAAAAAGGTCCATGTGAAGCATGTGAAGAGGTTCAGTTATACTAAAGCTTTGCTTGGTCTTGAATGAAGCTCTTTTCTGCTTACCCATTTCACAACCTGGACATGGCTTGTCTTTGTTGAAGGACATAGAAGGTATCCCATCAACAAGTTGTTTTCTAGACAACTTATTAATGTTTTTGAAATTCAGATGGGATAATCTCTTGTGCCACAGCCAGTTTGTGTCTTCATCTGCCTTTGAATAGAAACATTGTTCAGAGGTAGAAGGATTCATATCAATGACATAAATGTTTCCCTTCCTTGGTGCAATCAGTACCACCTTTCCATCCCTGTTGAATATGGTGCCTTGTGAAATATCAAATAAAACCTTGAAGCCATCATCACACAGTTGACTGACACTGATCAGGTTATATTTCAAACCGTTCACATATGCAACACGTGTGAATTTGACTTGACCATTATTCACCACACCATATCCCTCAGTTTTCCCATTACCATCATTTCCAAAAACTATTGAGGGCCCCTCTTGCACCCTATATTCCTCTAGCAGGGTCTGATAACCAGTCATGGTTCGGCCAGCAGCACTGTCCAGAAACCATATATTCTTCTTTCGGTCTCCCTGCACACAAACAAAGATTAGTTATTTTTGGGAACCCATCTTTGGATGGGTTCACTAGACTCTCCCTTAGCAGTCTCAGATTTCTTTGGTTCATAAGGAACAGAAGGATCAAAGGGGATTTCAGTCATTATTTCAGATGACAGAAAAATAGTTGGTTTGATGGGGTTTTCAACCTTTTTCTTTTCAGATTTCTTTGGTTCATAAGGAACAGAAGGATCAAAGGGGATTTCAGTCATTATTTCAGATGACAGAAAAATAGTTGGTTTGATGGGGTTTTCAACCTTTTTCTTTTCAGATTTCTTTGGTTCATAAGGAACAGAAGGATCAAAGGGGATTTCAGTCATTATTTCAGATGACAGAAAAATAGTTGGTTTGATGGGGTTTTCAACCTTTTTCTTTTCAGATTTCTTCTTGGTTTGCTTAGAAAAAGGTTTTGTGTTTTGTTTAGGTTGAAGAGGAGGAGTTTCAACATTTTTTAAACGTGCATTACAGCTCTGCACTTGTCTAGCCAATAGTTGAAATTGACTTTCTAACCTTAACAAAATTGATTCTTCATTAGACATCTGAGCCTTACCAGAATCTGAGGTAGATGGCTCAGTGGGGGAGAAATTTTTCTTCTTCTTTAGGTCTTTAGGAACCTTAGATGAAGTCTGAGGGAATGGCTTTTTGGATTTACCCTTGCTTTCTGAAACAGTTGTCTGAGCTGTTTCAGATTTGCCCTCAGATTGTTCCTGAGCTTTATTAGTTACAGTTTTCTGCTTGCCAACTTTAGGAAAAATGATTTCAGGTTTTATTTCCTTTGGAAGTGCATCTAAATCAGTGATTATAGATGCCAAATGAAGATCACCAGACTCATATGCTGCTCTTTGTGATGCAAAAGTATTTTTAATTGCAGCATCTGGCCTTGGTGCTTTCATCCAAGATTTAATGATTGCTTGTTCTTTTTCAAGGATGGATTTTAATTCTTCCTTTTCCAATTCCAAAGTTGCAACCATAGACTGATAACTTTTTAGAGCCAATTGAACATCTTTCAGTTCTTTTAGTCTGGCATGACTGGCGTTCAGTTCAGAAGCATTGTTTTCAAACATTTTTAGGCTTTCTGAACGCACTGTCTCAACAAAAGAGATGTCAGCCTCTAAAAGAACCAAAAGGTCCAGTTTGTGTTCCTCATTATTTTCAAAGCCAAAATTACTGACCTTTTTCATTACAATATCCACCCAGCGACCAGATTCAACATCGGATTTGACCAAATGACCTTGATCTTCTTGTGCCATGAAACACATGTCCCTTACTTCTTCTTCATCATCAGATGATTCATCAGAATCTTCCCATTTTTCAGTTTTGGCAATCATACAACTGTTGCTTGAGTTGTCTTGTGCCAGAAGAGCCATATGTGCCTTTAACTTCTTGTATTTGGCCTTATAGCTGTCATCAGATTTCTGAAAAATAGAATGGTTAGGAGCAGATTGTGATGATGATGGTTGACTAGATCTGCATTCCTTCATGAAATGTCCTTTCTTGCCGCATTTAAAGCATTCAAGATTGGACTTGTCAATAGAAGCACTGGAAGCAAAGGGTTTGCCAGATCGATTTGACTTGGCCTTAAAACGATTGAACGTTTTAGCCAGCATGGCAACCAGATCATCATTGTCATTCTCATCACAATCATGAGTAACATTAGCAGAGACACCAGTTTTTAACATTTCAGAAACCATCTTCTTCATCGAGTCAAAGATGTCACTCTCAGAAGATAGTAGAGCAGTATTATGTGGTTCAGAATACTGAACCATACCAGAACTGGTAGAAACATGGTTTTTGGCATCTTGCTCAGCCAAAGCTCTCTCAGCTTTGTTTTCTTCAGTATATCTGAAGGCTCCATAAAGGGAAGCAAGAGTGTGACTGTGCAAAGTTTTGCCTTGTCTCAAGACCAAGATTAAATTTTCCCATTTGGAAGGTAAAATGTCACAAAATTTTTCCAACAAAATTTCTTTATCTTTGGTTACACCCAGGGCTTTCAGTTGATTTACCAGATTTGTGAATCTGATGTAAGTTTGAGTTAAGGTTTCCCCAGGGACAGCAAAAAAAGACTCATATCTTTTGTTTAAAGCAACTTTTCTTGTGACAATTGTCTCATTTGTGCCTTCAAACTGTGTCATTAGTTCCTCCCACATTAATTTGGAGTTTTCAAGTAAAACAAGAGTGGACATTAGGGTTTCAGGAACTGCATATAAAATCATATTTTGTAACTTGGTGTCAAGGTCTACAAGTCTATGATCTTCCTCAGACCAATGATCCTTCTCCTTAGGTGACTGCCTAGGAGTCCCATCGGTATTTCTGACAACAGTAGAAGCATTCATGGGGACAAAGGGTCCTTCTTTTAAGATATCGGGCAAATGTCTTTCAACACCAGCAATATACTTTAGCATGCAAGCTTTCCATGTTTGAAAGTTTTCACTGTTCCCATCAAACTTGGGAACAGGATTGTTTGGAAAGTGTACGTGTACATTGTGAGATGGTATATTGTTATTGATGACAGGGGGTGGAGTAGAGTTGTTAGGGTCAGGACGTTCTTGTTGAAAGTCAGCCATCTATGTAGATCAAAGGTTAATGAATTGATATAATTCAACCTTAAGGCTCTGATACCAATTGTGAGTCCCAAATATAGATGATTAACTAAACCCGACTGGCAAGTACAACTAATCTTGATGGACAAGTTAAGTTTACAATCCAAATATGGATAACAAAAAAAAAAGCAATTGACTTAAAGTAAATAACAAGAACTAAAAAACTATAAAAAAAAAAAAAAAAAAAAAAAAAAAAAAAAAAAAAAAAAAAAAAAAAAAAAAAAAAAAAAAAAAAAAAAAAAAAAAAAAAAAAAAAAAAAAAAAAAAAAAAAAAAAAAAAAAAAAAAAAAAAAAAAAAAAAAAAAAAAAAAAAAAAAAAAAAAAAAAAAAAAAAAAAAAAAAAAAAAAAAAAAAAAAAAAAAAAAAAAAAAAAAAAAAAAAAAAAAAAAAAAAAAAAAAAAAAAAAAAAAAAAAAAAAAAAAAAAAAAAAAAAAAAAAAAAAAAAAAAAAAAAAAAAAAAAAAAAAAAAAAAAAAAAAAAAAAAAAAAAAAAAAAAAAAAAAAAAAAAAAAAAAAAAAAAAAAAAAAAAAAAAAAAAAAAAAAAAAAAAAAAAAAAAAAAAAAAAAAAAAAAAAAAAAAAAAAAAAAAAAAAAAAAAAAAAAAAAAAAAAAAAAAAAAAAAAAAAAAAAAAAAAAAAAAAAAAAAAAAAAAAAAAAAAAAAAAAAAAAAAAAAAAAAAAAAAAAAAAAAAAAAAAAAAAAAAAAAAAAAAAAAAAAAAAAAAAAAAAAAAAAAAAAAAAAAAAAAAAAAAAAAAAAAAAAAAAAAAAAAAAAAAAAAAAAAAAAAAAAAAAAAAAAAAAAAAAAAAAAAAAAAAAAAAAAAAAAAAAAAAAAAAAAAAAAAAAAAAAAAAAAAAAAAAAAAAAAAAAAAAAAAAAAAAAAAAAAAAAAAAAAAAAAAAAAAAAAAAAAAAAAAAAAAAAAAAAAAAAAAAAAAAAAAAAAAAAAAAAAAAAAAAAAAAAAAAAAAAAAAAAAAAAAAAAAAAAAAAAAAAAAAAAAAAAAAAAAAAAAAAAAAAAAAAAAAAAAAAAAAAAAAAAAAAAAAAAAAAAAAAAAAAAAAAAAAAAAAAAAAAAAAAAAAAAAAAAAAAAAAAAAAAAAAAAAAAAAAAAAAAAAAAAAAAAAAAAAAAAAAAAAAGTTTACAATCCAAATATGGATAACAAAAAAAAAGCAATTGACTTAAAGTAAATAACAAGAACTAAATGGCTGAAACTATATAAGATATATATATGTATAATCAAGTATGTAGCATTGAGACACGTTGTTTCCTTTCTAATGTATTTGATTTATTGATATATAAACAAATACAAGGATTGTTGCGGAACAAAGATAAACACCCAAGTGTAAATATCTAAACAATCCTGAAAAACAAGTGATCTAAATAACTTGGAAATACTCGTAAGTTTACTTAGAGTATATCTCACAAGTTGCAATGCTAAAGTTTCAAGCGGTTTGCAAGTTGTGAGAAGACTTTGTATTTATAGACCAAGTCAATGATGATGTGGACAAGATCGTACAAATGTGGTTGTGAGCATTTAAGGAATTAAACCTAATTCCTTGCAAGCTCATACTAGGAAGAGTATATAAGTCAGTTGATGTGACTTATAGTACTATGTTCCAAACCCATACTTTTACCTTGTACCTTTTATTAATAGATAAATCTATTAACTGGGTAAAGGTATGTAAAGTAAAAAGTCTTCCTCGTAATTAGTGTAAAGTGTTGTTAATACTTTATACTGAGATGCTTCAGTCTTCGATCTGGTAGAATCACTCTTTGCTCGCTTCTGAGATGATTCTCTTCTTCATACTTCAGTCTTTGACTTCAGAATGAATGCTTCAGATTTGCCTTGATCTGAACTGAAGTGAAGCTTCAGTGAAGGAATTCTGAGACATCTCAGAATTCTGTGCAGACGTCTTCACTAAACTTCAAGCTATTTCTGAACAAATTATACTTGGTCGATTGCCGACCTAACATCAACATCTGCAATACATATAATGGAAGGATCGTTATTATCAACTAACCATATGACCTTGGATAAAATTAAGAATGCAATCGTTGCAGATATCAGAAAAGACACAAAATATAAAGAACATTTAAATGCAGTAGCAGAAAAAATTGACGCCTCAAAGAGAGCATGCGAACGTGAAATCAAACGACTACGAAAAAATGGCAGATCATGTTCGAAACTTGAAGAAGCGTATGTTAGATATCTTGAAAAAAGGTGTAAAAGGTCAGAGCATATATTCTTACGTACATACGATGCGATTTTCTCATTGAAATACAGGGATACTGATTGCGAAAGAGCTCTTTGGGATGTTCTGTACAAAAACGTACTGAATTTTATACGCCTTGTTATCCTTTTAGTGTTATGTATGTTATTATGAACAATAACGTATTTGTGTATGTGTATTCGTGTATGTGTATTCCATCAAAAGTACTTTTTGTTTTTAAACAAACCGTCAATTATCGATATGTATCATTCGTGTATGTGTATTCGTGTATGTGTATTCGTGTATGTGTATTCGTGTATGTGTTTTGTACAAAAAGTACTGAATTTTATACGCCTTGTTATCCTTTTAGTGTTATGTATGTTATTATGAACAATAACGTATTTGTGTATGTGTATTCGTGTATGTGTATTCCATCAAAAGTACTTTTTGTTTTTAAACAAACCGTCAATTATCGATATGTATCACTCTTCTTTTGTTAGATATATAAATTAAAATTTAATTTCTATATAATGAATGTTACTGATTACATATTCATATAATATTCTTTCACATATTGTAGCTTGTGTAAATGCCATGTAATGGTAGTTGTGGTGGTATTTGGTGGAGGGGTTTCAATGGGATACGGATTGTGCGGCCTGTGCGTATCGGAACCATGGCGGTTCCGGGGATCGGGGAGTTCCCTCCAATTTACACCTTTTACACAAACGGGAAAAACATAAAATAAGAAATATAGTATATACTAACAAAAGTTAATTTACATAAATATCCATTTTACCTACATGATTAGAAAAACTGAACTTCATATGAACAGCTATATATGAGTAGTATATACTAACAAAGTTGAAAGTCGTAAACAAACCGTTAAAAACCAAACATGGTTAACAATCCAAGTTAACCTCTTGTTTGATCAAATAATCGCACTTATGGCTCAACCGGAGGTATGAGTGAGGGATTTGGGGTGTTGATGATAATTTGTAGGCGATTCCCTTTCGGTAAAAGGGCTGCGGCCGCTTTACGCCTAAGATTGTTATGTATTGTTACCGGACTCTGAATGCCGGTGCTGTGTGCGGATTGTATGTGTTTTTCTAGAGGGCGAAAGATGATTCTGTCAAGTGATGTCTTCCTCTTTATATAGAGGGTAAAAACTTGGAGAGGATGGTAAGAGAATTAGGATAAATCTCTTCCTCTTTTAAGAATATATTATTTCCTTGAGGAGATTTGAGATAATCTCTTAACGAGCCGTGTTCGAGGTGATCGGACCTTAAATGTATTGTTTATTCGGATAATCATAGAGAATATTTATATCTGATATTCTTGATATGCCTTCTCTCGGAGCTGGGTATTTGTTACCTCTGGGGCTCCGGAACGATCATGTTGAACGGAGGTTGAGCTCCGTTCTGTGTGTATAGATAAGTAATTTTACCTGTACAAAGGCGCCTTTGCTTTTGCTTCGGATACGGAGCTAGAGCTCCGTATAGGGTATATCATCAAGCCCCCCAGTCTAACTGGAGAGGCTGTCTTCAGGATATCCAGTTAGACTCCAAAAATGTGCTCCGTTGCTTCGTGACTCCATGACGCAACTTGCCCATCGTATCAGCTTCATCAATCATATTAAAGTCTTCGCATAACATAGTCATAATGATAGCTTAACCCTTAGTGGCAACTTGTTGGTGCGAAACCCAGGGCAACTTATCACTGGGTAGTTATCCGTGATTATTACCCGCATAAATACCTACTTATTACCACAAAAAAAGGGTATTAGCCTTTTCATTGTGTTTTACTCTGAAAGTTCTTTCTCCGATTGCTTGTCATCAATCTTCATCAGGTAACCTTCTTCATTCTTCTTTTTTCGTTTATTACCTTACAGTGTCAAAGAGTAGGTAGCATGACCAACGTATTTAGCCGTTCTGCTTATCACAACTTCGTTTCCACATACTTTTCGCGAAACCCTAACTTAATCCGGTGTCCGGAAAGAGGGCAATCTATCTGCGATCCTCCTGCTGATTTTGTTGGATTATATGTGAAAGCTTTTACCCTTAGCAATCTTATGATTCCGTTGTCCTCCTTCCTTCTCGCCATCTTGGATTATTATCAATGCCACATCTCTACTGTTCATCCGATTGGGATTGCAAAAATTATTGCTTTCCAAGTCCTTTGCTGTGCTAATCTTATAGAACCATCGGTATCGTTGTTTAACTTCTTTTATAAACTTAAGGAGTCTGGTGATTGGGTTACTATCTCGAAGAATGGGGATTATGAGTTGTTTGTTGCTGGTTGTGTAGAGGTTAGGGACTGGAAGGATACGTTTGTTTTTGTCATCCATTCGTTGATTCCTCCTGAATGTAGAGGTTTATTGGATAGGGGGAGGTTAAACTATAAGTCTATAGGTGTCCCCAGTGTTTTTGGTGTGAGGCAGGGTGATGTTGATCGCCTGTATTCTTATGGTATTAAGCTATGTGTATACTTGGAGGCTGTATTGTTTAAGTCCCATGTTGCTTCGTTTTGGGAACATGGTGTGGAAGATTTCTCTATTGAGTGTGATGGTCAGGGTAGGTTGCTTTTGCCCCCTTCCTATCTTCTTTTTTGTTTGTAAAACGGTGTTAGGTACTAATTGGAGATGTCTTTATTGGCAGAGATGTCGTTCAAGCAATTAATTGATAGGCAGCCTACATTGTCCAACCTTCTCTTCAACCCTATTGCTCTTGCTCCTCCTCCTACTCCCTCCTCTGTGGTTCAAGGGGGTCCTTCTACAGAGGTATTGACTGAGATACCGGTTTCCCAAGCTCAAGAACAGGTTTCAGAGAAGGATGTGGTGGACGTTTCTGATGGCATAGGCGAAGATGCAGAGGATGCTACTCTGGCAAACACTGTTGCCAGTCGCTTGAAGAGGAGGAAGAAGTCATCCAAGAATGTTAGCAGCTCCCACCCGAAGAAGTTGAAGACTAGAGGTGTGGAAGTGCCTGAACAATCGACTTGTAAGTTTTGCTTGGCTTTGCTTTATGTTGTATTTATTATTGCCAACCTCTACATTTTATGTTGTTTATCTTTGCAGCCTTCAACCCTCTAGAGGAGGCTCTTGATGCTGCTACATGTCATCGTTCTCTACAAAAGATTGCTCCTTCTGGCTGGGTCAACGGGTTGATGAATATGGGGGTCCCGGAACTATCTGCCTTCTTTAACCGTCCAATATTTTACAGTGCTATTATTGGCAGCGCACTGGATGTGAGATTGAGGGAAGCCTCTGAGGAGTCTGGGCCAACGAAGGAGCAGGATGAGAAGTTGATGTCGGAGAAGCATGCTTTGGAGGTGAAGGCAACTGAACTGGAGGTGGACTATGGGGCTTTTCACTCCGAGCTGGGTACCATGAGAGGAGATGCATTGAGGATCATTTCAGAGAAGGAGACAGAGGTTAGCGCTCTTACAGACCAAGTTCGTGAAAAAGAGGTGTTGCTGAAGGAGGCACGGGATGCTGTAAGTCCCCCGGGTCTTACCGAACCGAGATTGACTTAAGGATATGTCGAGGTGCGGAATTCCTCGAGATAACCCACGGTTTCTATATCTACCACCCACAAGGAAACCATGCGTGTTCTTGGGTTTCTCTCTCTAGGTTTTGCTCGTTTCTCTCTCTACACTCTTGTTGAGAATACACAAAACACACACCTCTATTTATAGGCAAGTGACAAGAACTCTCAAATCCATTGGGTTTGAGTGTTCTCATGTCAAGCCCATAAGGGTTTTGGCCTGGTTTGAGAGTTCTTATGTACAAGCATACTTTTTCTTGTTTCCACAGAAACTCTCAAACCATTTGAGAGTTCTTATGAACAAGCAAACTTTTGCTTGTTCCTTAGAAACTCTCAAATGACCATTTGAGTGTTCTTTCCACAAGCAAACTTTTGCTTGTTCCTTAGAAACTCTCAAATGACCATTTGAGTGTTCTTTCCACAAGCAAACTTTTGCTCGTTCCCAAGAACACTCAAATAACACTTAGGAATATTTGAGTTGATGTTTCAACTGCTGTCAAGACGCAGAACCAACATTAACTCAGCCAATGTTTAAACTACTATAAGTATACACAGAACCAACATTAGCTACGACAATGTTACTACTGGTGTGAATACGCATAAACAACATTGTCTATATTACCTATTGGAAGTATTAATTAAGTTAATGTTTCTCCTGCTGTTAATACGCAGAAACACAGTTAACTTAACTTCCTTTTGGAAGTACATTAAGTTAATTATTTCAACTGCTGTTAAACGCAGAAACAATATTAACTTAATGACTCTTTACATGTTATGTCTAGAACCTGCAAAACACAAATAATAAACAAACACATAAACATAAATGGATCCCAATATGATCAACAATATATGCCATGGTAATATTATTGACAAACGGTAATTACAAGATAAATTACAAGACTTGAATATATATAAATATATGTAACACATCTAGAATGCTTTTGTCACCGAGAAACATGCACCAACAGTCTCCCCCTTGACACTAGCATCTAGATGTGACCTTCAAGTCTTCGTTTATCATCCTAAGTGCTGGCCAAAAACCCTGTCATCAGGAACTTCAGGTATTACACCCACTGGAGTCCTGCTCTTCTTCTCAATCACCTCAGTAGTACGCAACTCCCGATTTAAGTCTAACTCTGATTGATTGTCTACCCTAACCTTGCCCTCCGCATCGGTTGCTTGTAGAGATAGCTCATTTGATCCCTTTACTTTTGGATCAAGTAGATAAAGTATCGCATTAAGATACGAACACTTGTCTTGAGCTGAAGAGACTGATGGATCTTCAAACATGCTCCCATACTCATCAAAATTGAAGTACGCAACAATGTCGTCTAGCAGTTCACTCCCAACTTCTTCCTCAGTAGTTGGTCTGACCCGAATGGCAACTCCTACTCCTCGAGTCGGTTGTTCTTGGATACCAGCCACTTCCTCTACGGCCGGTGGATTAGATGAAGGAGCACTAGCTTGGCCAGATTGACCTTGCTGACTTTGCTCCCCCTGAGCAGCATTGACGTTTAAGCCTGGAAATCTCTGAATCTCCTCCTGCTGTCTGGAACCGCTTGGATCCTCATCCTCACCATCCCTTCGATGATGTTTGAGAGCGTCATCCTTGCATCCAGACTTCTCCCCCTGAGATTCAAGATTTTTGATCTTGTTATGCAGCTCAGCAGACCTCTTACCTAAGCTCTCGAGATGCTTAGCCTGACTTTCAGCAATTTGTGGTGCACCCCAATGGAATCAACAATCCCAGTGACAGAATTGATTGTTGCTTCGTGGGCTTCTTGCAGGTCATACTGGCTATTCTCCAGCTCTAGGTGACTTTGTCTTATGAGGTCAGCATCTCTTCGGTGTGACTCTTCTTTTCCTTTTAGCTTGTTAGACAAGCCTGCAACTAGAGCTCTCATCCGCTGGATGTCCTCAGCTAACTTGGATACTCTTTCCTTGTTAATCTGAGCAGCTCCTTGCTGTGAAGAAGTCACTGATGGTCTTGTTGTAGATGGTGGAGTCATCGACGAAGACATGATTGGGGTGATTGTAGAGCTGCGAGGCCTTGCAGTTATCAAGACTGGTCTATCTCCAATCTTGATTCCCAAAAGTCTGATTACCTTTGGAGATGACTGGTCATCTTCTGTACTAACCAGTGATACCACAGCTGGTTTGATGACAGGCGGACTGACATAAACTTGAGGAGTTGATGGTGCTGCTGAACTCGAGGAAGGTGCACCCATCAATCCTTTACCTCTATCCTCAGTATGGAGAGGTCCTTCAGTCATAGCTTCCATCAAGTCCTGCACAGGCTCTTGAACACTCGGTGCTGGTTCATCCAAATCTTGTCTTGTCTCTTCCATCTCTGAAAAATATGTGTCCGCAATGACCCCCAGAGACTCATTGGCATTAGACACCTCTTCGTCCTGACGTTGTCTCTTTCTACTGAGACTTCACCCCGACTCGGAGGGATCTTCTTCTTCTACAACTGGCCGAGAATCAGCTTCGGCCATGGGGAGATCAACTGCCGCAGAAGTACTACCAACACCTTGACCTATGGGTACTCTGCCAGCAACATTATCTTGACCATCGTCCCCGTCATCATCTCCATCATCATCAATGTTTCCTCCTTCTCCTTGGTTGACATCTCCTCCAATGTCATCAGCAACGTCGTCTTGGTTATCAATAACCATATCATCGACGTGCTCAGCACCCAAACCCCTATCATCAACATCCATGTTGACTTCTTGGTTTTGTGCAAGAGGTTGTTCAGCAACGATCTCAGGATTTGCTTCAACAGCTTCTTCCTGGACCAACAACACTTGAGGAGCCTCTGCTGCAGCTGGAGGTGGTTGTTCTGGTTGTTGTTGTTGTTGTTGTTGTTGTTGTTGTTGTTGTTGTTGTTGTTGTTGTTGTTGTTGTTGTTGTTGTTGTTGTTGTTGTTGTTGTTGTTGTTGTTGTTGTTGTTGTTGTTGTTGTTGTTGTTGTTGTTGTTGTTGTTGTTGTTGTTGTTGTTGTTGTTGTTGTTGTTGTTGTTGTTGTTGTTGTTGTTGTTGTTGTTGTTGTTGTTGTTGTTGTTGTTGTTGTTGTTGTTGTTGTTGTTGTTGTTGTTGTTGTTGTTGTTGTTGTTGTTGTTGTTGTTGTTGTTGTTGTTGTTGTTGTTGTTGTTGTTGTTGTTGTTGTTGTTGTTGTTGTTGTTGTTGTTGTTGTTGTTGTTGTTGTTGTTGTTGTTGTTGTTGTTGTTGTTGTTGTTGTTGTTGTTGTTGTTGTTGTTGTTGTTGTTGTTGTTGTTGTTGTTGTTGTTGTTGTTGTTGTTGTTGTTGTTGTTGTTGTTGTTGTTGTTGTTGTTGTTGTTGTTGTTGTTGTTGTTGTTGTTGTTGTTGTTGTTGTTGTTGTTGTTGTTGTTGTTGTTGTTGTTGTTGTTGTTGTTGTTGTTGTTGTTGTTGTTGTTGTTGTTGTTGTTGTTGTTGTTGTTGTTGTTGTTGTTGTTGTTGTTGTTGTTGTTGTTGTTGTTGTTGTTGTTGTTGTTGTTGTTGTTGTTGTTGTTGTTGTTGTTGTTGTTGTTGTTGTTGTTGTTGTTGTTGTTGTTGTTGTTGTTGTTGTTGTTGTTGTTGTTGTTGTTGTTGTTGTTGTTGTTGTTGTTGTTGTTGTTGTTGTTGTTGTTGTTGTTGTTGTTGTTGTTGTTGTTGTTGTTGTTGTTGTTGTTGTTGTTGTTGTTGTTGTTGTTGTTGTTGTTGTTGTTGTTGTTGTTGTTGTTGTTGTTGTTGTTGTTGTTGTTGTTGTTGTTGTTGTTGTTGTTGTTGTTGTTGTTGTTGTTGTTGTTGTTGTTGTTGTTGTTGTTGTTGTTGTTGTTGTTGTTGTTGTTGTTGTTGTTGTTGTTGTTGTTGTTGTTGTTGTTGTTGTTGTTGTTGTTGTTGTTGTTGTTGTTGTTGTTGTTGTTGTTGTTGTTGTTGTTGTTGTTGTTGTTGTTGTTGTTGTTGTTGTTGTTGTTGTTGTTGTTGTTGTTGTTGTTGTTGTTGTTGTTGTTGTTGTTGTTGTTGTTGTTGTTGTTGTTGTTGTTGTTGTTGTTGTTGTTGTTGTTGTTGTTGTTGTTGTTGTTGTTGTTGTTGTTGTTGTTGTTGTTGTTGTTGTTGTTGTTGTTGTTGTTGTTGTTGTTGTTGTTGTTGTTGTTGTTGTTGTTGTTGTTGTTGTTGTTGTTGTTGTTGTTGTTGTTGTTGTTGTTGTTGTTGTTGTTGTTGTTGTTGTTGTTGTTGTTGTTGTTGTTGTTGTTGTTGTTGTTGTTGTTGTTGTTGTTGTTGTTGTTGTTGTTGTTGTTGTTGTTGTTGTTGTTGTTGTTGTTGTTGTTGTTGTTGTTGTTGTTGTTGTTGTTGTTGTTGTTGTTGTTGTTGTTGTTGTTGTTGTTGTTGTTGTTGTTGTTGTTGTTGTTGTTGTTGTTGTTGTTGTTGTTGTTGTTGTTGTTGTTGTTGTTGTTGTTGTTGTTGTTGTTGTTGTTGTTGTTGTTGTTGTTGTTGTTGTTGTTGTTGTTGTTGTTGTTGTTGTTGTTGTTGTTGTTGTTGTTGTTGTTGTTGTTGTTGTTGTTGTTGTTGTTGTTGTTGTTGTTGTTGTTGTTGTTGTTGTTGTTGTTGTTGTTGTTGTTGTTGTTGTTGTTGTTGTTGTTGTTGTTGTTGTTGTTGTTGTTGTTGTTGTTGTTGTTGTTGTTGTTGTTGTTGTTGTTGTTGTTGTTGTTGTTGTTGTTGTTGTTGTTGTTGTTGTTGTTGTTGTTGTTGTTGTTGTTGTTGTTGTTGTTGTTGTTGTTCACCTTCGCTTCAATACTTGGGATAGCACCGGACAACAATCTTGCAGATGCCCAGAGTTGACTTAAGAAAGTCAGATAGATAACTGGGTCAGCCGTGAGAACATGTCCGATTCTTGATTGCTGCAGAAACTCAAGAATCCTGACAAATCTCCCAGCATTGGCTTGATTCACATCCAAATCAATCAAGTAGTTATGATTTTTGTGAAAGTGTCTCTCAGCCATCTGCACAAAGATACAAACAACAACCAAACAAAAGATTAGCAACAACAATTAAAGTCAAACTTTAAAGCTCTTAACATTTTCTAAACCCCTGAAACTCATAGTTTCATCAGTTCCGAGAATGTTATCAACTTTAACAATCGACAAACAAGTTGAACGATAAAATTCTTAACATTTTCCATGATAGAGAAACCATTTGTTTCTTAATCAACCAAAATGTCACCAATTTCATCGAATCAACACGTCGAAATTAAAACTTTTTGTGTTTTCCAAGGTCGAGAAACCATTTGTTTCATAACCTTTTAAAACAACTAGTTTTAATAAACGACACTTTGAACTTTACTAAATTTAACTAAACCCATTTGTTTTTCTTAAATTTTTAAAGTACAAAATTATAAGGCAATTTGTACTTTCTAATTTGACTCATTTAAAAATTTTCCCGTTTTGAAAATTTTCCGAAGTCCTAGAACAAGCGAATTCCTTATACACACACATATGGTGACACTACACACATATGGTGTCGGGTTTGACTAGTCAATGCGTGTTATGTTTCATATTTTACTTGTTAAAAATTTTTCAATGTTAAAAATTTTCTAAGTCATGAAACACGAAAATGAAGTAACAACACGCAAATGGTGACATAAACGCGCAAATGGTGTATTTTACTTCGAAACACGCATATTAGTCATATGCGTGTTTGTTTTGATGATGTCATCATCAAAACACGCAAATCTGGAAAAATACTTGAAGATAAACTGGGTTCATAAGAACACGCATATGATGAAGAACACACATATGCAGAAAATTATCTTCAAAATTTAACCAGTTGATTTTGAACCTCAAAACTCTTAAATCTGGTACGAATATCATCCTATAGGTCCGATTTATCAGTTTTTAAGTTCCATTTCTTCATCCATAACATGTTCATAGTCCCATTTAAAGATTTATTATTCGGAAAAATAAACCCTAAATATTTGGCTTTTAAACACGAAATTTGGACTTAGAAATGTTGTTAATCTTTTACCTTTGTTCAATAAGTGTTAAAGATAGTGTTTCTTGTGTCTAAAACACATATGGATCAAGCTTTATGAATCGAGGATGCGTGAACAGTGCTCGGATGGAAACGCGTAAATGTGAAGAGTTTTATGAAGAACACGCAAATGATTTAAAATTTATCATTAAATGCGTATTTTCTTCCTTTTATACTCATCACAACACGCAAACCCTAGTCACTATGTAGAAACGTGCATATCCGACCCAATGTGTCAGAATACGCATATCTGGCCCATTATGCCAGAACACGCAAATTTAAGCCCAAAATGAAACACGCATATCTAACCCATTATGTAAAACACACATATAACACTTGGCTTAAATTTCGATTCAAATGAATCTTGACTTTTCTAAAAGGTCAACGTTCACGAGCTTGATTAACACTTTGAAAATTCACACAAATTTTTCTTGAACCTAGTATGATTAACGAAAAGAATTCTTTAGAGAACACGATAAAGACAAATACAAACATTTTTTGTATTATAATTTATCGTATTTTTCTCAATAAAGAAATTCTCGATAAATGTCACAACTTGAACAAACTTACAATGTACGATCATAAAATTAAGACCCGATATGTCACTAATTAATGAATTTACAAAGCACCATTGTTAAGTATTTGTCATTAAAAGACATTGGACACAATCAATGCTGTTTTGTAAATTCAAATACAACAAAAATAAAGACATAAGATTGAGTAACACAATAAACAATCTCTCCATCTATTTCTTCGTCTCTGTTTGAGTTTTGCTGAGTTGTTGATGTGTAAGTATATTCTGCTTCCATTTTAAGCTTGAGTTTTCTCCATTCCGGACTGGATAGACCCAATTTTCATATACTTTGGAGATCCTTTATCTTAACGGTTGACACACATCCATTTAAGATAAATAATTTTGCGACCACATCAGCAAGCTCATGTGATCCATACAACCAATGTATTCATCTCAATTGTAAATAATCGAATTCCGAAGATACTTAAACAGATTTAACTAATAACAAACAATAGATTCTCCCAATTAAGATTAGAATCTAAGTACTTATCAAGTTATCTCATACAATAAGCATTTTCAATTCAATTATTTAAAGTAAATTACAAATCAAAATATCTGTCAAAGACGTCAACACAGTGACTCCGTTTGACCTATTATGACTGAAACCTTAAGTATTTCACTTAATTTTTTGAGCAATTTACATGTAAGACTTAATTCAAGGTGTACCAAACACAATCAAATTAGTCTTTACTTACACTATCCCCTTATCACGAAACAGATTCATTCATTGTTCACAAAGAACACAACTAACTCCCCCTGGAAACCAGATACCCTAAGTAACATTATCTCTCGTGCAATAGAACCCTTCTTCTGAATAAAAACGGTTCTTGAGAAATGGTGACTAAGGATTACACATTCTAGCCAACTGGACTAGCAACTCGAAATGTGATCGATTAAAGGCCTTAGTGTAACCATCATAAATAAATCAACTTTGCATATTCATCATTAGATAACAACCATTATATAATTAATCATGTTATCTCAAATGATTTATTAACAAGCATAACATAAAGTAGCACTTTACATATACTCGTTTTTCCCCAAATACGTTCCTTTATAAACAAATTATAAATAACATACATAGGACTTGCACAATGATTTATAATGAGGAGAAAACAATAAAAGTTCGATAACCCACTATGTTATCTAATAAAGATGTGCCTAGGACTCAGTCATCGATCACCAAAAATACATGGTCCTCCTTAACTGTGTCCTCCGCACAAAAGATAAGCGCTTAGTTGCGAAACGGTACCCAAGCCTCTATAGACTTGAATTTACCGTCCTTATCTTTCACAGAGACATTTGTCCAATATCCGTCACTCTCAGTGGGAGTCCTGGATTTTGAAGCCAGTCTCTTGTTTCTTGGCACCCTCTCAGGAGATAATTCAATCTTTCTCCTAGGACTATGCTTCTGAAACATTGAGGAACGACCAGTCTTTACCGTTCCTGTGAAGCGATCATAAAAGCATGTATCATCATCACCAACACGATTAAAGACTCTTCGTTTTGGAGTGGGATTCCTCTTAGGAGTCTTGCTGCGAACTTGTCCACCATTGGAAGGTTTCTTTGGAGAAATACCTCTTGGTTTCCCATGTTCCCTAGCACTATAACTCAAAGAATCTCTAGAAGATCCACTCCGTGCGGGTGAGTTCCTTTGAGAAAGTCTTTTAGGTGAAACACTAGTTGACCTATCTTTAACTTGTTTACCCTTGTTCTTTCTTAACTGAACATCCATATCTTCAACATCTCTGTCACCTGAGTCATTAGACTGCCTTGATCTGCTGGATTTACCCTCCTGTGGACACTTGCTTGCTACATGTCCCTTTTCTTTGCATATGAAGCAAGAGATTCTGTTAATAGACTTCTTTGATCTACAAACTACAGAACCTTTTGTATTATCAAAGTGTGTTCTCTTAACAAGATTCTCTTGTTCAAGAGTTAATGTCTGAGGAACAGTCCTTTTTCGCGTAATCAACTTTGGATTTAACACTTCCTATGTAGACTTTGAAAATGACTCATTTTCTTCATATTGTTTAGTTGATTCTATGGTCAACGATGATGTTCCTTTATCCTGTGAAAAATCCTCAACAGTGTGCTCAAGACTTTGATGATTACTAGCATTTTGAGATTTTGATAGATAGTTTATCATGCATCTCATATCTCTCATTTTGTTGAGTTTTCCATTTAAGTGTGTTATCTCATTTTTAGCGTCTTCCAGCTCCATTTGTTTCTCTGTGAGTTTCTTAGATATCTTTCCTGAATTTTCTTGACATAGCTCCTTTCTAAGAATCACTTCTCTGAGTTCCTCTTTTATTGCAGTCAATCTTCCTTGATCTGCCTTGACATGTCTCTTCAACTCTCCTTCCTTTTGGATCAACATAGCGACTTGTTGCCTGAGATATGATCTATCATTGACTGAATCATCGAGTAAAGCCTTTGAGTCTTTTGCACCATTCTGAAGATTGTTAACTTCCGATGATAATATGTTGGTAAATTTGCAAACTTTTACCAATGCATGAAGTGAGATCTCCACAAGTTGCTCAGGTACATCTAGATTAGAAATGAAATTAATAAGTTCATATGTACCGAGTCTTTGTGGAATTTCCACCTTCTAACAGCCTTTTTCTTCATTCGATTCCAATATCTCATCATTCTCAGAAAGAATACTTGTGTCAAGAATTTTCTCCTTGCTCTATTCTGTCTCTGTAGGATAATCTTGCTCTTGTAAAATAGGAACATTTTGAGTAAATTCAATGGCACTCATATCTTCCTCATTATCTTCTTGATGATAATTATCATTTTTGACTGTCATGATGTAATCTTCCTCAGGGAGTTCATCATCTTCATTCATCATTGAATAATCAACATTGTCTACATATTCATCATCTTGAAAGGAATCATCAAGATCATCTGTAATAGCAGTGTCCGAGTAAATTTCTGCAAGATATGCATCGTCTTCTTCATTGACTTTGGAACTCCAGTCATATCCGTCTTGTTATTGGATCACCAAAGCTCTTGAATCACTTTGATTAACTAGGCTTTGGCTTCCACTAGATCCATCTTTATATGACTTTTGTTTTGAGGTGTTTGAAGATGAAGGTACTATTCCACCTTGATTGAAGTCCTGACGAGTCACAATAGACCGATCATTCTTCTTAGGTCTTTGGCATTCCTTAGCAAAGTGTCCAAAACCCTCGCAGTTATAACACTTTACTTTTGACTTATCAAAGCCAAGCTTGGAACCCACAACCTTTCGCCCTGTTCTCGCTAAGAACCATTTAGTCCAAAGAGTCAACATGGCCATTTGCCGTTGTAAATCAATCTCTTCTAGGTCTAAAGGATCAATCTGCTCGTAGTCTTCATCTATAAGACTCGGATCTTGAACCTTTCCTTGGATAAACTGTTCATATGATGTCACAAATAACGCAAGAACGGATAAGTGACTTTCCGCACATTTGACACTTATAGGCACGGTGGAACTAGCACTGGAGGTAGGATATCCACGATTGCCTACATTGTCTCTCTGACTTGAAACAAGACATATGTTCCCTTCAGAGTCAAACGAGATCTTTTGTAAGTCAACATCTTCACTCAGGAATGCCCTTGTGCTTCCTTCAGGGGAACCTGGACTTACATTGATCGAAGGCCTACCATAATAAAGCTCAGGAATCTGAGCATTATTATATCCTGCTTCCCTCCTTTTTAGTTTCATTTCTTGTCCCCTAAACTTAGCAACTATCTGAGTCAAAGACATATCAGAGAAATCCGCTTTTTCCTGCAAAGTGGTAATGTAATTACTCCACTTTTCCGGCAAGGAACTCAAAAATTTCTCGACTTTTTCTTCCTCAGAATAGGTAACTTTAAATGCTTGCAACTCTGCTAACAAATGATAATACCTTGTAATTAGTTGATCTAAGTTTTCACTTCTTAACCCATTAAATACATTATACTGATGCTTTAGAAGGTCTCTATGATTCTTTTTAAGTGTTTCATCCCCTTCACAATGATTTTTTAATGCTAACCAAAGTTCTTTTGATGTATTGAATCCATTAAATAAATGTAATATTTCTTGTGGCAATGACATTTTTAAACATGATAGTGCCTTTTTCTCTGCCTCATACAATTTTTTATTAGATTCAGTCATATCTTGGTAAGCATAAACTTTGTTAACACCACTATCCTCATATGTTGGGGCACTATATCCTTCGGTCATACAAGTCCACATTCTAATGTCCGTGAATTGCATAAAGGATTCGAATCGACCTTTCCAAGAAAAGTATTGGTCAATGATCATTAGCTTGGGTGGTGAATTACCCTTACCAGTCTCATAGTCCATTAGTATTAATTGGTTAAGATAATTTGCGGCCATTGTGTATTATGTTCAATACAAGAACACGCAAACACAAATCATTCTCACAATTTCTTAGATCTTGAACCCGATATTGTTCCTTGATCAATGAAAACTTGAGAAAATGATCTTAGGAATGAGATATGTCTTATTTTGGCGTCAAGTTTGAACCTTTATTCCAAAACGCGCCCGAAAACACTTCTCCACCTAAGAACACGCAAACACAAACATTCTCACAATTTCTTAGATCTTGAACCCGATATTGTTCCTTGATCAATGAAAACTTGAGAAAATGATCTTAGGAATGAGATATGTCTTATTTTGGCGTCAAGTTTGAACCTTTATTCCAAAACGCGCCCGAAAACACTTCTCCACCTAAGAACACGCAAACACAAATTCTCACAATTTCTTAGATCTTGAACCCGATATTGTTCCTTGATCAATGAAAACTTGAGAAAATGATCTTAGGAATGAGATATGTCTTATTTTGGCGTCAAGTTTGAACCTTTATTCCAAAACGCGCCCGAAAACACTTCTCCACCTAAGAACACGCAAACACAAATTTTTTCACATTTTCTTAGATCTTGAACCCGATATTGTTCCTTGATCAATGAAACTTGAGAAAATGATCTTAGGAATGAGATATGTCTTATTTTGGCGTCAAGTTTGAACCTTTATTCCAAAACGCGCCCGAAAACACTTCTCCACCTAAGAACACGCAAACACAAATTCTCACAATTTCTTAGATCTTGAACCCGATATTGTTCCTTGATCAATGAAAACTTGAGAAAATGATCTTAGGAATGAGATATGTCTTATTTTGGCGTCAAGTTTGAACCTTTATTCCAAAACGCGCCCGAAAACACTTCTCCACCTAAGAACACGCAAACACAAAATTCTCACAATTTCTTAGATCTTGAACCCGATATTGTTCCTTGATCAATGAAAACTTGAGAAAATGATCTTAGGAATGAGATATGTCTTATTTTGGCGTCAAGTTTGAACCTTTATTCCAAAACGCGCCCGAAAACACTTCTCCACCTAAGAACACGCAAACACAAATTTCTCACAATTTCTTAGATCTTGAACCCGATATTGTTCCTTGATCAATGAAAACTTGAGAAAATGATCTTAGGAATGAGATATGTCTTATTTTGGCGTCAAG
Organism: Erigeron breviscapus; assembly: GCA_034093135.1. NCBI lineage: Eukaryota > Viridiplantae > Streptophyta > Magnoliopsida > Asterales > Asteraceae > Erigeron > Erigeron breviscapus. The sequence continues at coordinate 122,074,412 of CM067170.1, read as the reverse complement.
TTTGAACCTTTATTCCAAAACGCGCCCGAAAACACTTCTCCACCTAAGAACACGCAAACACAAATTCTCACAATTTCTTAGATCTTGAACCCGATATTGTTCCTTGATCAATGAAAACTTGAGAAAATGATCTTAGGAATGAGATATGTCTTATTTTGGCGTCAAGTTTGAACCTTTATTCCAAAACGCGCCCGAAAACACTTCTCCACCTAAGAACACGCAAACACAAATTTTTTCACATTTTCTTAGATCTTGAACCCGATATTGTTCCTTGATCAATGAAACTTGAGAAAATGATCTTAGGAATGAGATATGTCTTATTTTGGCGTCAAGTTTGAACCTTTATTCCAAAACGCGCCCGAAAACACTTCTCCACCTAAGAACACGCAAACACAAAATTCTCACAATTTCTTAGATCTTGAACCCGATATTGTTCCTTGATCAATGAAAACTTGAGAAAATGATCTTAGGAATGAGATATGTCTTATTTTGGCGTCAAGTTTGAACCTTTATTCCAAAACGCGCCCGAAAACACTTCTCCACCTAAGAACACGCAAAACACCAATTTCTCACAATTTCTTAGATCTTGAACCCGATATTGTTCCTTGATCAATGAAAACTTGAGAAAATGATCTTAGGAATGAGATATGTCTTATTTTGGCGTCAAGTTTGAACCTTTATTCCAAAACGCGCCCGAAAACACTTCTCCACCTAAGAACACGCAAACACAAACATTCTCACAATTTCTTAGATCTTGAACCCGATATTGTTCCTTGATCAATGAAAACTTGAGAAAATGATCTTAGGAATGAGATATGTCTTATTTTGGCGTCAAGTTTGAACCTTTATTCCAAAACGCGCCCGAAAACACTTCTCCACCTAAGAACACGCAAACACAAAATTCTCACAATTTCTTAGATCTTGAACCCGATATTGTTCCTTGATCAATGAAAACTTGAGAAAATGATCTTAGGAATGAGATATGTCTTATTTTGGCGTCAAGTTTGAACCTTTATTCCAAAACGCGCCCGAAAACACTTCTCCACCTAAGAACACGCATGCTTTTGCTTGTTTCCGCAGAAACTCTCAAACCATTTGAGAGTTCTTATGAACAAGCAAACTTTTGCTTGTTCCTCAGAAACTCTCAAATGACCATTTGAGTGTTCTCATGTCAAGCCATAAGGGTTTTGGCCTGGTTTGAGAGTTCTTATGGACAAGCATGCTTTTGCTTGTTTCCACAGAAACTCTCAAACCATTTGAGAGTTCTTATGAACAAGCAAACTTTTGCTTGTTCCTCACAAACTCTCAAATGACCATTTGAGTGTTCTCATGTCAAGCCATAAGGGTTTTGGCCTGGTTTGAGAGTTCTTATGAACAAGCAACTTTTGCTTGTTTCCTCAGAAACTCTCAAACCATTTGAGAGTTCTTGTGACAAGCAATACTTTTGCTTGTTTCCACAGAAACTCTCAAATCCATTGGGTTTGAGTGTTCTCATGTCAAGCCTATAAGGGTTTTGGCCTGGTTTGAGAGTTCTTGTGTACAAGCATACTTTTCCTTGTTTCCACAGAAACTCTCAAACCATTTGAGAGTTCTCATGTCAAGCCTATAAGGGTTTTGGCCTGGTTTGAGAGTTCTTGTGTACAAGCATACTTTTCCTTGTTTCCACAGAAACTCTCAAACCATTTGAGAGTTCTTATGTCAAGCCTATAAGGGTTTTGGCCTGGTTTGAGAGTTCTTGTGTACAAGCATACTTTTTGCTTGTGCCTTTGAACAATTTGATGAATACTTGACCGACCTTCCTTTATGTTGGGGGAGGTCTCTGTATGATATTTTGTTTACCTGCAATTAACCTACCCTTGACTTCATCATTTATGATGAGTCCGTCTCTGAGTGGTTTCTTGATGAACCTACCCTTGACTTCGTCATTTATAATGAGTCCGTCTCTGAGTGGTTTCTTGGTGAACCTACCCTTGACTTCGTCATTTATAATGAGTCCGTCTCTGAGTGGTTTCTTGGTGAACCTACCCTTGACTTCGTCATTTATAATGAGTCCGTCTCTGAGTGGTTTCTTGGGCTTTCCCTTTTCGTTCGGGAGGCTCTTTTTGTTGCTTCATGAATATCTTAATGGGCGTCCCTTGAACATTTACATGAAGTCTTTTTATTTAACTTTTACGCGCGTTTATGTTATATTGATCGATCTTAAGATTTGTTGAAAGCTTTATTTTATTGCAAAATAATTGGCAGGAGGACATTACATAGTAAGTTCCTAGCTGCTAGCTTTCTTTGGCGGGACTTATCCGATATCTAGTCGGGCTTATCCCTTCTTTCTTTTTAGGGAATCCACCTTTTGATGGAGGTCTCTCGGAGCCTCCGTCTATTTCCCTGAGCCTCTGAAGGTGTTTTACTTCTTGGTCCTTCGATTCCTTTTGCGTGCCTTCCTTTCGAACCTTGGTGTTTCCAGGATTTGCATCTTCTCTTCTGGGTACATGGGGGGTTCTCTATCATCTGCTGAGCTCCATCTGCTCCTATGCGCCCTTCGTTCAGTAAGTGAGTTTGATAGCAGCGTTGCTATTCCTGATTCACTTTGGAATTTTATTTACGAGTGGATTGTAGATGCTACAATTCCAAACTTTTTCATTGCTTCTCTCCCAAGGATTGCATTATTGCCAGAGTCTGCTGTGATGACCAGGAATGTGATTTTTTTGGTTTTCCAATTCTGGTATTTCCCAATTGTTACCTCTATTCGCAGTTCTCCGACTTGCCATGTTCGTTCTCTTGCGAACCCTATGAGTGGCCTTTCCACTTTCCTTAGCTTCTCTCAACATTCCTTGGTAACCTGGAGAAGTACTTTTCGTAGAGAATATCGCACTCACTCCCACCGTCTATCTGAACGTTCCTCATTTTGGTCCCCACAATGTCGGCCTTGATGATGATCGGTCCGCTAGAAGGGACTATATTCCCTAAAGGCGGGAATTGGTAATACTGCTCCTGTGGGTGATCTTTGTGCACCTCGGAGCGTATCGTGAGGATCTGTGCCGGTGGTGTCTTTTCTACTTTATCCACTTCGCTTTTCACTCTTGTTGCCTGACGGATCCCTTTAACAAGGTGGTCCAACTTCCCTGACTCTACAGCTTCTTCGATAGCTCTTCTTAAATTCCTGTAGTTATTTGTGTCATGTCCATGGTCCCTGTGATATTCGCAGTACTTGTCCATGTTTTTCTTCTTTGTTATGAGCTTGGTTGGAGTCGGGAAAGTTGAAGCGATTCGTTCCGTAAGCAGAATCTGTTTTGGAGTTTTAGTGAGACTGGACAGGATGTCTATCCCACTATCTCTGTCTCTATCTGCCCACTGGTTGTCATCTCGGCTATACCGGGAAAATTTTTCCGTTGCCTCCATACTCCTTCCTTTTTTTTCCGGAGGAGTAGTCAACGTTCTTTGTTTCCCTTGCATCCAACCAGATATGAGCTTTGTCTGTTAAGCCGTCGTAGGTTTCAGGTAAATCGGTGCTTAGATGCTCAATAAGATCTATTGAACGAAGCCCGTGAATGAGTCCTAAGATCCTCTGGCTTTTTGGTAATCCCCATACCTGCTGTGTTTCCTTGGTATATCTCATGATGAAATCCCTTGTCTTCTCGCTTTCTTTCTGCTTGATATTATGCACGAAGATATGAGTTTTCCTATTATTCTTCAGCATACTGAACTGGGATCTAAATTTGTTCCTCAGTGTCTTGAAACTATCGATGCTGTTTTTGGGTAGACCATCGATCCATTCCCGAGCATCGTCTGTTAACGAATAAGAGAATGCATGGCATGTGGTTGGCATGTCCCACCTTTGGATCAGGGCTGCCCCAACAAACTTCTCCAGGAAGTCATCCGGATCACTTTTTCCGTCGTAATACCCCAAATACTGGAGGTATTTCATCTTCACTGGTAGGAGATGACTCTGTATAATCACAGAGAACGGGCTGTCTGGGTTCACGAGGTGGGACAGGTCAACTGGTTCTGGGTTTTCTGATTCATATAAATCATAGTCCGGGTGGACTACGTTCCTTCTGGTTTGGAGGAATCCTTGTTGGTTTGCTCTCGGCCCATCTTGGTTCCGCTGAGGTCCTGGGGTGACTTCCGGACCTCTGCTGATCCTGGGTGGGGATCTTTGCGGTGGTTCTTGGAAGACTGCTTCTCCTCCGCGAGCAGCTAAATTTCTTCTTTCTCCTATATGTATTCCAGCCGTCCTTGTCGGAATGGAGTTTGTTTGAGTTCGCCTTTCCTGCTGATATGTCGCCCTCTCATTTGTTCTTCTTGGGGGGAGTTCTGCCTCTATATATTCATCCACCGAGTCGGAATCGTATTCTTTTTCTAGGTTCCTGGTGACATTGCGAATCTGACCTGCTTCTCTTAAGTGGTTCATGATTGCGCTTAGGGCGTCGTAATTAGCTTGCACATATATATCGTTTATTTCGTGCTTTGCTGACATCGACGCCCTGTTGTTGCCTCCTAGGGTTGATTGTGTCCTCTGATTCAGGGGTGTAGAGCCCAGTCTGCTTTGACCCGGGCTCTGCCCTTGGAGAGGTGTCAATACAAATCCGCTTTGGTTCCGGGGCGGTGTCGTTGCAGATCTGTTCTGTACTAGTTCTGGTGAGCCCGTTGTTGGCCCGCCTGCGTTCTAACCCTGCGTAGGTATCACGAGTCTGAACAGGTTTAGACCTTGTGTCGCTGGTCTTTGTGGGCCTTGACTCTGTGATGTTATCGCAGGTCTGTTCGACTCTGGGCTGACGCGCGCTCCTCCGGAACAGATCGCTCCGTAGCACGTTCCTGTGGGGCGGATCTGTCCGGATACCGTCCCGGTGGTGTTGTAATAGACCTATCTTGATTCTGGTTTTGAGATTAGGCCTCCCCGGAACACCTTGCGTATTTGACGTTTCACTTATACTGGTGCTATACCCACCTGTTGTAATAATAGGCGGACGATAGTTCGACCCAGGTGTGTCAAAGGAAAACTGCTCCTGGGAATCTGACCCTCCTGAAAGTAGTCAGGATCCCCAGAGTTGGGTGTTCTCGTAGAGTTGATGGGTTTTGTTTTCCTTTAGTGTTTAAATTTATAAAATGTTGTACAATTAATTATCAGAAAACACACACACCTTAATGGACAGGGGACCCGATCAGATGTAGTATAGTTTTAGTTACAGGATCATTCGCAGGGATGCGTTGCTTCACCTAATCTAATAATGCGTGTAATTCTAACGGATGTGGGGTTTTCACGATTTCCTATTATACTAATGCAATAAAAAGTAAATAAAGCCGCAACCGCTTATTCAGCGAGAGGCTCAGTCTGAAAATAGTTGTAGAAAGCAAATAACAGTAATTAAAATTAAAATACTTGTTTGGCATCTCCGATCTCATGGTACGACCAAATACTATTCTACCCGTTTGCTAGACTGTTGGAAACTTAATCACGGCTCAGATTCTCGTTAGATTCACTTTGCCTAATTACTAGTGTTGTCGTTAGACTCACACTACCCTATAAACAAATTCTCGTTAGATTCATTGTTTAAGCTTTATTGACCTAAAGTTTGTGTTACTAGTTCATCTTTTAGTTACCCGGCTCTTAAGCCATGACCAGATAATAATTCTCTCCGGTGACAACAGTGCTCGGTTACAAGTCACTGGATCGTGTCTGACATTGTTAAGCTTCATGTTCAATTCATCCTAATTACTATGGTTCTGGATCCCTCGGTTACAAGTGAATCACCTTTTATAACTAGTTAAAGACTGACTAGTGTTTTCCATCCTTATGTATTAATCCTAGTGTATGATTATAGACCGATCATCAGAATTAAACTAATACATGTAGATATAGAACTGATAATAACATGAATTACTAATAAACATGGATCTACGATAAACAGTAAAGCACACTCCAACAAATTCTAACAAACAAAGTAAAACAATAAACGTCTACATGATCACATTGATCCAAACAAGTATTCAGCCTACTAGCCTAGCATTATTAAAGGAATAACAAAGTCTGTAAAGATGAAAGACATTGTTTGATAACTGAAAGTAAATAAAAGAGATAAATCTAGACCGGAGATGAAGATCGGAAAGCGTTAGAAGCTCTAAAACCTTCTGGAAATCTGCAACTACGAACTAGGGTTGGATCTGGGTGGCTAGGGCTGCTGAATCGGCTCTCTCTTGGGGTTTTGAGGGTTAGTTCGACTAAAATAGGTGTTTAATTCGGTTTCTAATCAGGGCCGACCAGTGGCGCTGGTGGCCTAGCGGCGCTGGTGGGCCAGCGGCGCTGGTTGCTGCTGTTTGTTCTCGTACTTCTTCGTTCGGCTCCCGAATCACTTCCTTGTGTCTTGTAACTTCATAGGCTTCCTTCTTGAGTCACTTGATGTCATTTACCCTCTCTCGCATCTTCCATGAACCTACATAAACATACGATTCCATTAAGTACCAATAGTTCCAGAATAGTAACTCATTTAGGCATAGAAATGAAGCCTTTCGATAGGGGTTTTTATCACAAAATGGACGCTCATCATATACCCCCACACTTAAGTTTTTGCTTGTCCTCAAGCAAACAGTCCAAAAAATAAAACAATGATGAGCGGACAGCTTAAGTGTTAAAGTATTCTACTTTATTGAAAACGTTTGAAAGAATAGTCATGCAAAATGATTTGAGAAAGCTTTAGACAAAATCAGTAAGCTATAGCTAGAGGCAAGATAATTGGTCAATCAAAACTAAAAGCTAACTTTTTACTCGTGTTAATACCTCTAAAACAGTTCTATACTTCCACATGTCTTACAGCTCAATCTTACTTCTTTCTGCTGACTAGTTAAGCACTTATATATGGTTTGTATAGCAATCAGAACTACTAGCTACTAGCAAGGCATTTGATATTCATTTCGTGTGTGTACTTGTGAGTCACTACTTAGATATACTCCTACACTACAGTCATGCTCGCTAGCTAGACACTAAAGCAGTCATACGATATTATCATCTTTAATAGTTGAGACAGCGGTGACAGGTCGGTGATTCCTCACTCGCAGAGCGACATAACTCAACTAAAAGTTCACATCAAGACAGCGGTGACAGGTCGGTGGTTCCCCACGCGCAAAGCGACATAACTTGATGCGTTTTAGATTTTACTCGTTAATAGTTCTTTGAACTCTTTTTAATCTACTGATTGTCTTTCTTAAGATACTACATTATTCATGCAATAGACATTATCAGAGACCCCAGATGACTCATACTCCTACTCCGCATGCAACTAGTTTACATTAAATAGTGTAAGAATTAAGGCGAACCATACATCTAAACTAGTTCCTACACAAGCACGTATAGCATTAAGTCCAATTAATATACCGGCTAATAACTAGAAAGCTCTAATTGCTAGGCATATTAAAGTCCGGTTAAGTGTACTATGGCAAACATATTCGCATACAGTTTCAGTCTAAGCTCTAATCCAGTTGTAAGCATGAACAGCCACAAGTTTATAGTTAAGCTAACAATTCTAACTAACCGTTCATCTACCAAAGCTAATATTGCTTAGTTATCGTCATCTTTTGTCTACTTGCAAAACTTATGATCTCAAAATAGTTTTCAGACACATAAAAACTTTTAAATTTGCATGAAATAAGTAGTAGAAAACTTAAATTGTACAACGTCCTCGTTGTACTAGACATAGAAACTAAGGGTAATAGGAAAAACACGTAAAAATTAAAGAGTAACAGGATTAACGAAACTTCCCGGGTCTTAAATTGCATGATAGTTGTTGAAGATGGCATTTGTGGAGCGACTTGAACATGATGAGCTTCAAAAACTTCAATCGTCTCCATTTGATGGCGATCCATTGATGCGTCTCCATCTTCTTTTCTTTTTGGTATTTTCTGATTTTTTGATTTTTTTGGATTTTTGGGTTTTCCTGATTTTTTTGGATTTTTGGCGATCTGGTGCGCAGAACGGAGCTAATAGCCGCGCTGGACAGGTGGGTAGCGGCGCTGGTGAGTAAGCAGCGGCGCTGGTGATGTCAGGAGCGGCGCTTTTGACTTCTGTACGTGTTCCGATGTCTGATTTCTTCAACGATTTGATGCTCGAACTCCCCCACACTTAGCTTTTGGCCAAGTGCATGGTTTCCTTCAGACTACAAAGCAATATACTCCTGCACACTTCAATCAAAATATAAAAATGGAAAATAACAAGCTAAAACATAAAAATAAAATAAAAACAAAACACGATTGCAATAAGTTACTTGTTTCCTCGATCCATTGAAAGCTTGCATCTGTGATACTCAAAACATACTCATAAAATATCACAAATGATAAAATTTAAAACAATCACTTAATTGCAATTAGTCACATATTCCTAAAAAAAAAAAAATAAAAAAATAAAAATAAAAATAAAAATAAAAATAAAAATACGGCTTGGGTTGCCTCCCAAGAAGCGCTAAGTTTAACGAGTCTTCAGCCGGACTCGACCTAGGAACTAGGGTGAGGAGTACGGGTTAGGCCTAGGGCCGGTACCCATTGGGTAACGTTCGAAGTGACTTATAGCTTCCTTGACGTTGGTTCCTCTCTTCTCCTCCAAGTTTTCTGAGTTCCTTCGTGCTTCAGTAGCTTCAACCATCTCCACGTCGATCGGTGTTTGATTTCCAGGGCTGGTTTAGGTTGTAACGGATTTGGTTCCGCGAAAATCGTGGCTACAGGGGGTACCAGCGGCGTTGGTGAGGTTCCAGCGGCGCTGGGAGATTGCCAGTGGCGCTGGTTGTCTGCAGGTGAGATTCCAGCGGCGCTGGTCTGTATACCCAGCGGCGCTGGCTGCTCCGTAGCAGTTCCAGATTTTGCGTAAGTGCACGATTCGGCTTCTTTCTTCTCTTGGGCAGCTTCTTCCTTGCTTTCTAGTTCACAAATTTCTGCCACATACTCCTCCGATGGCGAAGAATTCCATTCAAACTTACCTTTGTTGTCAAACTCTTGCTTAGCTTCAGCAGTAAGCCCGAAATAGAAGATCTCAAGACGTTCATTATCATCAAATGTCCCCTCCGGGCAATCCTTGATCAGTTCCTCCATTCTTCTCCATGCATCTTCTATACTTTCTCCTTCCTTTCGCTCAAACCTCTCTACCTTAAATGTTGATTTTAAACTTTTCGCTAGTTCCAACAACTCTTTCAAACTTAACTTTTCTTAATCTTCTTATTCTAGAATTCGAAGTTGCTCCGTCATTGATATGGTTAGAAAATCTCCTTTTGCTGCTTTATCCAACATGCTCTGCTCTACATCTCCTAAGCCATAGTAGAACGAGTCGACAATGTCGTCATCCCAAAACGTTCCTGGTGGGAAACATTCAACCAAATCGATCATGCGATCCCAGGCTTCTTCGATCGACTCGTCCTCCTTTTGTTTGAAATCAAAAATGACCGAGCTATCCATACTAGACTCATCGAATTCCTCTTCATCCTCCATGGACTCGTCATCACTTTCTTCTTCCGTTCTCCAAATGTCAGTCCTGACTTCTACCAACTCCTCTAACTCTCTCAAGGTATCGTTCTCTACTTCAATCCGGTAGCAACTCACATCTGCTACTCCTTCTTCGACGTCAGCTTTTAGCAAAACGCTTTCGGAACCTTGTCTTAATATAATTTCACCTTTGTCGAAGTCCATAGTTTCCTTTGCCAAGTGTAGGAATGGCCTTCCCAAAATTAGTGGGAGTTTGTGGTAAAAAGGAAGATCTGGAACTATGAAGGTGGCTTCAAAGCTTACTTCTTTTATCGTAATGACTATACTTTCCACTTTTGCTCTTTTACATGTCGAGATCCCACTTACAACCTCCAGCCTCATCTCATCAGGGTTGCGTCTTTCAAGTTTCAGATGGTCGCACAATGCCTTGGGCATAATGTTAGCGTTGGATCCGGAGTCAACCATGGCTAACACACTTCTTGAATGGTTTATTAGACACGGAATCATTAATCTCCAAGTAATGTTCACCGGTGTTGTTCCACTCCTTCTTCAGCTCTGGTTTCGAAAAGTGCGCTATGTTTCTCCCCGATCGCATGAAACTGGCTCATAACTGTCTGTTGGGCTCCCAGCGGCGTTGGCTGGCCACCGGCGCTGGATGGCAACCTGGGGGTTCCAGCGGCGCTGGAAGGGTTCCAGCGGCGCTGGTAACTTGATGAGGTCGGGAATCATGCAATTCAGCTTCCTCTGGAAGCCATCTTCTATGGTCATCTCCATGCTTTGATGTCCCTTTTAATCTCAGAACTGTCAATCGGTCAACCACTCTTGCCAATCTCTCCTCGATTCTTCTCCAAACTCCATCAGCCTTCTTGTGCAATGAGGTTTGCATGTCTTCAGCCCTTGCGAGGTAAAGGTCATAAACATTCCTTTCGTATCCTTTTTCCCCCAGCGGTTCTTCCTTAAGGTGATCTACGATCTCATTTAAAGAATTTATGAACTCCCAATGTAGTCTCATTGATTTATCCCATGCTTCATCCCAACCGGAGTGATCCAGCTGGTTAAAATCCTCTATCTCTTCCATCAACCTTTCTTGACGTATGAATATCTCTGGAAGCTTCGGTCTCGGCTTTGGATTAGGGTAGCACTCGGACATGACAGGGGGTTCCAGCGGCGCTGGTGATGTCCCAGTGGCACTGGATGGCTCTGCCTCACTTTTCTTTGCTCTTTTGTCTCTTGGGACGAAGCGTATCGAGGTGTTCTGGTCGAAGTTATCCGCTCCTGACCTATAAATCATTGACCTAACAGAAGTGGTGAAGTCGGAACTGGAGTATTCGGGCGAAAAATACCTTCTGAGCGGCGCGGGTCTGCATCCCCAGCGGTGTTGGGTGGTGTCCAGCGGCACTGGCTTCAGCTGGGCAAAACCCGTTTTTGCTTTTTGCCCTTTTGACGTCTTCCTCCATTCCTGAATCAGATTCTTCAAGTCCTTTCCAGTGCATTGTACCTATCTTAACTGAAACAAACTAAACGAAAACTAAAGAAAAGGAAAAACAAGAACGAAACAAACACGAAAACGATTAGTAGCAAAATAAAATCTAAATTAACCTAAATGCAAACAATCTAATCTTATTAGCTAAAAATGATAAAATAAAAATATCTTTGGATTTATGATTTTTAAGAAAATGAAAATACTAGCTGATGATATACCCTACCCGGAGCTCTACCTCCGTATCCAGGAAAGGTGTCTACGGGTAAAACTGAAACACCTATACGTAGCACTGCCTCCGTAAACATAAATATTCCCGGAGCTCTTAGGTCAAATTACCTAGTCCCGGAGGAATGTGTATACCGTATGGAAAGTATATATTAGGGTCCGCATACCTCGGACACGAGATCATCACAAATCTTCTTAAAAGATAGAAGATATTCTCAAAGAGGAAAAGATTTACTTTAACTCCTTTTCCTCCTCTTCAAGTTTTCCAAATCCCTATATATAGGATAAAATCACGTCCAAGAGATTCATTCACCTCTTGAAAGAAAAACCCTAAACTACTAGGCGTAAAGCGGCCTCTCAGCCCTCTTACCGTAAGGGAATCGCCTCTCTAAAATACAAGGACCCTCAAACCCTAGGTCGGAGCCATAGTGCGATTATTTGATCAAACAAATTGGCGCCATCCGTGGGACCTAATACAGCAACCGAGCCCATTGCCGATCGAAAAAAGTTAGATGGCCGACCTCAATTCTGGAGTAAGGGAGATTCGTGGCAACGGCTACGGGCCGCCCCGAGCTTTCCCCGAAATAGGAACCAAAAGGAAGGGCGTGGGAGACGACGCCATCTTCGAAGATATAGTCTTTCGACTCAAAAGGAGCCGATGCGTTCTCAGAAGACCCGCTGGTAATACAAGTCACCGTCCGTGATATCCTAGTCCACAGGGTATACATAGACGGAGGTAGCGAATGTGATGTTCTTTATGAACATTGTTTTTTGCAGTTCCCTGATCAAGTACGAGGCCTGATGACTTCTGCTAAAACACCTATGATAGATTTGCAGGGGAACGGATCTGGCCGATTGGAGAAATCAACCTATCCGTTCAGATCGGCCAGACCCCCACCGTCAGGACGGAGGATCTCGACTTTGTCATAGTAAGGTCGCCCTCCCCCTATAATATGTTATTAGGCAGACCCGCCATGAGGAAGCTAGGAATTGTCGCGTCAACAATCCATTCAATGGTCAAATTCCTGACCCCGGAAGAGGTAAGAACAATAGAGTCCCTCCGCGACACTGGGAGACACGTCCATAGTGTAAAGCGCGCCAGAAAAGAGACGCAGGTCACAATCCCAGCAGTAGCAGAGCAGGATTTCCGGAGCAGCTAATCTCAATAGGAAAGCAACTACCAACATAAATCAAGTTAAAGCTTCGAAAATTGTTAGAAGATAACATGGATGTCTTCGCATGGGAGTACTCCGACATGACGGGAGTCCCTCGGAAAATATCAGTACGAGGCGAAGAATTCATAACGGAGCATAGGCTAAACGAACACAAGCACGTAACCCCCGTTTACCAGAAGAAAAGATCTCTGGCAGCAGAAAGAGATCAGGCCGCGTTAAAAGAAGTGGAGGAGCTCTTAAAAGCCGGAATAATAAAAGAATCAGTATACCCAACATGGGTAGCTAACCCGGTTATGGTAAAGAAAAACGATGGAGGGTGGCGGATGTGCGTAGACTTTACAAACATAAACAAAGCCACGCCAAAAGACTGCTACCCCCTACCCGAGATTGACTGGAAAGTCGAGTCCGTAGCGGATTTCAGACTAAAGTGCTTTTTAGACGCATATAAAGGATACCACCAGATACAAATGGCCAAAGGCGACGAAGGGAAGACATCGTTCTACACTAGCAAAGGAATATACTGTTACACGAAGATGCCGTTGACCTAAAAAATGCAGGGACTACTTACCAGCGATTGGTCGACAAAGTTTTCCAACAATAGTTAGGTAGAAACTTGGAAGTATATGTCGACGACATGGTTATCAAAAGCAAAAGCGAGGAAGAATTGCTGACAGACATACAGGAAACCTTCAATACTCTAAGGAGCATTAACATGAAGCTTAACCCAAAGAAGTGCTCATTCGGGGTAGAAGAAGGAAAATTCCTGGGGTATTACATCACAAAGAAAGGAATACAAGCCAATCCGTCCAAAGTAAACAAGCTTTCACAACTGCTCCCACCAACCTCCATAAAGGAAGTGCAAAGCCTGAACGGGAAGTTGGCAGCGTTGAGCAGATTCTTGTCCAGGGGGGCGGAAAAACAACTCCCATTCTTCAAGACGCTCAAGGGGTGTATCGACAAGAAAACATTTAAGTGGACCGTCGAAGCTAATGAAGCTTTCGAGCAAATGAAGAAGTATATCGCGGAACTACCAACCTTAACATCCCCCATAGCAGGAGAGATAAGAAGCAAATACCAATCTATTTCGTCAGCAGAATACTACAAGGAGCGGAAGCACGGTATCCGGAGCTTGAGAAATTAGTCCTGGCATTGGTTCACACCGCTAGAAGACTACAAAGGTGTTTTCAAGCCTACAACATTTTTGTTCTGACGGAGAAACCAATTAAACAAGTGCTGCTCAAACCAGAAAAATCAGGAAGAATGGCCAAATGGGCCATTGAACTCGGGGAACATGATATCGAGTTTCGTGCCCGAAGCTCGATGAAAGGACAAGTGTTGGCAGACTTCATCGCGGAAACCCAACACAATAAAGAAACCGGAGCTACAAGCCACTCAAGCACGTTGACTATCACTGAAGAAAACGACAGCAACGAATGGCAGCTGTACACAGACGGAGCCTCGAGTAAAAGTGGCTCAGGAGCAGGACTAATGTTGATAGGGCCCGATAAGAAAGAATACACGTACGCATTAAGGTTCGAATTCGAAACAACGAACAACGAAGCAGAATACGAAGCACTACTAGCAGGGCTTCGCATAGCAAAAGAAATGAAGGTCCGTCACATTCATGTATACGTGGACTCACAACTGGTAGCAAAACAAGTACAAGGAGAATTCGAAGCAAAGCAGCCGACAATTAAAAAATACCTGGAGAAAGTCCACGAGTTGGTAAATTGCTTCGGATCATTTGAAATAGAGCATATAAGGAGGAACCAGAAACAAAAGGCAGATGCGTTAAGCAAGCTGACATTCTCACACCTAGCCAAGGATGTCCTAATCGAAGTACTCAAAGATAGGTCAATAAATGAAAAAGAGGTGCTAACCGCAATTGCGAAAGACCCCAATAATTGGATGAAGCCTATAAGAGAATACTTGATAAGTGGACTCCTTCCGGAGGATAAAAACGAAAGCCAGGAAAATAAGAATTAAAGCACCACAGTTCAAGATCATGGATGGAATATTATATAAAAAGGCCTTTCTGACCCCATGGCTAAGATGTGTAGGGCCAAACGAGGCTAGCCTGATAATCACAGACACGCACGGAGGAGTCTGCGGACATCACGCCGGCCCAAGGTCAATAGTAGCAAAAATACTAAGGCTCGGCTACTATTGGCCAACCATGCATCAGGACGCATCGGCAATACTACAGGTATGTGTAAATTGCCAACTACACGCAAATGTTAGTAGAATGCCGAAGCAAGATATGACCTCCGTCATCTCTGCATGGCCATTTGCACAATGGGGGATTGATATAGTCGGACCACTGCCATTAGCAGCATCGGGGCACAAATTCTTGGTTGTTGCAATTGACTACTTCACCAAATGGGTAGAAGCAAAGCCGCTGACAGAAATAACAGGGAAAAATATAGAAAAATTTGTCTTCGAACATATCATATGTCGGTTCGGGGTACCACACATAATCATCTCCGATAACGGGAAGCAATTCTCGGAAGGCACTTTCCCAGATTTCTGCAGTTGGTTAAAAATTCAACAAAACTTCACATCTGTATACCACCCTCAAGGAAACGGAATGGTTGAAGTAACAAACCGAGACTTAGTAAAAGGCATTGAAAAAAGGTTGGGACCCACCCGGAAAGGATGGGTAGATGAAATACCCCTGGTACTTTGGGGACTGAGGACCACACCAAAAAGGGGAACAAAAGAAACCCCTTTAGCTTAGTATATGGGTCCGAAGCAGTCTTGCCAACGGAGCTCCAAGTCTCCACCTGCAGGGTATCCAACCTAGAAACAGAGAATAACGACGAAAATCTCCGAATAAATCTTGACATCTTGGATGAACGAAGGGAGATAGCAGCAATAAGGGCAGCATCCTACAGACAAAAAGTGGAAGGCTACTACAACAAAAGGGTGCGGAAGTCGACCTTCAAACCAGGAGATTACGTGCTCAGGCTCAATAGCCAGAGCAAGGAAGAGGAAAAAGGCAAACTCAGCCAAACATGGGAAGGACCATATAAAGTGGCTCAAGCTTACGGAAACGGAGCCTATGACTTGGTCGACATGGAAGACAAGTCAGTCGGACGATCATGGAATGCAACCAATCTCCGACGGTTTTACCACTAAGTAAGACAGAGCTCCGAAAATATGTATTAATCATTTTGGAGCAAGTCTTTAATAAAATAAGAATTAAGCGAACAGGGTCGCAACCTTTCGCAAATATAATTATGAGTACGTACAAGTAATTAAAACTATATATAAAGTTGGAGTAAGAGGACGCTCATTAAATCCAACATAACCACGACAAAAATCTTAAAATATGTATTAATCATTTTGGAGCAAGTCTTTAATAAAATAAGAATTAAGCGAACAGGGTCGCAACCTTTCGCAAATATAATTATGAGTACGTACAAGTAATTAAAACTATATATAAAGTTGGAGTAAGAGGACGCTCATTAAATCCAACATAACCACGACAAAAATCTTAAAATACAGATATAAGCCCGGTTAAAACTCAAGCATCACGATAAAAGTCTTTAGCAATAAAGATAAAATCAAAGTGCAGAGAGTATAACAAACCAAGATCAAATTGTTCACAAAACAATATACAAATCCAGGAGTCAAATTCTGTCATGAATCAGGAGGAGGTACGAGGCTTCTTCTGTAGCAGATCTTCAACAGTGGCGGAGTCATCAGCAGAAATTTCCTTCACAAAAGGGAAATCTGCACTTGCAAGGGCATCTTCAGCTGCTGCCACTCTCTCCGAGGATTGGTCCACAAAGTCTGGGGCAAGAATATCTGTCCATCCCTCGCTAGCTGGCTCAACACAGATGCCCTCTCCTGGGCACGGTTGGCATTCACAACCTCCGCCAGCAGCACACCAGCCTCTTCACTCCTTATCAGTTCTGCACAAACATATGGGATGACCTCAGACACAATCCTCTTGGATTTCAACTCAGCAGCAGCAGTCTCTTGGCGGGCTTCCTGCAATTGGGCCTCAAGCTCAGCAATTCGGGCATCCTTATCATCAATAGCCTTTTTACTTGCCTCGTAGAATGACCCCATATTGTTAGTTCTTGCCTGAGCACTCTGCAGCTGCCGCGCAAAAATAGAACACTGCTCCCTTTGCTCCGCCATTTGCCTCTTCAAAGAAAGAAGATCATTCTGCAAACGAGTAATGAAGAACTCCTCGCCATGACAAGAATCGCAGACAGAAGATCCCTCTCCACGACGTTGACTCCTTGAATTTGCCAGTCGTCCCTCCATATCCGCATCTTGCTGAACCAACAGCCGATGCCGGGCACTCACAACAGTTCCAACAATAGTGCTCATATAAAGGAGTTGATCGTAAGAAGCATGCAGATTCCCGACATCCAAAGCCATCAGCTCTCGAACCCACTCATCAGGAACAAATCGGAGCAGAATATCCTCTACCACATCAGGACTAGGAACATCTGCCAAAAACAAAAAAGATAGAAAAAGTATGATAAATACTGGAGGACATCATAAGTGAAAAACGACCTCAAAGATACTCACTCAGACTTATATCTTCAGGGTTAAGCCCACCTAATAGCATTGTATCAAAAATGGATTGCGGCTTCGCCTTTTTCGATGCTTTGGGAGCCGACTTTGACGAAGACTTCCTCTTCTTAGAAGGAGTTGAAGTCGATGGAACTTCCTTTTCAACAACGACAACCTCCTGCTCCACAGGCTCTTCAGACAGCAAATTTGCAGAAATTACGGACAACTTGGGTTGACACTCTAGCAAAGGACCCTTCACAAACTGAGCCAATGTAACATCTGCAAGACATTTTTCATGCACATCAGATAACAACAATAGAAATGAGCAGCTGAGGCGAATGAATACCAAAATTACCTACTATTCCCTTCAACAAGAATCCTGGTATCTACTCCTTCAGGCCATTGCTTCAGAATACCGGCTTGGTACAACACAACATCGGGATAACGGTCCAACTTAATGGGATTCTCAACAAGTTGTTGATATAAGGGCAACTCAAGTGCGTATGCAGGTGCTGGCTCCCTGAACTTTGTTGGCTTCTCGCCAGTCAACAACATAGAGTACGCCTCGGGAATTAGCGAAGACTCAACAAACACAAACTCGTTCTTCCACCCCCTCACATCAGTGCTACCAGGAAGAAAGCAATCGACCTTGGGTTTCTTCTGTATTGTCACCCAATCGCCGGCGTCGCACAAATCAAAAAAGGCAGAAAATAAATCTATAGTTGCCTCACCACCATACGCACAACAAAGGATTTCAAATCCAGTAATATGGTCAACACCGTTCGAATGCATATAGGAGAATGGACAGTTATAATGGCTGAGCGCATCGAGAAAAAAGGGAGAAAGCGGAAACCTCATATTCCCTCGGGTAACGTGGGCGACATACAGACCCACAAAACCCTGAGGGGGATTTGCAACAGTTTGCCCAGGAGACGGCAATTGAACCGCCTTATCTAAATTTGGCAAATAGGTGGTGCAAAACCACCCTAACCCCTCGGGGGTAACAACGGAGGAAAATCACTACGTCCTACTTTTGCCATTTCTAAAATCAATTAAAGGAAGGAATTGAAAGAAATACGGCTGACCTGGAGATTTCGACAAATTAGGGCAGTGAGAATGAAGCGATTGGGGAAATGATCGGATCAGATCGACAGGTAAAAACAAGGTATTCCCCCTTCCTATTTTATTTTCATTTTTAACCCTCGAAATTTTAGAGTCTAACAAAACAGCCAGTCGCTGTCTATTTAATTAGACTGGGGGCTTGATGATGTACCCTACCCGGAGCTCTACCTCCGTATCCAGGAAAGGTATCTACGGGTAAAACTGAAACACCTATACGAAGCACTGCCTTCCGTAAACAGAAATACTCC
This sequence comes from Erigeron breviscapus, assembly GCA_034093135.1. Lineage (NCBI taxonomy): Eukaryota > Viridiplantae > Streptophyta > Magnoliopsida > Asterales > Asteraceae > Erigeron > Erigeron breviscapus. The sequence goes on along the minus strand of CM067170.1, from coordinate 122,056,170 downwards.
CGGAGCTCTTAGGTCAAATTACCTAGTCCCGGAGGAATGTGTATACCGTATGGAAAGTATATATTAGGGTCCGCATACCTCGGACACGAGATCATCACAAATCTTCTTAAAAGATAGAAGATATTCTCAAAGAGGAAAAGATTTACTTTAACTCCTTTTCCTCCTCTTCAAGTTTTCCAAATCCCTATATATAGGATGAATTCACGTCCAAGAGATTCATTCACCTCTTGAGAGAAAAACCCTAAACTACTAGGCGTAAAGCGGCCTCTCAACCCTCTTACCGTAAGGGAATCGCCTCTCTAAAATACAAACACCCTCAAACCCTATGTCGGAGCCATAGTGAGATTATTTGATCAAACACTAGCTAAATTAAACTAAACCCTAATTTTAACCTAAAACCTAATTTGACCTAATTGACTTCTAACCTAATTGACTTAACCTAATTACTGAAAAGTAACTACTTCGTGCCGAAACACAAAGCAGGATCGAATTACACTACTAAACAAAGAATGCGTCGCGTCCCCGGCAACGGCGCCAAAACACTTGATGGGTTTTGTTTTTTTAGTGTTTAAATTTATAAAATGTTGTACAAGTAATTATCTGAAAACACACACACCTTAACGGGCAGGGGACCCGATCAGATGTAGTATAGTTTTAGTGATAAGTTACAGGATCGTTCGCAGGGACGCGTTGCTTTACCTAATCTAATAATGCGTGTAATTCTAGCGGTTGTGGGGTTGTCACGATTTCCTATTATACTAATGCAATAAAAAGTAAATAAAAGCCGCAACCGCTTATTCAGCGAGAGGCTCAGTCTGAAAATAGTTGTAGAAAGCAAATAACAGTAATAAAATTAAAATACTTGTTTGGCATCTGATCTCATGGTACGACCAAATACTATTCTACCCGTTTGCTAGACTGTTGGAAACTTAATCACGGCTCAGATTCTTGTTAGATTCACTTTGCCTAATTACTAGTGCTGTCGTTAGACTCACACTACCCTATAAACAAATTCTCGTTAGATTCATTGTTTAAGCTTTATTGACCTAAAGTTTGTGTTACTAGTTCATCTTTTAGTTACCCGGCTCTTAAGCCATGACCAGATAATAATTCTCTCCGGTGACCACAGTGCTCGGTTACAAGTCACTGGATCGTGTCTGACATTGTTAAGCTTCATGTTCAATTCATCCTAATTACTATGGTTCTGGATCCCTCGGTTACTAGTGAATCACCTTTTACAACTAGTTAAAGACCGACTAGTGTTTTCCATTCTTATGTATTAATCCTAGTGTATGATTATAGACCGATCATCAGAATTAAACTAATACATGTAGATATAGAACTGATAATAACATGAATTACTAATAAACATGGATCTACGATAAACAGTAAAGCACAGTCCAACAGATTCTAACAACAAAGTAAAACAATAAACGTCTACATGATCACATTGATCCAAACAAGTATTCAGCCTACTAGTCTAGCATTATTAAAGGAATAACAAAGTCTGTAAAGATGAATGACATTGTTTGATAACTAAAAGTAAATAAAAGAGATAAATCTACACCGGAGATGAAGATCGGAAGGCGTTAGAAGCTCCAAAACCTTCTGGAAATCTGTAACTACGAACTAGGGTTGGATCTGGGCGGCTAGGGCTGCTGAATCGGCTCTCTCTTGGGGTTTTGAGGGTTAGTTCGACTTAAATAGGTGTTTAAGTCGGTTTCTGATCAGGGCCGACCAGCAGCGCTGGTGGGCTCACCAGCGGTGCTGGTTCTGGGCTTCATAGGGCCAGCGGTGCTGGTCTTCAGGGAGCGGCGCTGGATGCTTGCCAGCAGCGCTAGTGGCTGCTGTTTGTTCTCATACTTCTTCGTTCGGCTCCCGAATCACTTCCTTGTGTCTTGTAACTTCATAGGCTTCCTTCTTGAGTCACTTGATGTCATTTACCCTCTCTTGCATCTTCCGTGAACCTGCATAAACATACGATTCCATTAAGTACCAATAGTTCCGGAATATTAACTCATTTAGGCATAGAAATGAAGCCTTTCGATAGGGGTTTTTATCACAAAATGGACGCTCATCAAAGTATTCTCTGTCAGCCATGAGAATGATTATTATGATCGTGGGTGGGATTCGCTATGTTGTTTGTTTTTTTTTTTGTCCATGGATGGCGCCAATTTGTTTGATCAAATAATCGCACTTATGGCTCAACCGGAGGTATGAGTGAGGGATTTGGGGTGTTGATGATAATTTGTAGGCGATTCCCTTTCGGTAAAAGGGCTGCGGCCGCTTTACGCCTAAGATTGTTATGTATTGTTACCGGACTCTGAATGCCGGTGCTGTGTGCGGATTGTATGTGTTTTTCTAGAGGGCGAAAGATGATTCTTCCGTGTGATGTCTTTCTCTTTATATAGATGGTAAAAACTTGGAGATGAGGGTAAGAGAATTAGGGTAAATCTCTTCCTCTTTTAAGAATATATTATTTCCTTCTTGAGGAGATTTGAGATAATATCTTAACGAGCCGTGTTCGAGGTGATCGGACCTTAAATGTATTGTTTATTCGGATAATCATATAGAATATCTATATCCAATATTCTTGATATGCCTTCTCTCGGAGCTGGGTATTTGTTACCTCTGGGCTCCGGAACGATCATGTTGAACGGAGGTTGAGCTCCGTTCTAGGTGTTTAGATAAGTAATTTTACCAGTACGAAGATGCCTCTGCTTCTGCTTCGGATACGGATCTAGAGCTCCGTATAGGGTATATCATCACCTCTCAAAAATAACGACTTTCTTTCCCAACTCAAGACATAGCTGACGATGGAGATAGTTTAGTTAATTGTGGTGAGTACGATGGAAAACACGGATCAGTCAGGGTATGCGAACTGATCGGAGTGTCAAACCTGAAACTTATAGTCATAATACTGTGGATTATGTGTAACAACCGTCCTAGAAATGTTCTAAATAAGTTCTTTAGAAAGTACTTTCGCCATTTGAACGGCTAGACAGTTCAATTTATTTAAGTTCTTGACGTACTTTAGACCCGATTATGTGCTTATATGAAGGCCAATTTGATCTTAAAGCTTGATTTATATGATGAGTTTACGATTAAATACGATGAAATACTAAAGTTCGGTTCATAAACGTTCGTGTTCATAAAAGTTCTAGTTCGAAATGTGCATAAATAGTCCTTACATTTATTAAGTTCATTATTATGAGAAGACTATAAATAGAAGAGTTTAGAGAGAGAAAACCCTATTCATCATCTTCTCCTCCTCTCCACTCTCTCACTAAAACACACACTCTCAGACGCCATAAAACACGCACTAGAGCATCTCTTGATTTTGGATTGTTTAATCAAAATCGTTTGTACTTTTAGCATCCTTGGGACAATCAAAACACATTTCTGGAATCAAATCTCAGGTAACAACAACAAATTAAGGGTTTTTAATCAAATTAAAAGTGTACTTTTTCAAGTTTATGTTCTTGATGATTTGGTCCAATTCTTGAATGAAAATCGTGTCAAAAGTTAATGGGTTTGTGTCTAAATGTGTTTAACAACATTTTTATGAACAAATTTGGGCCATAACATACTCTGAGGACTGTACAAACATAACAATACTAGTCCAAACTCGAATCCTAGTTAAGATCATTGCTCGATTCTTGACCAAGTACATTAAACGATCTTGCTTCTGAAAGAACCTAAAACGATCTTGAACCTAGAAACGATCTTGCTGTTCTTGAACTAGAAACGATCTTGTACACTTGTTCTTGAACTATTGAAACGATCTTGACTTGTTCTTGAACTAGAAACGATCTTGTCACTTGTTCTTGAACTAGAAACGATCTTGACTTGTTCTTGAACTAGAAACGATCTTGCACTTGTTCTTGAACTAGAAACGATCTTGCACTTGTTCTTGAACTAGAAACGATCTTGTCAAACACTTGTTCTTGAACTAGAAACGATCTTGTACACTTGTTCTTGAACAAGAAACGATCTTGCTTGACTTGTTCTTGAACTAGAAACGATCTTGTACACTTGTTCTTGAACTAGAAACGATCTTGACTTGTTCTTGAACTAGAAACGATCTTGTACACTTGTTCTTGAATAGAAACGATCTTGTCACTTGTTCTTGAACTAGAAACGATCTTGTACACTTGTTCTTGAACTGAACGATCTTAACACTTGTTCTTGAACTAGAAACGATCTTGTACACTTGTTCTTGCTCTTGGAAATTGAAACGACCTTGAGCTAGTGAAACCCTTGAGACGATCTTGTGTTAACAACCTAGGACGACCTTGTGCTAATCACCTAGGACGATCTTGTACTTGAAACACCCAAAACGATCTTGAACTAGAAGAAGCATGAAACGATCTTGAGCTAGAAGAAGCATGAAACGATCTTGAGCTAGAAGAAGTATGAAGCGATCGTGAACCAAGTACATGAAACGATCTTGCTTCTGAAAGAACCTAAAACGATCTTGCTTCTGAAAGAACCTAAAACGATCTTGACCCTAGCTTGGCTTTAAGACGATCTTGGCTTAAGACACCCTAGGACGATCCTGGACATGGTTGCTCTAAAACGATCTTGCACCTATAACTCATCACTTGTTCTTGAACTAGAAACGATCTTGTACACTTGTTCTTGAACTAGAAACGATCTTGACTTGTTCTTGAACTAGAAACGATCTTGTACACTTGTTCTTGAATAGAAACGATCTTGCACTTGTTCTTGAACTAGAAACGATCTTGTACACTTGTTCTTGAACTAGAAACGATCTTGCACTTGTTCTTGAACTAGAAACGATCTTGTCACTTGTTCTTGAACTAGAAACGATCTTGTACACTTGTTCTTGAACTAGAAACGATCTTGCACTTGTTCTTGAACTAGAAACGATCTTGTACTTGTCTTGAACTAGAAACGATCTTGTACGTTCTTGAACTGAAACGATCGGTTTTGCTCAAACACTTGTTCTTGAACTAGAAACGATCTTGTACACTTGTTCTTGCTCTTGGAAATTGAAACGACCTTGAGCTAGTGAAACCCTTGAGACGATCTTGTGTTAACAACCTAGGACGACCTTGTGCTAATCACCTAGGACGATCTTGTACTTGAAACACCCAAAACGATCTTGAACTAGAAGAAGCATGAAACGATCTTGAGCTAGAAGAAGCATGAAACGATCTTGAGCTAGAAGAAGTATGAAGCGATCGTGAACCAAGTACATGAAACGATCTTGCTTCTGAAAGAACCTAAAACGATCTTGCTTCTGAAAGAACCTAAAACGATCTTGACCCTAGCTTGGCTTTAAGACGATCTTGGCTTAAGACACCCTAGGACGATCCTGGACATGGTTGCTCTAAAACGATCTTGCACCTATAACTCATCATACTTGAACATAAATCGATTAGACTTTGTACATAACTACTAGACAAGTTCCTAGTTTCATTACCATGCGATAACATACTCTGAGGACTGTACAAACATAACAATACTAGTCCAAACTCGAATCCTAGTTAAGATCATTGCTCGATTCTTGACCAAGTACATTAAAAATCACGGTTCATCTTAATCATAAGTGCAAGTTCTATAAACAACCAAACTTAGTTCTTAAGGCTAAGTCCATTATTAAAGACGTATTAACACTATAACTACATATGTGTGAGTTCAAAGACGTTCGAATCGAGTCCGGTTCAAGTACTTAAGTTCATTCAAACTCATTTTTAGTCAAAACGTTCAAAGATCATTAAGGACCAAATCATCAGTTCATCAAGGACATTTCAGTAATTAATTAGTCATTTGAACTAATATGTGTGCATATCTATGAACAATAACTTGTACTTAGGCATCCATCAAGACGTACTTGGATTTCGATAGATATAACTTATCTATCGCGGTGCTTGTTCTCTGTGCTATAAATTGTGCTTGTACCAGATCACTGTGAGTTCACTAATCCCCCCTTTCGTACATTTTGTTCAAGTTCTTTTATCGGGGACTGAAAAGCATGAAAACTACTTTGTACTTGTACATATGTTCTTGAACTACTTTACGTGCTATATTATGATCTTGATCTATTTCACGTACTATTTTATGATCTTACGAGGTACTTATGATTTGATTTCCTAATTATTTAAAAGAGTATTTAAGTCTTGAATGGGCAGGATCTTAAATACATTTATATTGTTTAAGGGAGTATTTAAGTCTTGAATGGGCAGGATCTTAAATACCTCCAGGCTACTATATTGATCTTTAACATGTTCTAGTTCGTACTTGTACTTGTTCAGTTCTTATTCACTGCTACCAATTCATATCCCACAGTTCAGGGATTGAACCGTAGATAATTATGGACAGCGCTGTTTAGGGTAGGCCCACCCTCATTCTCCGCAGTTCTGGAGGATGCATATTATCTGTTCTTGTTCTGATTTAGATCTTCGTGAAGTACTTGATTATTATGTGCATAAGTTCATTACAGTTCAGTTCTGGCCAATCGGGTTAGCAGTAACAACTCATTTAAAGTTCATTATATGTTCTTGTACTGTCTTACGGTTATAAAACACTTTTGTTAAACGTACAGATCTTATGACTTTTTCTTACTCTACATATGATTATATGTATACGTACTAGTACTTTATGTGAATCTCACCAACTACTTTTGTAGTTGACCTTTGAACTTACATGCTTTTCAGGCTAGACTAGTAAATCTCTTAGCATAGGAGTCTTCCTCTTTAAAGCTCATCTCTTGTGGCGACTGTTCGTACGTTCAAGATCGGCAGCCGTGAAGATCTCCCTTTGCTTATTCAGTTCAGACTCCAGTACTTCAAGACAATTGTTCTGTCTTTTGATTATTAACTGTTCTGGGTATATCCCAAATGCTGTAATGACTTTTATACCTCTTTTCTTTTATGTTATTGGCTGTGTTGGAACTTGTACTGTGTGCATTTGTGCTTGTCTGTACATCCCGTATATTCCGCTTTAGCGGGGTGTTACAGTTGGTATCAGAGCCCATGGTTATAGTGAACACCGAGCTTTTTCCTAAGGAAAACTCGAGCTATAACTGGAATCCACTCTGAGGTGATCCTTTGTATGACCGGTTTGAGTAATGGGAACTTTTCCCTAATTAGATGTAACCTGATCAACTACATCTAATTGCGGATATAGTTCCTAGTACTCAAGGTGTGTCATTGAAGGTGTCACCCATTTCTTAGAGCCTTAGTAAGAACCTCGTGCAAACTCGTTCTTCAATCATATCAGTTCTAGTTCACTCGTTCTCTTAAGACATACGTCCTAGTGCTTCGAGGATAGGCCTTAGAGCTTATACGACTATAGGTCCTTATCATACGACCGACGACTGTTCTTGTTCTGATTTAGATCTTCGTGAAGTACTTGATTATTATGTGCATAAGTTCATTACAGTTCAGTTCTGGCCAATCGGGTTAGCAGTAACAACTCATTTAAAGTTCATTATATGTTCTTGTACTGTCTTACGGTTATAAAACACTTTTGTTAAACGTACAGATCTTATGACTTTTTCTTACTCTACATATGATTATATGTATACGTACTAGTACTTTATGTGAATCTCACCAACTACTTTTGTAGTTGACCTTTGAACTTACATGCTTTTCAGGCTAGACTAGTAAATCTCTTAGCATAGGAGTCTTCCTCTTTAAAGCTCATCTCTTGTGGCGACTGTTCGTACGTTCAAGATCGGCAGCCGTGAAGATCTCCCTTTGCTTATTCAGTTCAGACTCCAGTACTTCAAGACAATTGTTCTGTCTTTTGATTATTAACTGTTCTGGGTATATCCCAAATGCTGTAATGACTTTTATACCTCTTTTCTTTTATGTTATTGGCTGTGTTGGAACTTGTACTGTGTGCATTTGTGCTTGTCTGTACATCCCGTATATTCCGCTTTAGCGGGGTGTTACAGTTGGTATCAGAGCCCATGGTTATAGTGAACACCGAGCTTTTTCCTAAGGAAAACTCGAGCTATAACTGGAATCCACTCTGAGGTGATCCTTTGTATGACCGGTTTGAGTAATGGGAACTTTTCCCTAATTAGATGTAACCTGATCAACTACATCTAATTGCGGATATAGTTCCTAGTACTCAAGGTGTGTCATTGAAGGTGTCACCCATTTCTTAGAGCCTTAGTAAGAACCTCGTGCAAACTCGTTCTTCAATCATATCAGTTCTAGTTCACTCGTTCTCTTAAGACATACGTCCTAGTGCTTCGAGGATAGACCTTAGAGCTTATACGACTATAGGTCCTTATCATACGACCGACGACTGTTCTTGTTCATATATTGTGCTAACGACGATCTTTTATTAACGTACTACGTACTTGGAGCTTTAGACTTGTGCGAAACGTAATCGAGTTCATATTTCTATCTTATTAGGGGCATAAGGAAGAATGCCGCCTAAACGTGGACGAAAAGCTAAGACCGCACCAGCTGTTGAACCTACTCAACCTGGTATTAATGCGAATGTCAACTTTACCTTGAATGATGTAGCAGACCTCATCACTGACCGCATGAATGCGATGATGCCAAATCTTGCTACTCAAGTTGCTCAAATGCTAGAAATTCCACTAACTGAAGGTACTAGAACTACTAGAGCAACTCAGAATAGGAGGACTCAAGAAGAACCCGAACAGAATCAGGAAGTGAACAAGTGATTCGGATGGGGCTAGTCATAACAACACTCGAGCTACCGCTGAAGACAGAGTCAGCCAAAGCAGAGGGTGTTCATTTAAGACCTTCACTCAGTGCAAACCCCCAGTCTACACAGGGGAGAAGGGAGCTGCAGAACTATTGATGTGGTTCGAGAATATGGAAGAGGCCTTGTACCACACTCAAACCTCTGAGGACAAGATGGTGGAGCATGCGACCAGCCAATTTGATGGTGCTGCTAGGTCTTGGTGGACTGGCATCGTCACCACTGTTGGCCGGAAGACCGCCTATGCTCACACTTGGGAAGAACTTCAGAAGATGATGAGAACAGAATTCTGTACTAAGGATGCATTGCAAGAGTTGGAACAAGAGTTTTGGGATCTGAAGATGGAAGGTGTGGAGATTGAGAAGTACATTTTGAGGTTTAATGAGCTTGCTAGACTTGTGCTGCATTTAGCTTCTACTGAAGAGAAGAAGATTGATCGCTTTATTTGGGGTTTGATTCCTGAGATCCGCCGTGACCTCACCAGTAAAGGCCCCAAGACCATGTCAAGAGCCACTGTACTGGCTAAGACCTTGACCAAAGATATTATCAGGTCAGGAGGTTTGACTGAGAATGCTGATAAGGGGAAGAGGAAGGCTGAAGAAGTGGTGGAAAAGAAGGTCGAACCCCCAAGTAAGAAGGGAAAGATCTTGAGGAACTATGCGGTGACCGCAGTGCCTGAACCAACAAGATATTCTGGAGCTTATCCAAAGTGTGCCCGTTGTAACCTTCATCACACTGGTGCTTGTCCTGTTTGCTATAAGTGCCAAGGAATTGGGCACATGGCAAAGTACTGTAATGCTGGCTCAGTGAACTTGATCAGAACCAACCCTCCGCCAGTCAACAGAAATCTACCAATGAGAAATGCCAGACCTCCGCTACCACCTGCCGTACCAGTCCAAAGGAACCAGAACCAGAACGCCCAAGTTCAGCGTGTTGCTTATCCACGCGGGCCAAGGAACCAGAACCAGCAGAACAACCAGCAACAGCAAAACCAACAGGGCCCTGCTAACGCCCGTGTTTTTTGCTCTGAACGCTGAGGAAGCTCGTCAGAACCCTCGGGTTGTGACAGGTACTTTTCTTCTGAACGATCATTATGCTTCTGTACTATTTGACTCCGGTGCCGAACGTAGCTTTGTTGCATTAGACTTTAAAGCTAAGACTAACATGATAACTGGCAAACTAAATGATAAATATGTGGTAGAGTATGCAAATGGCCAAAAGTACGGTACCGACGAAATCGCTCTAGATTGTCCTTTAACATTAGTAGACAAGAACTTTACAATTGATCTAATCCCTGTTGAGATTAGTAGCTTTGACGTTATCGTGGGAATGGATTGGCTATCCGAACATCACGCGACTATTTGTTGTCACGAGAAATCAGTTCATATACCACTTCCGAACGGAGAGATCTTGATCGTACAAGGCGATAAGTCCACGAACGAACTTAAAATCGTCTCAGCTATGAAATTCCGTAAGTACTTGGACAAGAAAGATCATCTTGTGTACCTAGCTCACGTCATTGATAAAAGTGCTAAAGAACCAAAAGTTCAAGACATTCCCATTGTTCGGGACTTCCCAGATGTCTTCCCTAATGACTTACCAGGCATTCCACCTGTTAGACAAGTCGAGTTCAATATTGATCTAGTTCCCAGTGCAGCACCAGTCGCTAAAGCACCGTATCGCTTAGCTCCTCCTGAAATGCAAGAACTGTCCAATCAATTACAGGAACTTTTGAGCAAAGGCTTTATTCGTCCTAGTTCATCCCCTGGGGAGCACCGATCTTGTTCGTTAAAAAGAAAGATGGCTCCATGAGAATGTGCATAGACTATCGTGAACTGAACAAATTAACCGTTAAGAACCGGTATCCCCTACCTCGCATAGACGATCTGTTTGATCAATTGCAAGGTGCTTCGTACTTCTCTAAGATCGATCTACGTTCGGGTTATCACCAGATCCGTGTTCAGGATGGTGACGTTCCAAAGACAGCTTTTCGTACTCGTTATGGCCACTACGAATTTCTCGTTATGCCATTTGGTCTGACTAATGCTCCAGCGATTTTTATGGACTTAATGAACCGTGTCTGTCGTCCGTTCTTAGACAAATTTGTTATTGTGTTCATCGACGACATACTCGTGTACTCTCGGAACAAAACGGATCATGAACAACATTTACGTTCCATTCTTCAACTTCTTCGAGAAGAAGAGTTGTACGCTAAGTTCTCTAAGTGCGAATTCTGGCTTCGCCAAGTACAGTTCCTCGGCCACGTCGTAAACGAACAAGGCATTCATGTCGACCCGGCCAAAATTGAAGCCATCAAAAAGTGGGAGGCTCCGAAAGCTCCTACTGAAGTTCGTAGTTTTCTTGGACTAGCTGGTTATTATCGTCGTTTTATCGAGAACTTTTCTAAGATCGCACTACCTTTGACTCAACTGACTCAAAAGACCAAAGACTTTATTTGGGGTGAACAACAAGAACGAGAATTCCAAACCCTAAAAGACAGACTGTGTGAAGCACCTGTTCTAGCTTTACCAGAAGGCACCGAAGACTTCGTCGTGTACTGTGACGCTTCACATCAAGGACTAGGTTGCGTACTGATGCAAAGAGGCAAAGTAATCGCCTACGCATCCAGACAACTCAAAGTGCATGAGAAGAATTACACCACCCATGATTTAGAACTGGGAGCAGTTGTTTTTGCCCTAAAGATTTGGAGGCACTACTTGTACGGAACTAAATGTACTATCTTCACCGATCATAAGAGCTTGCAACACGTGTATAATCAGAAAGAACTGAATATGAGACAAAGGCACTGGGTGGAGTTACTAAGTGATTACGATTGTGACATCAAGTATCATCCCGGAAAGGCGAATGTAGTAGCTGACGCTCTAAGCAGAAAAGAACGAGTCAAAATCTTGTCTATCAAGGAGGCCGATCGTACAGACTTGAAACAGCGTGTGATCGCAGGTCAAGAGATCGGATTGGAGTCAAAAGAAAACATAAAGGCAGAACGGTTAGGCCCAATCGCTCACGAACTGGAAATTGATGACGAAGGAGTCAGGAAGTTCAAAAACCGAGTTTGGATCCCTGCAGTTAATGGTGTTAGAGAGATCATCATGCAGGAAGCTCACAGTTCAAGGTACTTGATTCATCCGGGCGCAGACAAGATGTACAAGAACTTGAAGCAAGACTACTGGTGGCCTGGGATGAAGAGAGAGATCTTTGAGTACGTCAGTAGATGTCTGACATGTTCTAAAGTTAAGATCGAGCATCAGAAACCTTCCGGCTTATTGAAACAATTAGAAGTTCCGGTGTGGAAATGGGAAGATATTACCATGGACTTCATCATGAAACTGCCTCGTACAAAGGACAACCATAACTCTATTTGGGTTATCGTAGACAGACTGACGAAATCAGCTCGTTTTCTTCCAATTCGTGATGACTACTCACTGGAGAGACTCGCTGAGATCTATATAGACGATATTGTGACCAAGTACGGTGTCCCTTTATCAATAGTGTCCGATCGAGATCCTCGTTTCACATCTGACTTTTGGCAGTCACTTCAAGAAGCGTTAGGTACTAGACTTAACTTGAGCACCGCTTATCACCCCCAGACGGACGGGCAAAGCGAACGTACTATTCAGACCTTGGAGGACATGCTCCGTGCTTGTGCATTAGAGTTCAGAGGAAGTTGGGATAAACATCTTCCATTGATCGAGTTCTCGTACAACAATAGCTATCACACTAGTATTCAGTGTGCACCGTTCGAAGCCTTATATGGGCGTAAGTGCAGATCACCACTTTGTTGGCTAGACGCCGGCGAAAGAAGCTGGATGAAGCTCCCAGTCGTGCAGTTCACTATTGACAAAATCGCTGTTATCAAAGAAAAGCTTAAAGCTGCTCAAGACAGACAAAAGTCTTACGCTGACAAACGCCGTAAACCCTTAGAGTTCCAAGTAGGCGATAAAGTTCTATTAAAAGTTTCCCCATGGAAAGGTACTGCCCGTTTTGGCAAGAAAGGCAAATTGGCACCTCGGTACATCGGACCTTATAAGATCATTAAACGGATTGGACCAGTTGCGTACAAACTGGAACTACCCTAGAACTTGGCAATGTTCATGACACATTTCACGTGTCCAATTTAAAGAAGTGCTTGGCTGACGACCCGACCGTCATTCCTGTTAAGGATGTTCATATCGACGAAGGGCTTGAGTTCACTGAAGAGCCCATCGGGATCATTGATAGAGATGCTAAACAGACTAGACAGAGCAGAGTACCACTAGTTCGTGTACGTTGGAGTGCTAGACATGGATATAATGACACCTGGGAACGCGAGGACTTCATTAAGAAGAAGTACCCTCATCTTTTTGATCGACAATACTCTTAATTTCGAGGACGAAATCCTCTAAGTAGGGGAGAATGTAACAACCGTCCTAGAAATGTTCTAAATAAGTTCTTTAGAAAGTACTTTCGCCATTTGAACGGCTAGACAGTTCAATTTATTTAAGTTCTTGACGTACTTTAGACCCGATTATGTGCTTATATGAAGGCCAATTTGATCTTAAAGCTTGATTTATATGATGAGTTTACGATTAAATACGATGAAATACTAAAGTTCGGTTCATAAACGTTCGTGTTCATAAAAGTTCTAGTTCGAAATGTGCATAAATAGTCCTTACATTTATTAAGTTCATTATTATGGGAAGACTATAAATAGAAGAGTTTAGAGAGAGAAAACCCTATTCATCATCTTCTCCTCCTCTCCACTCTCTCACTAAAACACACACTCTCAGACGCCATAAAACACGCACTAGAGCATCTCTTGATTTTGGATTGTTTAATCAAAATCGTTTGTACTTTTAGCATCCTTGGGACAATCAAAACACATTTCTGGAATCAAATCTCAGGTAACAACAACAAATTAAGGGTTTTTAATCAAATTAAAAGTGTACTTTTTCAAGTTTATGTTCTTGATGATTTGGTCCAATTCTTGAATGAAAATCGTGTCAAAAGTTAATGGGTTTGTGTCTAAATGTGTTTAACAACATTTTTATGAACAAATTTGGGCCATAACGTACTCTAATCTCAAAACCCATTTTTGAAAAATGAAGGAAAGTGTGCTCTTGAGTGCCATGACTTGTTCATGTGTTACTTGATCTTGAAAAGCCTTAAAAGTGATATAAGTTGTTGTTATTATGCATATAAGTACTAGTGCTATGTTCTAACATGTCTTAAAATCGACCTAGACCTTTGTGATGAGTGTTTGGTTTGTACAGCCCGTTTTTGGCCTTGGAACGATCTTGAGCTAGAAGAAGCATGAAACGATCTTGAGCTAGAAGAAGCATGAAACGATCTTGAGCTAGAAGAAGCATGAAACGATCTTGAGCTAGAAGAAGCATGAAACGATCTTGAGCTAGAAGAAGCATGAAACGATCTTGAGCTAGAAGAAGCATGAAACGATCTTGAGCTAGAAGAAGCATGAAACGATCTTGAGCTAGAAGAAGCATGAAACGATCTTGAGCTAGAAGAAGCATGAAACGATCTTGAGCTAGAAGAAGCATGAAACGATCTTGAGCTAGAAGAAGCATGAAACGATCTTGAGCTAGAAGAAGCATGAAACGATCTTGAGCTAGAAGAAGCATGAAACGATCTTGAGCTAGAAGAAGCATGAAACGATCTTGAGCTAGAAGAAGCATGAAACGATCTTGAGCTAGAAGAAGCATGAAACGATCTTGAGCTAGAAGAAGCATGAAACGATCTTGAGCTAGAAGAAGCATGAAACGATCTTGAGCTAGAAGAAGCATGAAACGATCTTGAGCTAGAAGAAGCATGAAACGATCTTGAGCTAGAAGAAGCATGAAACGATCTTGAGCTAGAAGAAGCATGAAACGATCTTGAGCTAGAAGAAGCATGAAACGATCTTGAGCTAGAAGAAGCATGAAACGATCTTGAGCTAGAAGAAGCATGAAACGATCTTGAGCTAGAAGAAGCATGAAACGATCTTGAGCTAGAAGAAGCATGAAACGATCTTGAGCTAGAAGAAGCATGAAACGATCTTGAGCTAGAAGAAGCATGAAACGATCTTGAGCTAGAAGAAGCATGAAACGATCTTGAGCTAGAAGAAGCATGAAACGATCTTGAGCTAGAAGAAGCATGAAACGATCTTGAGCTAGAAGAAGCATGAAACGATCTTGAGCTAGAAGAAGCATGAAACGATCTTGAGCTAGAAGAAGCATGAAACGATCTTGAGCTAGAAGAAGCATGAAACGATCTTGAGCTAGAAGAAGCATGAAACGATCTTGAGCTAGAAGAAGCATGAAACGATCTTGAGCTAGAAGAAGCATGAAACGATCTTGAGCTAGAAGAAGCATGAAACGATCTTGAGCTAGAAGAAGCATGAAACGATCTTGAGCTAGAAGAAGCATGAAACGATCTTGAGCTAGAAGAAGCATGAAACGATCTTGAGCTAGAAGAAGCATGAAACGATCTTGAGCTAGAAGAAGCATGAAACGATCTTGAGCTAGAAGAAGCATGAAACGATCTTGAGCTAGAAGAAGCATGAAACGATCTTGAGCTAGAAGAAGCATGAAACGATCTTGAGCTAGAAGAAGCATGAAACGATCTTGAGCTAGAAGAAGCATGAAACGATCTTGAGCTAGAAGAAGCATGAAACGATCTTGAGCTAGAAGAAGCATGAAACGATCTTGAGCTAGAAGAAGCATGAAACGATCTTGAGCTAGAAGAAGCATGAAACGATCTTGAGCTAGAAGAAGCATGAAACGATCTTGAGCTAGAAGAAGCATGAAACGATCTTGAGCTAGAAGAAGCATGAAACGATCTTGAGCTAGAAGAAGCATGAAACGATCTTGAGCTAGAAGAAGCATGAAACGATCTTGAGCTAGAAGAAGCATGAAACGATCTTGAGCTAGAAGAAGCATGAAACGATCTTGAGCTAGAAGAAGCATGAAACGATCTTGAGCTAGAAGAAGCATGAAACGATCTTGAGCTAGAAGAAGCATGAAACGATCTTGAGCTAGAAGAAGCATGAAACGATCTTGAGCTAGAAGAAGCATGAAACGATCTTGAGCTAGAAGAAGCATGAAACGATCTTGAGCTAGAAGAAGCATGAAACGATCTTGAGCTAGAAGAAGCATGAAACGATCTTGAGCTAGAAGAAGCATGAAACGATCTTGAGCTAGAAGAAGCATGAAACGATCTTGAGCTAGAAGAAGCATGAAACGATCTTGAGCTAGAAGAAGCATGAAACGATCTTGAGCTAGAAGAAGCATGAAACGATCTTGAGCTAGAAGAAGCATGAAACGATCTTGAGCTAGAAGAAGCATGAAACGATCTTGAGCTAGAAGAAGCATGAAACGATCTTGAGCTAGAAGAAGCATGAAACGATCTTGAGCTAGAAGAAGCATGAAACGATCTTGAGCTAGAAGAAGCATGAAACGATCTTGAGCTAGAAGAAGCATGAAACGATCTTGAGCTAGAAGAAGCATGAAACGATCTTGAGCTAGAAGAAGCATGAAACGATCTTGAGCTAGAAGAAGCATGAAACGATCTTGAGCTAGAAGAAGCATGAAACGATCTTGTAAGTTTACTAAAGAACGTATTAACACTATAACTACATATGTGTGAGTTCAAAGACGTTCGAATCGAGTCCGGTTCAAGTACTTAAGTTCATTCAAACTCATTTTTAGTCAAAACGTTCAAAGATCATTAAGGACCAAATCATCAGTTCATCAAGGACATTTCAGTAATTAATTAGTCATTTGAACTAATATGTGTGCATATCTATGAACAATAACTTGTACTTAGGCATCCATCAAGACGTACTTGGATTTCGATAGATATAACTTATCTATCGCGGTGCTTGTTCTCTGTGCTATAAATTGTGCTTGTACCAGATCACTGTGAGTTCACTAATCCCCCCTTTCGTACATTTTGTTCAAGTTCTTTTATCGGGGACTGAAAAGCATGAAAACTACTTTGTACTTGTACATATGTCTTGAACTACTTTACGTGCTATATTATGATCTTGATCTATTTCACGTACTATTTTATGATCTTACGAGGTACTTATGATTTGATTTCCTAATTATTTAAAAGAGTATTTAAGTCTTGAATGGGCAGGATCTTAAATACATTTATATTGTTTAAGGGAGTATTTAAGTCTTGAATGGGCAGGATCTTAAATACCTCCATACTACCGTACTTGATCCTTAACATATTCTAGTTCGTACTTGTACTTGTTCAGTTCTTATTCACTGCTATCAATTCATATCCCACAGTTCAGGGATGGAACCGTAGATAATTATGGACAGCGCTGTTTTGGGTAGGCCCACCCTCATTCTCCGCAGTTCTGGAGGATGCATATTATCTGTTCTTGTTCTGATTTAGATCTTCGTGAAGTACTTGATTATTATGTGCATAAGTTCATTACAGTTCAGTTCTGGCCAATCGGGTTAGCAGTAACAACTCATTTAAAGTTCATTATATGTTCTTGTACTGTCTTACGGTTATAAAACACTTTTGTTAAACGTACAGATCTTATGACTTTTTCTTACTCTACATATGATTATATGTATACGTACTAGTACTTTATGTGAATCTCACCAACTACTTTTGTAGTTGACCTTTGAACTTACATGCTTTTCAGGCTAGACTAGTAAATCTCTTAGCATAGGAGTCTTCCTCTTTAAAGCTCATCTCTTGTGGCGACTGTTCGTACGTTCAAGATCGGCAGCCGTGAAGATCTCCCTTTGCTTATTCAGTTCAGACTCCAGTACTTCAAGACAATTGTTCTGTCTTTTGATTATTAACTGTTCTGGGTATATCTCAAATGCTGTAATGACTTTTATACCTCTTTTCTTTTATGTTATTGGCTGTGTTGGAACTTGTACTGTGTGCATTTGTGCTTGTCTGTACATCCCGTATATTCCGCTTTAGCGGGGTGTTACAGTTGGTATCAGAGACATGGTTATAGTGAACACCGATCTTTTTCCTAAGGAAAACTCGAGCTATAACTGGAATCCACTCTGAGGTGATCCTTTGTATGACCGGTTTGAGTAATGGGAACTTTTCCCTAATTAGATGTAACCTGATCAACTACATCTAATTGCGGATATAGTTCCTAGTACTCAAGGTGTGTCATTAAAGGTGTCACCCATTTCTTAGAGCCTTAGTAAGAACCTCGTGCAAACTCGTTCTTCAATCATATCAGTTCTAGTTCACTCGTTCTCTTATGACATACGTTCTAGTGCTTCGAGGATAGGCCTTAGAGCTTATACGACTATAGGTCCTTATCGTGCGACCGACGACTGTTCTTGTTCATATATTGTGCTAACGACGATCATTTATTAACGTACTACGTACTTGGAGCTATAGACTTGTGCGAAACGTAATCGAGTTCATATTTCTATCTTAATAGGGGCATAAGGAAGAATGCCGCCTAAACGTGGACGAAGACCTAAGACTGCACCAGCCGTTGAACCACCTATCCAACCTGGTATTGATGCGAATGTCAACTTTACCTTGAATGATGTAGCAGACCTCATCACTGACCGCATGAATGCGATGATGCCAAATCTTGCTACTCAAGTTGCTCAAATGCTGGAAATTCCACTAACTGAATGTACTAGAACTACTAGAGCAACTCAGAATAGGAGGACTCAAGAAGAACCCGAACAGAATCAGGAAGTGAACAGTGATTCGGATGGGGCTAGTCATAACAACACTCGAGCTACTGCTGAGGACAGAGTCAGCCAAAGCAGAGGGTGTTCATTTAAGACCTTCACTCAGTGCAAACCCCCAGTCTACACAGGGGAGAAGGGAGCTGCAGAACTATTGATGTGGTTCGAGAATATGGAAGAGGCCTTGTACCACACTCAAACCTCTGAGGACAAGATGGTGGAGCATGCGACCAGCCAATTTGATGGTGCTGCTAGGTCTTGGTGGACTGGCATCGTCACCACTGTTGGCCGGAAGACCGCCTATGCTCACACTTGGGAAGAACTTCAGAAGATGATGAGAACAGAATTCTGTACTAAGGATGCATTGCAAGAGTTGGAACAAGAGTTTTGGGATCTGAAGATGGAAGGTGTGGAGATTGAGAAGTACATTTTGAGGTTTAATGAGCTTGCTAGACTTGTGCTGCATTTAGCTTCTACTGAAGAGAAGAAGATTGATCGCTTTATTTGGGGTTTGATTCCTGAGATCCGCCGTGACCTCACCAGTAAAGGCCCCAAGACCATGTCAAGAGCCACTGTACTGGCTAAGACCTTGACCAAAGATATTATCAGGTCAGGAGGTTTGACTGAGAATGCTGATAAGGGGAAGAGGAAGGCTGAAGAAGTGGTGGAAAGGAAAGCTGAACCCCCAAGTAAGAAGGGGAAGATCTTGAAGAACTATGCGGTGACCGCAGTGCCTGAACCAACAAGATATTCTGGAGCTTATCCAAAGTGTGCCCGTTGTAACCTTCATCACACTGGTGCTTGTCCTGTTTGCTATAAGTGCCAAGGAATTGGGCACATGGCAAAGTACTGTAATGCTGGCTCAGTGAACTTGATCAGAACCAACCCCCCGCCAGTCAACAGAAATCCTCCAATGAGAAATGCCAGACCTCCGCTACCACCTGCTGTACCAGTCCAAAGGAACCAGAACCAGAACGCCCAAGTTCAGCGTGTTGCTTATCCACGCGGGCCAAGGAACCAGAACCAGCAGAACAACCAGCAACAGCAAAACCAACAGGGCCCTGCTAACGCCCGTGTTTTTTGCTCTGAACGCTGAGGAAGCTCGTCAGAACCCTCGGGTTGTGACAGGTACTTTTCTTCTGAACGATCATTATGCTCTGTACTATTTGACTCCGGTGCCGAACGTAGCTTTGTTGCATTAGACTTTAAAGCTAAGACTAACATGATAACTGGCAAACTAAATGATAAATATGTGGTAGAGTATGCAAATGGCCAAAAGTACGGTACCAACGAAATCGCTCTAGATTGTCCTTTAACATTAGTAGACAAGAACTTTACAATTGATCTAATCCCTGTTGAGATTAGTAGCTTTGACGTTATCGTGGGAATGGATTGGCTATCCGAACATCACGCGACTATTTGTTGTCACGAGAAATCAGTTCATATACCACTTCCGAACGGCGAGATCTTGATCGTACAAGGCGATAAGTCCACGAACGAACTTAAAATCATCTCAGCTATGAAATTCCGTAAGTACTTGGACAAGAAAGATCATCTTGTGTACCTAGCTCACGTCATTGATAAAAGTGCTAAAGAACCAAAAGTTCAAGACATTCCCATTGTTCGGGACTTCCCAGATGTCTTCCCTGACGACTTGCCAGGCATTCCACCTGTTAGACAAGTCGAGTTCAATATTGATCTAGTTCCCGGTGCAGCACCAGTCGCTAAAGCACCGTATCGCTTAGCTCCTCCTGAAATGCAAGAACTGTCCAATCAATTACAGGAAATTTTGAGCAAAGGCTTTATTCGTCCTAGTTCATCCCCTTGGGGAGCACCGATCTTGTTCGTTAAAAAGAAAGATGGCTCCATGAGAATGTGCATAGACTATCGTGAACTGAACAAATTAACCGTTAAGAACCGGTACCCCCTACCTCGCATAGACGATCTGTTTGATCAATTGCAAGGTGCTTCGTACTTCTCTAAGATCGATCTACGTTCAGGTTATCACCAGATCCGTGTTCAGGATGGTGACGTTCCAAAGACAGCTTTTCGTACTCGTTATGGCCACTACGAATTTCTCGTTATGCCATTTGGTCTGACTAATGCTCCAGCGATTTTTATGGACTTAATGAACCGTGTCTGTCGTCCGTTCTTAGACAAATTTGTTATTGTGTTCATCGACGACATACTCGTGTACTCTCGGAACAAAACGGATCATGAACAACATTTACGTTCCATTCTTCAACTTCTTCGAGAAGAAGAGTTGTACGCTAAGTTCTCTAAGTGCGAATTCTGGCTTCGCCAAGTACAGTTCCTCGGCCACGTCGTAAACGAACAAGGCATTCATGTCGACCCGGCCAAAATTGAAGCCATCAAAAAGTGGGAGGCTCCGAAAGCTCCTACTGAAGTTCGTAGTTTTCTTGGACTAGCTGGGTATTATCGTCGTTTTATCGAGAACTTTTCTAAGATCGCACTACCTTTGACTCAACTGACTCAAAAGACCAAAGACTTTATTTGGGGTGAACAACAAGAACGAGAATTCCAAACCCTAAAAGACAGACTGTGTGAAGCACCTGTTCTAGCTTTACCAGAAGGCACCGAAGACTTCGTCGTGTACTGTGACGCTTCACATCAAGGACTAGGCTGCGTACTGATGCAAAGAGGCAAAGTAATCGCCTACGCATCCAGACAACTCAAAGTGCATGAGAAGAATTACACCACCCATGATTTAGAACTGGGAGCAGTTGTTTTTGCCCTAAAGATTTGGAGGCACTACTTGTACGGAACTAAATGTACTATCTTCACCGATCATAAGAGCTTGCAACACGTGTATAATCAGAAAGAACTGAATATGAGACAAAGGCGCTGGGTGGAGTTACTAAGTGATTACGATTGTGACATCAAGTATCATCCCGGAAAGGCGAATGTAGTAGCTGACGCTCTAAGCAGAAAAGAACGAGTCAAAATCTTGTCTATCAAGGAGGCCGATTGTACAGACTTGAAACAACGTGTGATCGCAGGTCAAGAGATCGGATTGGAGTCAAAAGAAAACATAAAGGCAGAACGGTTAGGCCCAATCGCTCACGAACTGGAAATTGATGACGAAGGAGTCAGGAAGTTCAAAAACCGAGTTTGGATCCCTGCAGTTAATGGTGTTAGAGAGATCATCATGCAGGAAGCTCACAGTTCAAGGTACTTGATTCATCCGGGCGCAGACAAGATGTACAAGAACTTGAAGCAAGACTACTGGTGGCCTGGGATGAAGAGAGAGATCTTTGAGTACGTCAGTAGATGTCTGACATGTTCTAAAGTTAAGATCGAGCATCAGAAACCTTCCGGCTTATTGAAACAATTAGAAGTTCCGGTGTGGAAATGGGAAGATATTACCATGGACTTCATCATGAAACTGCCTCGTACAAAGGACAACCATAACTCTATTTGGGTTATCGTAGACAGACTGACGAAATCAGCTCGTTTTCTTCCAATTCGTGATGACTACTCACTGGAGAGACTCGCTGAGATCTATATAGACGATATTGTGACCAAGTACGGTGTCCCTTTATCAATAGTGTCCGATCGAGATCCTCGTTTCACATCTGACTTTTGGCAGTCACTTCAAGAAGCGTTAGGTACTAGACTTAACTTGAGCACCGCTTATCACCCCAGACGGACGGGCAAAGCGAACGTACTATTCAGACCTTGGAGGACATGCTCCGTGCTTGTGCATTAGAGTTCAGAGGAAGTTGGGATAAGCATCTTCCATTGATCGAGTTCTCGTACAATAATAGCTATCACACTAGTATTCAGTGTGCACCGTTCGAGGCCTTATATGGGCGTAAGTGCAGATCACCACTTTGTTGGCTAGACGCCGGCGAAAGAAGCTGGATGAAGCTCCCAGTCGTGCAGTTCACTATTGACAAAATCGCTGTTATCAAAGAAAAGCTTAAGCTGCTCAAGACAGACAAAAGTCTTACGCTGACAAACGCCGTAAACCCTTAGAGTTCCAAGTAGGCGATAAAGTTCTTTAGAAAGTACTTTCGCCATTTGAACGGCTAGACAGTTCAATTTATTTAAGTTCTTGACGTACTTTAGACCCGATTATGTGCTTATATGAAGGCCAATTTGATCTTAAAGATTGATTTATATGATGAGTTTACGATTAAATACGATGAAATACTAAAGTTCGGTTCATAAACGTTCGTGTTCATAAAAGTTCTAGTTCGAAATGTGCATAAATAGTCCTTACATTTATTAAGTTCATTATTATGAGAAGACTATAAATAGAAGAGTTTAGAGAGAGAAAACCCTATTCATCATCTTCTCCTCCTCTCCACTCTCTCACTAAAACACACACTCTCAGACGCCATAAAACACGCACTAGAGCATCTCTTGATTTTGGATTGTTTAATCAAAATCGTTTGTACTTTTAGCATCCTTGGGACAATCAAAACACATTTCTGGAATCAAATCTCAGGTAACAACAACAAATTAAGGGTTTTTAATCAAATTAAAAGTGTACTTTTTCAAGTTTATGTTCTTGATGATTTGGTCCAATTCTTGAATGAAAATCGTGTCAAAAGTTAATGGGTTTGTGTCTAAATGTGTTTAACAACATTTTTATGAACAAATTTGGGCCATAACGTACTCTAATCTCAAAACCCATTTTTGAAAAATGAAGGAAAGTGTGCTCTTGAGTGCCATGACTTGTTCATGTGTTACTTGATCTTGAAAAGCCTTAAAAGTGATATAAGTTGTTGTTATTATGCATATAAGTACTAGTGCTATGTTCTAACATGTCTTAAAATCGACCTAGACCTTTGTGATGAGTGTTTGGTTTGTACAGCCCGTTTTTGGCCTTGGAACGATCTGTATGGGACGATCTTAGTACCCAAGATCGTCCTGGACAACCCTTGGTACTTAATTCTTGATTCGTTCGATCTCGTATGGTGTGGTGATGTGGTTGGAACGTTTAATGGGTAACTAATCCTTTTGGATCGGTTTTTGCTCAAACACTTGTTCTTGAACTAGAAACGATCTTGTACACTTGTTCTTGCTCTTGAAACGATCTTGAACGTTCTTGAACTGAAACGATCGGTTTTTCTCAAACACTTGTTCTTGAACTAGAAACGATCTTGTACACTTGTTCTTGCTCTTGGAAATTGAAACGACCTTGAGCTAGTGAAACCCTTGAGACGATCTTGTGTTAACAACCTAGGACGACCTTGTGCTAATCACCTAGGACGATCTTGTACTTGAAACACCCAAGACGATCTTGAGCTAGAAGAAGCATGAAACGATCTTGAGCTAGAAGAAGCATGAAACGATCTTGAGCTAGAAGAAGTATGAAGCGATCGTGAACCAAGTACATGAAACGATCTTGCTTCTGAAAGAACCTAAAACGATCTTGACCCTAGCTTGGCTTTAAGACGATCTTGGCTTAAGACACCCTAGGACGATCCTGGACATGGTTGCTCTAAAACGATCTTGCACCTATAACTCATCATACTTGAACATAAATCGATTAGACTTTGTACATAACTACTAGACAAGTTCCTAGTTTCATTACCATGCGATAACATACTCTGAGGACTGTACAAACATAACAATACTAGTCCAAACTCGAATCCTAGTTAAGATCATTGCTCGATTCTTGACCAAGTACATTAAAAATCACGGTTCATCTTAATCATAAGTGCAAGTTCTATAAACAACCAAACTTAGTTCTTAAGGCTAAGTCCATTATTAAAGACGTATTAACACTATAACTACATATGTGTGAGTTCAAAGACGTTCGAATCGAGTCCGGTTCAAGTACTTAAGTTCATTCAAACTCATTTTTAGTCAAAACGTTCAAAGATCATTAAGGACCAAATCATCAGTTCATCAAGGACATTTCAGTAATTAATTAGTCATTTGAACTAATATGTGTGCATATCTATGAACAATAACTTGTACTTAGGCATCCATCAAGACGTACTTGGATTTCGATAGATATAACTTATCTATCGCGGTGCTTGTTCTCTGTGCTATAAATTGTGCTTGTACCAGATCACTGTGAGTTCACTAATCCCCCCTTTCGTACATTTTGTTCAAGTTCTTTTATCGGGGACTGAAAAGCATGAAAACTACTTTGTACTTGTACATATGTTCTTGAACTACTTTACGTGCTATATTATGATCTTGATCTATTTCACGTACTATTTTATGATCTTACGAGGTACTTATGATTTGATTTCCTAATTATTTAAAAGAGTATTTAAGTCTTGAATGGGCAGGATCTTAAATACATTTATATTGTTTAAGGGAGTATTTAAGTCTTGAATGGGCAGGATCTTAAATACCTCCATACTACCGTACTTGATCCTTAACATATTCTAGTTCGTACTTGTACTTGTTCAGTTCTTATTCACTGCTATCAATTCATATCCCACAGTTCAGGGATGGAACCGTAGATAATTATGGACAGCGCTGTTTTGGGTAGGCCCACCCTCATTCTCTGCAGTTCTGGAGGATGCATATTATCTGTTCTTGTTCTGATTTAGATCTTCGTGAAGTACTTGATTATTATGTGCATAAGTTCATTACAGTTCAGTTCTGGCCAATCGGGTTAGCAGTAACAACTCATTTAAAGTTCATTATATGTTCTTGTACTGTCTTACGGTTATAAAACACTTTTGTTAAACGTACAGATCTTATGACTTTTTCTTACTCTACATATGATTATATGTATACGTACTAGTACTTTATGTGAATCTCACCAACTACTTTTGTAGTTGACCTTTGAACTTACATGCTTTTCAGGCTAGACTAGTAAATCTCTTAGCATAGGAGTCTTCCTCTTTAAAGCTCATCTCTTGTGGCGACTGTTCGTACGTTCAAGATCGGCAGCCGTGAAGATCTCCCTTTGCTTATTCAGTTCAGACTCCAGTACTTCAAGACAATTGTTCTGTCTTTTGATTATTAACTGTTCTGGGTATATCTCAAATGCTGTAATGACTTTTATACCTCTTTTCTTTTATGTTATTGGCTGTGTTGGAACTTGTACTGTGTGCATTTGTGCTTGTCTGTACATCCCGTATATTCCGCTTTAGCGGGGTGTTACATTATGAGAATCCGAAAAATGCATCTTCCTCTTTTTTGAAGTAACATCTTCATAACCATCATCGGAAGCAGATCGGTTTCTTTTCCTTGAAGGGCCAACAACATTGGTATCATTCCGCATCTTCTTCTTTGGACTACCAAGCTGATCATCATCATAGTCAGAACGTTTCCTCTTTTTAGAGTTAGCAAATTTGTCAGCCGAGTTTACATCTGCTTCAGTAGTTGTTTCCATACAATTTCTAACATAAAAAGAAGAACAATATTGTAACATATGAGTAAAATAAAGAATAACATATCATATAACTAAAATAAAGAAATTACTAACTGTGGATCACTTATAACAATGACACTTGACATTATAAAGAAAAGCAGCGTTTGTGATGACAACTTATAAATATGAAATAGACGAAAGTCAAAGTAAATTATGTCTTTAGGTAAATAATTTTTGAGAATAGATATATATAGACACATATAATATAATATTATATAGTATCACTGATCCCAATAATATCAATAGTCCAAATAATATTTAAAATAATAATAAGATTAACACTAACATATGATGGTAAAAAAACTATATACATAACTACTTATACACTGGACACCAAATGATGGTTTTACACAAGCATATAAAACTGATACAATTAAAATATCATTTACATCTTATCAGTATGAATTAAAAATGAATAAACTGACAAATTATTTATGTAATCAGGATAAATGTGTACATATTGTTCTCAAAACGTATCTCCAACAAATGTTTTTATTACTAAAAATAAGTTGTCCGCTTAATTACATATATATAATTTATATTTTTTAACTTCATTAACATACTGAAATTATGTACCCAAGATAAATGTATACTGAAGTTGGTCAGGAAAATTGAAGTAACCATGATGTTACCTCTTGTAACAAAAATAATTCTGAATGATTTACTGATTTCATATTTGAAAATCAGTATAACTTATACTGAAAACCTTATTTTTTTAATTCTTTATTAATACCATTTATATATTTTAAATAAAAAGATTATACGTATACTAATCTGTAGTTAAAAAAAAGTCAAAAAACTAAGAAGATATCCAAATACGTTTTTTTCCATAATAATGACGGTTTCAGTAATGATGACGGTTTAGTATATGACGGTTAAGTAACCATCACATCAACTACTTTATCCACTCAAACTTCAACAATTACTTTTTTATTTGTAACTTCTCACGCATAAAAAATAGCCATGATGTTACATATAGTAAGAAAAATCATTCTGAATGATTTACTGATTTCATATTTGAAAATCAGTATAACTTATACTGAAAACCTTATTTTTTTAATTCTTTATTAATACCATTTATATATTTTAAATAAAAAGATTATACGTATACTAATCTGTAGTTAAAAAAAAGTCAAAAAACTAAGAAGATATCCAAATACGTTTTTTTCCATAATAATGACGGTTTCAGTAATGATGACGGTTAAGTAACCATTGTTTGATCAAATAATCTCACTATGACTCAACCGGAGGTGTGAGTGGGTTTGGAGATGTTTTGTTGGTGATTCCATTCCGTTCAGAGGGTCGAAGACCGCTTTACGCCTATTGTTTGTTGTTCCTAAGCCGTTTCGTGTTACTTAGGGTTTATGGGATAGTTTAGGGTTTTGTTTGTATATTCGAAGGTCGAATATGTGTTGTTTATTTAGAGAGAATTGTATATATCATATGCCGTAAGGCTTCCTCCTCTATTTATATAGAGGGTAAAATTTGGAGACGAAGGTAGAGATCTTAAGGTAAATCTCTTCCTCTTTTATGATATTGTTTGATCAAATAATCGCATGGACCTTCAATCGGGAACAAGGAGGGGTTTTGTATGATTTATTGGCGATTCCCTTCTGGTTAGAGGGCTATGGAGCCGCTTCACGCCATCGTATCGGAGGTGTTTATGTTTGGCGGTGGTGACTTCCTTTGGTAGAGAAGCCGGCCACCTTAGGTGTTTTTGGGGGTGAAGAGAACATGTCTCCATCCCATGGTGAGGACCTCTATTTATATAGGGGGAACTCTTGGAGACGAAGGTAGAGATCTTAAGGTAAATCTCTTCCTCTTTTATGATATTGTTTGATCAAATAATCGCATGGACCTTCAATCGGGAACAAGGAGGGGTTTTGTATGATTTATTGGCGATTCCCTTCTGGTCAGAGGGCTATGGAGCCGCTTCACGCCATCGTATCGGAGGTGTTTATGTTTGGCGGTGGTGACTTCCTTTGGTAGAGAAGCCGGCCACCTTAGGTGTTTTTGGGGGTGAAGAGAACATGTCTCCATCCCATGGTGAGGACCTCTATTTATAGGAGGGAAATTTGGAGACGAAGGTAGAGATCTTAAGGTAAATCTCTTCCTCTTTTATGATATTGTTTGATCAAATAATCGCATGGACCTTCAATCGGGAACAAGGAGGGGTTTTGTATGATTTATTGGCGATTCCCTTCTGGTCAGAGGGCTATGGAGCCGCTTCACGCCATCGTATCGGAGGTGTTTATGTTTGGCGGTGGTGACTTCCTTTGGTAGAGAAGCCGGCCACCTTAGGTGTTTTTGGGGGTGAAGAGAACATGTCTCCATCCCATGGTGAGGACCTCTATTTATAGGGAGGAAATTTGGAGCGAAGGTAGAGATCTTAAGGTAAATCTCTTCCTCTTTTATGATATTGTTTGATCAAATAATCGCATGGACCTTCAATCGGGAACAAGGAGGGGTTTTGTATGATTTATTGGCGATTCCCTTCTGGTTAGAGGGCTATGGAGCCGCTTCACGCCATCGTATCGGAGGTGTTTATGTTTGGCGGTGGTGACTTCCTTTGGTAGAGAAGCCGGCCACCTTAGGTGTTTTTGGGGGTGAAGAGAACATGTCTCCATCCCATGGTGAGGACCTCTATTTATAGGAGGAACTCATCTTGGGGAATAAGTTAGGTTTAGGGTTTTACCCTATTGTTTAGGAAGAGATACGTCTTGACATTGTTTAAGGATTTACATGCCATATAATTAAATATATTATAATAGTAATGGGATATGGAAACATACCTTTTCTTTAGGAGGAAGAAATAAGAGATTTCCTCCATATTTGGCGGAGCTCTGTTCTGACGAATGAGCTCCGTAATTCTGTCTGAAGTGGTCCATTCTGACGGAGGTGAGCTCCGTAATTCTGATGGAGGTGAGCTCCGTTCCGACGAAGGTGAGCTCCGTTCCGACGGAGGTGAGCTCCGTTCTGACGGAGGTAAACTTCGTATTTCTGGCAGAAAACATCCTTAAGCAGACTTCGTAATAACAGATTTACATACGGAGGTAGGGCTCCGTATAGGGTATATCATCAAGCCCCCCAGTCTAATCGGAGAGACTGGCAAGAGGCTGACGTGTTAGATTCCAAAAAGTATCATCTTGGCTGCAGATCCGAATAAGCTCTCCGTGATTGATGCCTCTCGTCGTTCTGTCTTTGTCTTTTGACCATTGAAATAGTTTGATTATCCGGCTTTTTCCTCTGTTATAATTAGGGGAATTACCTTAATGCCACAGTTGGACTGATGGAAACTTTTATTGGCATGTTGATGTTTGTCATCGCCGGCTTTCTTCATAGGTACTCGTGGTACTCTGAGGTTCATTTTTCCGTACTTCTCCCGGAGCTTCCTAGGTCGCTTCAAAATATGTGTGCCCCTTGTGTACTTTTAGCTATTTCCAAACTTATTTCCCTGATAATGGGTCTAAGCCTAGTAACTCGCTGGGATCACATAGGATGCTTCTTTATGTCGCCTGAGTGTCTTGCGTATGCCATGTCTGTAGGTGATGAAAAAGCTCTTGAACTCATATATGAACTCAATATTTTCCTTAGTTGCGTCACTTTTTCTTTGGAAGGTTCTGATGATGGGTTAATGGTGCTGTGATGTAGTTGGTGAAAAAAGGGTCTTCAATGTACTGGGTGGATAATCGGTTCTTGATCTACGTGCATATTTAGAGTTTTTTGCGAAGATATCTGGCTTGTGTGACGCTACTAGAGTGACTGTTGAAGCATGATTTATCCGGGCTCTTGTTGCTGAAGGGAGTATTGCTCTTAATGGTCTTCTCATAACTGCGTTTTCCTTCGCAAAAAATTTGTTTCGGCAACATATCATCATTGAATCGTTGTCCAAAATTTGTTTGAATTTTACTCCACCGTTGCATAATAAAACTGTTTGTGCATATTTCAAAAACGACTGTGTAATCTGACCATCGTAGGTTGTTCCGGGAGTCTCTTAGTGCTTGGAGGGCCTTATTTTGTTGGCTTCGATGTGAAGACAAACTTGGGCCCTTCAGATTCTTCAATTTGTTGATGTGTGAGGGCTGGAATCATCTTCGTCTGTTGGAGTCTTTGATGCTTGTCATTCAGCCTTCAGGAAAGTTTTAAGAACATTCCTTCAATTAACATGCTCTATTCTCACTGCAACTGCTTTGTAAGAAATGTCATGCTAGAAAGATTCAGCATGGTCTTGTATTTCTGTTCAAATGGCTCTCTATCTTTTGCTTTTCACATCTCGACAACTTCACATATAGCCATTACGAATTTTTTCTCAAAAACCTTTTATAAAGTTTCCAAGAGCTGTTGATTTGGATCGGCTAAGGTGTAAGAGACGCTCATTCGTAATAATCGGTTACTTCAAATCGGATTCTGTTGTGGGTTATATGTCTCCCTTATCTTTATCTCTGGAGGTCCGTGTCTTGAGTTGTGTCTTCCTTGGTAGCTCCGATGAGTAACCTTCTTCTTGAATTTTTTGCACTGGGCTTATCTTTGGGCGCTTGCCGTTAAAAGATGCTGATCAGGGTATCTATTGGCTTATGCCTTTGCAAGACTATTCCACAATGCTCAGATTTGCACAAGATTTGCCTTGGGCGAGGCTCGACCCCGTGATAATGTCTCGTGACAGTCGCCTTATGACGGTGTCTCTAAGGACGGTGTCTTATGGCAGTCGCCTCATGACGTTGTTTTTATTTGTTCTCTGGGCGTCCCCTTGAACATTTAAGATTTATTTATACGTACTTATGTATAATATTTGCGAAGGGTAGCGACCCAACTTCGCTTATATTAGCAGAACTCAGTAAGCATCTGGCACTGAGTTATCTGCTAGGTGCCTACGTAGGGTCTTATAGTAGTGACAGAGATGTGTACCTTTTAAGCAGATCTTTGGTCGGAAGGTTTGTTAGGTCCAGATTGACTGGACTTACTCCATACTTGAGGACTAGAGTCCCTCTGAAGATTTGTCCAGAAATAATAGAAGATCAGTGAGCAAATTTACTTGTATAGGAAATTTGGAAGATTCCAGATTTCAGCTCACTGGACTTCACTCCAGTACTGATCCATCCTACTGAAGACATTCTCACTGAAGTCAAAGACTGAAGTTAGAAGAAAGAAGACTGACAAATTGCGGAGTCCACTGACGGTCTTACCAGATCAACGACTGGAGACTTTGTCAGTGTTCCAGACCTTACAAGTCTGAACACTGATTACGAGGTAATGACTTTTTGCCCTTACACACTTTACGAGGTATATTCCACTTGCTCTGTAAAAGTTCATACGTGTATAAAGGTGGTTGGTTAAAAGGATTTATCTTTGTATTTTAACCAATGCATTTAATGAAACATTAAATGCATGCAACCATATTTGTACGGCACAATAAATTCTCTCCATAATTTATTTGCCTATAAATACAAAGTCATTTCTCTTATTAAAATTACTTTTTTTTATCACTCTTTAGCAAAAAGGTGAATTTGTCTAAATACTCTCGATCGTAAAAGGGAATACTTCACAACTTTAAGTATTTCGATCTTGGAGATTATTTGACAAATATAGATCATTTGTAATTCAAAGGTTGTTAGGATATTTACTCATTTGTATTATCTTGATTCCGCACAACCTTGTATTTTATTTAAACATCATAAATAAAATACACTTGAAACATTACATTGTGTTCCACCTTTACTTGTTTATTGCTTTAAGTCTTGTATTACTTTCTTTATATACTTGCATTTATTTTAAAGTAATACTTGTCTAATTTAGTTCATTATCGACTTGTGTATTTTACACTAGTGGGTTAAACCATCAAGTGAGGGACCCCACATTTGGTATCAGAGCAGTAAGGTTAATCAATAACCTTGATCTGTTTTCTTGATGGCCAACCCAGAAAATACATCAAATTTCGATCTTGGAGATTATTTGACAAATATAGATCATTTGTAATTCAAAGGTTGTTAGGATATTTACTCATTTGTATTATCTTGATTCCGCACAACCTTGTATTTTATTTAAACATCATAAATAAAATACACTTGAAACATTACATTGTGTTCCACCTTTACTTGTTTATTGCTTTAAGTCTTGTATTACTTTCTTTATATACTTGCATTTATTTTAAAGTAATACTTGTCTAATTTAGTTCATTATCGACTTGTGTATTTTACACTAGTGGGTTAAACCATCAAGTGAGGGACCCCACATTTGGTATCAGAGCAGTAAGGTTAATCAATAACCTTGATCTGTTTTCTTGATGGCCAACCCAGAAAATACATCAAATTTCGATCTTGGAGATTATTTGACAAATATAGATCATTTGTAATTCAAAGGTTGTTAGGATATTTACTCATTTGTATTATCTTGATTCCGCACAACCTTGTATTTTATTTAAACATCATAAATAAAATACACTTGAAACATTACATTGTGTTCCACCTTTACTTGTTTATTGCTTTAAGTCTTGTATTACTTTCTTTATATACTTGCATTTATTTTAAAGTAATACTTGTCTAATTTAGTTCATTATCGACTTGTGTATTTTACACTAGTGGGTTAAACCATCAAGTGAGGGACCCCACATTTGGTATCAGAGCAGTAAGGTTAATCAATAACCTTGATCTGTTTTCTTGATGGCCAACCCAGAAAATACATCAAATTTCGATCTTGGTCCTGAATCTAATGTCAATTTAAATGACCAAAATAATGATCCACCACCCGTTGTCAATACAAATTCACCACCTCCTCCAAATCCTGCTCAACCACATGTGCATGTGCATTATTCGAATAATCCTGTTCCTAAATTCAGTGAACAGTGATAAATTCGGTATGTGGAAAGCCAGGATGATCTTACATATTACTGGTATTGAGAGGAATATGTTGAAAATTTTAAATGAAGGTCCTTATATTCCAACATCTCCTCTCAATGCTCTTCTTAATCCTACTGGATCTTGACGAGGAAGGGAAAAGAAGGATGAACATTGGTCTGAAGAGGAGAGGAGATTGGTAAACTTAGATACCCTTCTCAAAAACATGATCCTCGGGGCTGTTCCAGAAACTCTTGTTCCCACACTAGTTCTTTATCCCAGTGCTAAAACCATGTGGGATGAACTAGTGAACCAGTATGAAGGAGCTGATGATACTGTTGTCACCAGAAAAGTCTCCTTAAATAAGAAGTATGAGTCATTTTTTGCTCTCTCTAATGAGTCTCTCACTGGTACTTACACCAGATTTATGAGTATTATCAATCAGTTGAGAGGTCTTGGGGTTGAGAAAGACAAGGATATAATTCTGGATAAATTTTGTGATATTTTACCCACCAAATGGCCTCACATGATTCTGGTTTTGAGACAAGGAAAAACTTTGCACTCCCACACTCTTTCAACTCTATATGGAGCCTTCAGGTACACTGAAGAAAATCAGGCTCAAAGAATTGTGGCAGAGCTAGATGCCTTGAACCATGCCTCCAGTAGTTCCAATGTGATCAGTCAAACTGAAAAACATGGTACAGCACTGATGTCTTCTGAGAATGAATTTTCTATGAAGAAGATGATGTCTGAACTAATCGAATCTGGAGAAACTACCAGTATATCTCCAGACTGTGATGAATCTGACAATGATGACCTGGTTGCAATGATTGCTAAAACATTTAATCGTTTTAAAGCAAGAGCAAATAGGCCAACTGGAAAATTTGCATCTGGTACTTCCACTGATAAGACCAATCAGACATGCTTTAAGTGTGGCAGAAAGGGTCATTTTATGAAGGAATGCAGGTCCAGTCAGTTTGTATCCCAGCCTGGTCCTTTTTCTTCCAGTAAAAAGCCTGATGATAGCTAAAAATCTAAATACAAAAAGGTTAAGGCTCAAATTGCTCTCATGTCTGAACAAATTGATAATAATAAATGCATGATTGCAAACTCTGAAGAAAAATGGGTTCCCTCTGATGAATCATCAGCAGATGAAGAAGAGGAAAGAGACTGCTGTTACATGGCTCTGGCAGATCAAGAGCATCTGGTGAAGGAAGATGTCACATCTGGAAGATGGGTTGACATAGTGATCAAAAAGGTTAGTAATTATGATCTCGAGACTGACCTTGAATTAAAATTAGATATTGCTGAAGCTCTTAATTCTGATTTAATTTTTGTAAAAACTGTTAGATCTGAAAGTTTATATGGTCTAGAAACAGATTTTTCTGAAACTTCAATTTTGAAATCAAAATTAAAAGAACTTCAAGACATTGAACTGGCATTTCAAGCCCAAGTTCTGGTAACTGAACAACTGGTTCAAGAAAAACAAGACCTGGAAATAATTTTGCAAAAAGAAAAACAGGTTATTAAAACATGGCTAGAAACAAGAAAGCCATATGATGCTGGAGTAAATCAATTTCCATCTCAAAAACGAGCATATTTAGATGGAAATACTCACATTGCATCCTTGATACCAGTTATTGACCGTTTACCAGATGTACTCAAGCCCATCACCATATATGATGAGCCTGTTACTCCAAAGGCCAATACTTTTCCAGTTCATTCCCCTGAGGTTAAGACTGGAGCACCACAGGTGACTGCTCTGGTTAAAAAGGTCAATCTGAAGAAACCTTTGCCTCATTCTGCTTCCAAGGAACCTTCAGTTCCAAGGAAAAAGAACGTCTCCCTACCTAAGCCCAAAATCCAGTCAACTGGAAAGGCTCAGGTGTCATCTGATGAAAATATTTTGTTAAGGTTGGAAAGTCAGATTAAACAACTGACTTGTCAAATTCAAAGTTGTAATGCAAGAATGAACAATTTTGAGGGTACTTCATCTGGCCCTAAACAAAATATTACACCTTTTTCAAAGAATAAATATGTTTCTCCAGTCGAGAAGAAGAAGAAAAAGGTTTCAAAACTGTCAATTCCAATTATTTTTGCAGAGAAATCTGTAATTTTTGAAAGTGAACTCAACCAGATACCTCCAGGGACCTATAAGGGAGGGTCCAGTGAACCCATCAGTCGATGGGTTCTTAAATCTAATTAATTGATCTGGTGGATGTGCAGGGCGATCGAAAGAAGTTTATCTGGTATCTTGACAGTGCAGCTGGCAGGACGATGACCGGATGTAAGACCCTGCTGGAGGAGTTCATAGTCTCTGATGGACCCTCCATTACGTTTGGAAATGATGGGTGTGGAAAGACTGAGGGATATGGTGTCCTGAACAATGGACAAGTCAAATTCAGACGAGTTGCATATGTGAATGGTTTGAAATACAACCTGAGCAGTGTAAGTCAACTGTGTGATGATGGCTATCAAGTTCTATTTAATATTGCTCCGGGTATTGTATTCAACAAGGACTGGAAGGTTGTATTGATTGCTCCCAGAAGAGGAAATGTGTATATTATGGATATGGAAAGCTCTCCTTCAGAGCAGTGTTTTTATACTCAAGTTGATGAAGACACAAACTGGTTATGGCATAAAAGGTTATCCCATTTAAATTTCAAAAATATTAATAAGTTGTCTAGAAAACAACTGGCAGATGGGATACCTTCAGTTTCCTTCAAAAAGGAAAGGCCATGTCTAGGATGTGAGATGGGTAAGCAGAAACGTACCAGTTTCAAGACCAAACAGAATTTTAGCATATCTGAACCTCTTCATATGCTTCATATGGATCTTTTTGGTCCAGTGAATGTTCAGACTCGTGCTGGTAAAAGATATACCCTGGTGATTGTCGATGAATTCTCCAGATATTGTTGGGTTATCTTTCTCAGGTCAAAGAATGAAGCTGCTGCTGAAATCATCACTCTTATCAAGCAGATTGAACTCAAATATGCGAGAAAAGTGTGTCAGTTAAGAAGTGACAATGGAACAAAATTCCAGAATGCTACACTGGAGTCATTCTGTACTGACACTGGCATCTCCCAGAACTTCTCTTCAGCAAGATCTCCAGAACAGAATGGAGTTGTAGAAAGAAAGAATCAAACGCTGATAGAAGCTGCCAGGAGCATGCTTAGCTGAATCTGGTCTGTCTACCAGTTTCTGGGCTGAAGCAATTGCTACTGCTTGCCACACCCAGAACAGGTCAATTTACATCAAAAGACACAAAAAGACAGCCTATGAAGTATTAAGAAATAGAAAACCAAATATTGGTTATTTTCACGTTTTTGGATGTCCAGTTTACATCCTGAACGACTCCAGTTAGTTAGGCAAATTTGATGCCAAAGCTGATGAAGGATATTTCTTAGGTTATTCAGCCATTCGCAAGGCCTTCAGAGTCTACAACAAAAGACTGGATAAGGTCCATGAGTCAATACATGTCACATTTGATGAATCAAATGTTGCAATCAATAAGAAGCCATCCCTTGATACTCCCCCAGTAAATCCAATTGTCTTCTGTGAATCTGATCTTATCAACTACAATAAAGATTCTCCAGAAGAAGAAGTTTCCAGTCATTCTGACCTGGAACCTGTTCAGATTTCTCCCAGTAGTACTTCTTTCTATCCTTCAGTAAGTTCCAAACAACCTTCTGAACTTATTATTGGATCAGATGTTCGTACTACTCCCCAGTACCAGTCTCAGTTGAAACTTTGCCTGAAATTCAAGAAATACCTTCAAATGAAGAATTTCATGATGCAAATCGTGATCTAAATGACTCAGATGAAGATGTTGAATTTGTCTGGCAAGATCCTCCTCCTGAAGCTACACCAGAGGAAGATCAACTGAATTCTTGCACTGATATTGTTTCACATAGCAATACTGGTCAATACTCTAGGTGGACAAAAGCGCATCCTATCGATCAGATCATAGGAGAGTCCAGTAGAGGTATTCAGACCAGAAGAGCCTCTAGTGAACAATGTTTATATGTCAGTTTTCTATCACTGATAGAACCAAAGAAAATTGACGAGGCTCTGGAAGATCCAAGCTGGGTGATAGCTATGCAAGAAGAGCTTCACCAGTTTGAAAGGAACAAGGTTTGGTACCTGGTCCCTTTCCCAGTTGGAAAGAAAGAACCAATTGGAACCAGATGGGTCTTCAGAAACAAGATAGATGAAGAAGGCCACGTGATCAGAAATAAGGCCAGACTGGTAGCACAAGGGTATTGCCAGTCAGATGTTGATTTTGATGAATCATTTGCTCCAGTGGCTAGACTTGAAGCGATCAGAATTTTCATAGCATTTGCTGCTCATCATTAATTCAAGGTCTACCAGATGGATGTAAAAAGTGCATTCTTGAATGGAAAATTAGAAGAAGAAGTTTATGTCAAGCAACCACCAGGTTTCGTTGATGAAAAGCATCCACACTGGGTATATCGTCTGGATAAAGCACTTTATGGTCTGAGACAAGCCCCACGAGCCTGGTATGACACTCTGACTAAACATTTGTTAAAAAATGGTTTTAAAAGAGGTGCAATTGACAATACCTTATTTATACTTCATGAAAAAGGTAATCTTCTGTTAGTACAAATTTATGTTGATGATATTACTTTTTGCTCTACTAATGAAAACATGTGCAAGAAATTTTCAAAAATAATGGCATCTGAATATGAAATGAGTTTAATGGGTGAATTAACATACTTTCTTGGTCTTCAGATTAAACAAACCAGAGATGGAATTTTTATTAATCAAGAAAATATGTTAGAGATCTTTTAAAGAAATTCGATATGAATTCTTCACCATCTAAACCTACTCCAATTTCTGCACCACTGTCACTGGACTCTGATCCAGATGGTAAACCAGTGAACTCCATTGTCTATAGAGGCATGGTTGGTTCACTGATGTATTTAACGGCCAGTAGACCAGATATTATATTTTCAACATGTTTATGTGCCAGA
Source organism: Erigeron breviscapus (assembly GCA_034093135.1). Lineage (NCBI taxonomy): Eukaryota > Viridiplantae > Streptophyta > Magnoliopsida > Asterales > Asteraceae > Erigeron > Erigeron breviscapus. The sequence goes on along the minus strand of CM067170.1, from coordinate 122,018,567 downwards.
TATCAGTCTAATCCAAAGGAATCTCATATGCTTGCTGTAAAGCGCATACTGAAGTATCTTAAAGGGGTCCCCAGTTTGGGTCTTTGGTATCCCAAAGGCTCAGGCTTGGATCTAATGGGTTATTCAGATTCAGATCATGCAGGTTGTAAGATAGACAGGAAATCCACTACTGGTGGATGTCATTTCCTTGGTGGCAAACTGGTGAGTTGGACCAGTAAGAAGCAAACTTCAGTTTCCTTATCCACTACTGAAGCATAATATGTGTCTGCAGCCAGTTGTTGTGCTCAGATACTCTGGATGAAGAACCAGTTGCTTGATTATGGTATTAAGTATTCAAAGACCCCAATCTTTTGTGATAATACCAGTGCCATTGATATCTCAAACAATCCAGTCATGCACTCAAAGACAAAGCATATTGATCTCAGGTATCATTTTATTCGTGATCATATTACGAAAAATAACATCGAACTCCATTTTATTTCCACTGACAAACAACTCGCTGACATTTTTACTAAACCACTGGATGTGAAAACATTGGAATATCTGGTTGGTGAGTTGGGAATGTTAAACCCTTAAATCTGGAACCTTGATATTGAACGCCTTTGTGTACTATCTTTTCATTATTAAATTTGTAAATCAACATTCTAAGGGAAAGACTCAAGTGAAATATTTTTGTCCTTAAAATGTTTTAAATTTCAGGGGGAATTTATTTTCTCACTGGAAGAAAATTTTTGGAAAATATTACTGGTACCTTGTAAATGTGTCCCTCTCACTGGTGCTTGGATTAGTTGACGTGCATGTTTGAGGAAACTTTGGTCTCCTTGTAAATGTGTCCCGCTCACTCGTCTGTATTAGTTGATTTGCATGTTTGAGGTCACCAGTATCACTTAACTGGTCTTTTGTTAGTACTTTACTGGAGTGTCCTTCCAGTGTACCATCAGTGCATACCCTCACTGGACTAATCCACCAGTGATATTGGAGTGTCCAGATGACCTCCAGATGCACTAAAATGTGTCATGAGATGTTAATTATAATATTTTAATACTTGGTCATTATGCTTGCCACGTAAGCAAACCTTTTTAGTGGACAGTTACTGTTTGGTCCACGTGGCAAAGATATTTTCAACGAAATGATGGTATTTTTACCTTGGGAACATAAAAAGTGCAAGTTGGGTAATTTTTGTGGGCTGTCAACTGTCACACATTTATGTGTGATGTGAAACATTTAATGCGGACTTCAAATGCGATCAAAATTACACTTAATAAATTCAAAATAAATACCCACATTTACTTCACTTTTACATTCACTTCGAAAAATTTACTCCCAAATCTTTCAAATTCCTTCATTTACTCCTTCTTTCATTCAATTCTAATCATCATCAAATAATCAATATCTTCATAAACCCTAAATTTCACTTTCATATTTCTTCTATCTATTCAATACAAATGGCTCCTAGACAATCAAGTTCGTCTATAAATCTTCTTACAGCCGAATATACTCCTGCAGAAAATGTTCAAAAGGCAGAGTATATCAATCTTGATGCAAAATCCATTCGCATCAATATGAACAATTGGATGGCCAAGCTTTCTGGAACACATCCAGCCCAATCCATCATTGGGAGATTGAACACGTTCTTTCCCTCACTTTGAATCCAGGCAAAATGTACCATGATTACCTTTGTAAATTCTGGTACACAGCATCTTATGTCGAATCCGATAAGGTAATCACTTACACACTAAAGCAGGGTGCCAGACCATTAACCCTTACTGTTGATTCACTTCGAGCCACACTCGATTTGAATTACTTTGCAACCAACGAACTGCCGATGGTCCTTCCCTCATTTCTAAATCTAAGAGATGTATGTAGACTGATGGGAAATACTGAAATACTGGATGAGCATGGCCAGTTACTCAGAAAAGGCACGATTTACATGAGCAAGTTGTCAGACTCATAGAGATTCTTTTTCACTCATCTTGTAGATTGTTTAGGCGGAGGATCTGGAGGGTTAGACCAGATCAACCAAACCCAGCTTCAGATAGCTTACTGTTTGTGGTTTGGTTACAGGGTCGATTTTGCCCAGATCTTATTTGATGATCTGGTGGACAGGTTGAAGGTCAGAGGAAGGAAAGCTTTTGTTCCTTTCATTCGATTTCTTTCACTGGTATTCAAGAGAGCTCTTAGGGACCAATATGATTTTTAGACAACTCATTTTTCAGTCTCAGAATATATGCGTGATTTGAATCACCTAAAGTCCGCTGATGATGAGGTAAACATTCCCCAGGTCATGCTCTCTAGTTTTCAAAGAGATGACCTGGAAGAAGGTTCAGGTGGTGAACAGGATGTTGAACCGATAGTTGTTCTAGATGCTGAAGTGGTAGCACCAGTAAGTCAGGTGGCTCCAGAACAAGTGCAAGAATCTCTCACCAGACGTGCTAGAACAAGTAGACGTCTTAGATTGAGAGGTGTACCAGTTGCTCCCAGCAGAACCGATACTGATCAACCAGAATCCTCTCAACAGGCGTCTGGTGAAATTCAACAGGAAACCACTCCTATAATTGTTGAAGAGGGAAGTGGAGAAGAGATTGTTGTGACTGGTGTCTCGAATGTGGCTGGAGACATTATGAATGCTGATGGATCACTGATTGTTGAACAAGTGGTCGAACAAGAAAATATTGAACAGGCTAGTGAGCAGAATGTAGTGGTTGGTGTTCAGACTGAAGAGGTTGGACCTCTGGACTTGAATGTAGAGGTTGGTGATCAGGCTGGAAATTAGAATATTGAAGTAGAATTTCTGTGGGATGAAGCTGATTCACCCATGTCAGAAAACAATACCTTTGACACTGACATGAGATTCTTTGGAGATGATGAACAAGTGTCAGAAATGCCTCCTCCTCTAGAATCTACAAATGTTCCACCACCACCTCCTCCTTCTTCAATTCCACAAGGTACAATATATTTTAATCCTCCTTCCATTCAAATTTCCAATATTCAACCTCCTCCTCTTGAAACCCCACTCGAAATCCCTCGTGTTCTGGACTCGACTGTTGTCACATCTGAAACACGTACTGAAGCAGTCCAGGCACAAGTTCAATTGCCAACCAGAATGACCTCAGAAATCAACCCTCCCAGTGGTCTCTCCACTTCTTCTTCAGCCGTGGTCCAAGACCTTTTTAATAAGGTGGCGAATTTGGAGAGATCACTACAGTCTTCGTCCAGGGTTGTTTCGGACTTCATATTATTATTATCCACCAACCTGGCATCTGAAATGAACATTTTCTCTGGAAATGAGAAAATTGTTTTTGAAAAGTTAGAAGAACTGGTACGTACCACAAACACCAATGCTGAAAACATTAAGGTGGTAGTCCAGAGTTTGGGTGAGATAGTGGCTACGTCTGTTCAGACTGCAGTAGAAGCTGGTATAGCTCAACCACTGGCAGGTCTGACAGAGGAAATTGAGAAGTTGACAACAAGGGTCTCGAATAATGAAAGCAGACCAACTCTTGACCAGAACTCTGTGGTGAGTAATATTAGTGATGAAGTCACAAGAAAATTCAGGGCAGATATGTTAAAGGAAATTACTACAGAGATTTCTGGTTCTGTACTTAGAACGATTCAAGATGGTTTGTTGCCCCAGGTTATCAAGATGATTGATACTGAAATCCCGAAGGACTTAACAAGAGAAGTTGAAACAATAAAGAAGGATGTTCAGAGAATCAAGCACACTATCAACATCACTTCACCAGCTGCAGGAAGAACGTTTGGTTCTTCAGAAAGGAATATGCTGACCCAGTTGTGGAATGATCTCCAGTCTAGGACTGGTGGTCCTTCCAAGGGGGAAAGATCTACTAAAGTGATGGCCAGAGAAGTTGAAAGGGCAAGTGAAATAGAAAGAGCTTTTGGTACTGAAGCCATGGTACAAGAAGAACAGGTGACTGGTACTGATGCCAGTGCACCAGAAATGGTACAAGAAGAAGAAGCTGCTGGTACTGATGCCAGTGAGCCCCAATTTGAACAGTTCCCAGATATCACAACTACTTTAAGGTCTTTGAAAAGAAAGCAACACGTGGTGTCTGGAGGAGAAGAAACTACTGAAGGTCCATCTACTGATGATGAGACTTCAAAGAGACTGGAACAAGAGTGCATCATGATAGAAATATTCAAGAAAAATCAGAAAAATGAACTCCTTGCTCACAAGAGAGAAATGGCAAATATGGGGACCTTGGATTCTTACAATGCTGGAAGGTTAGGCATACTTATTGACATCTATAAAAGAATGAAGGATGACCCCAGAGTTCATCAATGTCTAGATGCAATGGACGACGTATATATTCGCTCCAGGTACTCTTTGGAAGAACAGACTTATGACACAGTTACATATGGTGTAAGTGTTCAAGAGTTGATCAGGCAGAGAACGGAGGAACTGGTAAACCTCCAGAAGAATATAAGGCAGAATGCTAGTGCTCTGGAGATAGAGTACATGAAAAAGATTAAGGGTTTACCAAAGTTGACTGCCACACAAATAAAGAAGATTAGAGATGCAGATCTTAGCACTTTCATTCCCTTGGATACTTCACAAAGGATCAATCGTGAAGAACTCCAGTCTGCTATAGAACAGCAGAAAGTGTACAGGGAGACTGAATCAATGATCCACATCGCCAAGCAAAAAGACAATTACAATGAACTGATGACGTTCAGGGCTGATGTAAGAAGGATTATAAGTGCTGAAATCCAACTCACTGAGAATCACGAAGGCATGTCAAAATTTCATGTTAAGTTGACGAGGGAAGGAAATTTTATGGATGAGAGAAAGAGTGCATCAGTCCATACCTGAGTCCACTGACGGTCTTACCAGATCAACGACTGGAGACTTTGTCAGTGTTCCAGACCTTACAAGTCTGAACACTGATTACGAGGTAATGACTTTTTGCCCTTACACACTTTACGAGGTATATTCCACTTGCTCTGTAAAAGTTCATACGTGTATAAAGGTGGTTGGTTAAAAGGATTTATCTTTGTATTTTAACCAATGCATTTAATGAAACATTAAATGCATGCAACCATATTTGTACGGCACAATAAATTCTCTCCATAATTTATTTGCCTATAAATACAAAGTCATTTCTCTTATTAAAATTACTTTTTTTTATCACTCTTTAGCAAAAAGGTGAATTTGTCTAAATACTCTCGATCGTAAAAGGGAATACTTCACAACTTTAAGTATTTCGATCTTGGAGATTATTTGACAAATATAGATCATTTGTAATTCAAAGGTTGTTAGGATATTTACTCATTTGTATTATCTTGATTCCGCACAACCTTGTATTTTATTTAAACATCATAAATAAAATACACTTGAAACATTACATTGTGTTCCACCTTTACTTGTTTATTGCTTTAAGTCTTGTATTACTTTCTTTATATACTTGCATTTATTTTAAAGTAATACTTGTCTAATTTAGTTCATTATCGACTTGTGTATTTTACACTAGTGGGTTAAACCATCAAGTGAGGGACCCACAAGGTTTCAGCTCCGTCGTTTTTTTGATGTGATCGTTGGTTGCGGTTGTTGGGGCTATCCGCCGATTGAATACTCCTCCTTTAACGCGTTTTGCAAATATTGCGCCAATTGCTTGATATAGTCTTCTGGGAGCTCCGGGGATCATAATATAGCCTCCGCTATGTATAGAGCTATGCCAGAATATCGGAGAGTAAATGTGATGTGATCGTCCACCTTTGTTGTTACGACCGTCTTTGTGCACGAATTGGCTTCGGTCCGTACTTTTGAAGATAACATCTTTCTTGCGGGTATAATATGTTTCGTCTAGAGGTGAGTTGGAGGAGATCAAAGTAAATATTGTAGTCTTCTGATGTTGTAGTAGAAAATCACTTTCTCTCCCTTTTCTGTTATCTCTGGCAAGCTCAATTTTTCCAACGATCTTTTATTATAATCATCGCGATATATTATCTAGCGATGCCATCGGGAGCAATTTCTCTACCGATGGTTTATTTTAATCATCGCAATATATTATCTAGCGATGCCATCGGGAGCAATTTCTCTACCGATGGTTTATTTTAATCATCGCAATATATTATCTAGCGATGCCATCGGGAGCAATTTCTCTACCGATGGTTTATTTTAATCATCGCGATATATTATCTAGCGATGCCATCGGGAGCAAATTCTCTACCGATGGATTCTAGGGATTAGGGATCCCAATGCGAGTTTTAATAATTCCCTATTCGCACGTTTGCGATGGGATGAAAAATATCCCGGTGGTGCGTTAGCTCGTGGGATATATTTGTGATGTTTCTCCTGAACAAGGCACAAGTAAATTTATCTTAAATGTATATCTTCAGTCGGAGGCCTATACCTTGTGAGCATCAAGCTTCTTTATCTTCATTTCCATAATATCTACTAGGTACTCGCCTCGTTGCACAGCAGGGCCCTTTAGATACTTGCTTGGTTGATATTGTGATGACCGTTGCAATAGTAGGCTCAGGATTATCAAATCCCTTAATGCTTGATTATTTTGAATCCTCCATTATATTAGCGAACGTGGTCTTGTCTTCTTGTCCATGCCATGTCACGCATGTGTAGTGCCTTGATAAATATTGTGCCGAATTCCGCACATGTTGTGTCAACTTTGTCATGTAGTTGCTGTAAGTATCGTTTTCGTAATTGATTTTGCCCCTCGATCAAGTCGTCATCGTAACTTTCGAGGTCGTCGTCACACTCCGTGTTGTGCGAGTTGGGTTATCACGAGCTAGTTAATGATACTTTCGATGAGTTGTTGACTGAAAACTTTGCGACATTTGACTACAAGCTTCTTGTATAAAACTAAGCGTACGTGGGCATGTACTTATTAACAGCAAAGGCTTGAGTCTTCGCACCCAAAATATCATCGCTTTGCCTCTTGTTAATTATTGTTGAAAAGTGGTTTGAAGAAAGATCTTCACCACGTCTTTTTCTTTTGAGGTAGACAACATGTTTTTTATTTCTCATTGCAAAATTTCTTGCAACCTTTTCATGCACATGCATATGTACTACGCATCATGAATTACTTTCACGCGTGTAAACAATCCATCCTACACCATTGTTTGAGGTCGTCCTTGAGCAATATCTTATTGTTGGTATGTGATCACGTTATAATAAACGCATGTCCGGAAATAATTTAAGCCTACGGGGTCACACGAAATGACACGGTAACTCTATATTATTAATTAGTATATTAAAGTAATATATTGATTAATTTGATCACGATATGATTAATAAACATTTTTAAATGTTAAAATAAATAATGTTTATTGATTAAAAGAATTGATAGTTGGGTTTGGGCTAGGATTAAGGGAAGGGTGGGCCGAAAATTCTAAGGGGTTTTTTGGGCCCTAACTAAACTTGTCCATCAAGTTTAGTAACCCTAAACCTAAGCCTATAAATAGGAGATCAAAGTTAGGGGTTTTATATAAGTTTTCACAAGGTAAAACCCTAACTAAAAAAATCTCTCTTCTCCCTCTTTTGTTCTATTCGGCCGAAGCAAAGAAAACCCCAAGGGGTTCGGGTTTTAGGGTTTCGGTTTCAAGGGTTTAAACAAAGGGTTGTTTGATCGTGATCGGGGTACTAGCATACGATATAAGAGGTGTCTAGTGTGCGATCGTAGAGGAGTTTTACTTTAAACCCTATAATAATAATAATCTTATTGTTATTTATTTATTGGAAGCTTTGCATAAGGTACACATTTCGATTCTCTCTTTGTTAATTAATATGATTGCATATTCGATTCTTCCGTTGTGCTTATGTGAATATTTATATGATTTATGTTCGCATATTCTAACAGTGGTATCAAAGCCACATATGTGATCTATTAATTACAAAGATCAAAACTTGAAGGAGGGTTAAGGATTGGTTGATTTTTAATTAATTGTTAAATAATTAAAAGTTGTTTCTTATTTTTTTTAATTAAAAATCGGATTTAATTAAATAAAATTAGGGTTTTTTGTTTAATTAATTTAACCTAATTCAATGAAAGATTGAAACCCTCATGGCAAGTTTTGAGTTTGTGAATTGACATGATTTATTTGATATAAATTGCATGTTTGTGTATCTTGATTATTTAAGGTCGTTAAATAAAAGAAAAATCACAAGGATTTCATGCAAAATTACTTGTGATTATTACTGATATATAGAGATATATTTAGCAACGCATGATGATCCAATAATTAGGGTTCATTATTAGATAATTGTGTGACTATGTGAATTTTTTCGTGTGATTTTCCTGCTATGCGACATTTCACTAAAAAATTCATATCTTTTAATCTGTAATGAGTTAGAAGTCGTGCTTTGGACAGTAGGTGCTTGACACATAGGGCTACAACTTTGTAGTTCTGGTCGAAAGCTGAATCGGAGAGAAACAGGGCTAAACAGGTCGTGAAGTTGCTGGAAATTTCCAGTCAGCATGTTTATGTGAATTACTTGTTAATTAAGTTGTTTAAAGGCTTACGCAATCAAGGCAACTTGATGTATGTGGTCCTCTTCTTCGGAGGGGGGAGCCGGCTTTAAACATATGCATGAACCATAGTGACCATGTTTAGGTGGCCTACCTTAACTTGTTACATGATTAAATTAGTTTGGTAATTAGTAAGTTTATTAATTTTTGCGTGTTTATAAAGAGTTATAAAGGTGATGCAAAAATTGTTTGGAGAAAAGAATAAACTTGACTAAGAACTATCGAAATAGAGATTTCTTTAATAAAATTGGAGTCTTACAACCTTGAGATACACCGACTCACCCATTTGAACAAACTCTAAGAGAGGTATAAGTCAGAGTGCGCTAGCCTCCTAAAAGAGCGGGTTTTTAAATGCATCTATTGCAAACCTTTGCTTTTGCGCTTCTTTGTGCATTCAAATGGAGCTACCGAGCTCTCTTGTGTTACTAAGACTATAAAAATGATTTTATTAAACATTATGTTATGAAGATTTACATGAGTCTTCATACATAAACTTTTGATTCACATCAAATGCATTACCCATTTAAAGTTAAGTCATTACCATCCACTTTGCTAAGAACACTTGCCAGTGCTTTTCGCTCCTACGTGAGACCGTAGGTGAATTTTATCTCTTCAAGGTAAATTACCACTCCACCGTGAGACCGGTGGTGGACTATTTACATGTTCTTAATTGGGCAACTTAAAACGAGTTAAGAGGTGAGATCATTGACCCGTGGCATAAGATGGGACAAAACATGTTTACAAAACACTTAATACCCCTTTAAAGTGTTGTTGTAAGTTCCATATCTCTAGGAATTGCATGAATGCAAGTATTGATCGTCGATTACCTTTTGAGTACCGTCATTTCTAGCTGATCAATAGATGAAATGATTGTATGTCAATTGGATCCTAGCCTTAATGAAATTAATTGTTAAATGAATTTAACAAGGGTAAATTACATTTCTTAAGGATTATTAAATGCATCTATTGCAAACCTTTGCTTTTGCGCTTCTTTGTGCATTCAAATGGAGCTACCGAGCTCTCTTGTGTTACTAAGACTATAAAAATGATTTTATTAAACATTATGTTATGAAGATTTACATGAGTCTTCATACATAAACTTTTGATTCACATCAAATGCATTACCCATTTAAAGTTAAGTCATTACCATCCACTTTGCTAAGAACACTTGCCAGTGCTTTTCGCTCCTACGTGAGACCGTAGGCGAATTTTATCTCTTCAAGGTAAATTACCACTCCACCGTGAGACCGGTGGTGGACTATTTACATGTTCTTAATTGGGCAACTTAAAACGAGTTAAGAGGTGAGATCATTGACCCGTGGCATAAGATGGGACAAAACATGTTTACAAAACACTTAATACCCCTTTAAAGTGTTGTTGTAAGTTCCATATCTCTAGGAATTGCATGAATGCAAGTATTGATCGTCGATTACCTTTTGAGTACCGTCATTTCTAGCTGATCAATAGATGAAATGATTGTATGTCAATTGGATCCTAGCCTTAATGAAATTAATTGTTAAATGAGTTTAACAAGGGTAAATTACATTTCTTAAGGATTATTATCTAAAATACCGATAATTGAACTTTTGTCTGTTTTAGAGATGGCAACAACAAATCCTTCTCAAAACATACACCAATCGGCTTCTTAGGTCGATGCTAGAAAGAGAAACACTTTCTGGACCAAACTTCAATGACTGATTTCGTCAGCTAAGAATAGTTCTAAGAGCTGAAAAGAAAATTGAAATCCTTGAAGAGCAGTCACCCGTTGTTCCGGGAGCTAATGCTACAACTGGAGAGTTGGCTGCATATGCTACTCAGTACGATAGACACAATGAGGTTGCTTGTTTGATGTTAGGGAGTTTGGTTCCTGAACTTCAAAAGCAATTTGAAAATTATTTTCCCCTTGATATGATTAAAGAGCTCAAGTCTTTGTACGAAAAGCAAGCTGTAGTGGAGTTGGTTGAACTTGTTGAAACACTTCATGACTTGAAAAATGAGTATGGAACACTCAAGATAAAGAGGTATTTTGAGAATTTGGAAAGGTTGTACTATGCTTATCCTTCGCCTATTACTATTGGCATGATCCTAAAGTCTCTTTCATGGGATTTTGAGGAGTTTGTGTGCAATTATAATATGCATAGCATGAGTAAAACCATAGCTGAACTTCATGCCATGTTGATTGAGTATGAGAAAAGGCTTCCAAAGAAATCTGCTACACCCCAAGTTCTAATGATCAAGGGGGAAAAGGTTCAGAAAGCAATACAACCGTAAGCTAAGGGCAATAACTTTGGTTAGGGAAAACAAGGTGAGTATCTAGCTGAGTTGAACTAGAAGAAGAAGGAAGCTGGTTTAACCAGTTCTTCAAGTATCTTCTAAAATTGAATTATAGTGTTAATATGATTAAAATGATAATTCAAATAGCAAAAGAGTCAAGTTTAACTTGGACTTTACCTATCTTTGACATTGTCATCTTGTTTATTTTGTCAAGAAACGCAATGAAAGTCTTCGATGTGAAGGGATCTTACAATCAAATGATGAATCATTTGATGAATGCGTGTCTTTGACATTATATTGGCAAGAAACACATTGAAAGACTTCAATATGAAGGGATCTTATAATCAAAATGATGAATCATTTGATAATGTGTGTTTTTGGAATTGTCGATTAGCAAGAAAAGCATTTTAAGACTTCAAAGTGAAGGAATCTAACAAATGATTAATCATTTGACAAATGCATGTCTTGTGTTTACGGCAAGATGATAAGGAAAACTTTACGCATTAAATGGAAAGGGCAAAAGAGCTACTTGGACTAATACATATGGATGTATGTCGCCCATTTAGACATGTGTCAAGGAAAGGAACTAGCTACTTCATCATTTTTATGAATGATTTCAGTCATTATGGTTATGTTTACTTGCTTAAACATGAACATGAAGTCTTAGAAACATTCAAAGAGTTTAAAAATGTGGTAGGAAATCAACTCGGTAAAACCATCAAGATTCTTCGTTCGGATCGAGGTGAGAAATACTTAAGCCAAAAGTTTAAGGATTATCTAAAAGCTTGTGGATTTATACAAGAGCTTACTCCTATATAAGGGTATATCTGAAAGGAGAAATTGAACCTTGTTGAACATGGTGAGATAAACGATGAACCTTACGACTCTCCAATTTCATTTTGGGATTATGCTCTAGAGATTGCTGCATGCATTCTCAATATGGTTCCAATCAAGAAGGTTGACAAGACACCGCATGAATTATGGCATGGGAGTGTTACCAAATTGTCTTACTTAAAGATCTGGGGTTGTGAGTCTAGATCTGTTAAGTGCATCTTTGTAGGATACCCAAAGGAAACGATGGGTTACTACTTCTACTTTCCTACCAAAAACACTGTCAAAGTAGCACGATATGCTGAGTTCTTTGAAAAGAAACTCATATCTCAAGAAGACAGTGGGAGGATTGTTGAGCTTGATGAGGTTCAAGGTGAAGATGCGTCAACTTCTAAAATTACTAGCAATCATCAACTTGGGGGGGGGGGAATGTTCAAAGAGATGAATCTCAAGATGAACTTCAAGTTGAAGATGAAGCGATTCCACTTCGTAGATCCTCAAGGACAATACGTGCTCGTGAAAGATTAAATCTTATGGTTGAGTCTGAAGAACACGTATTAGGAGATTTAAATGAACCTCCTAATTTCAAAGCAGCATTATCAAGATCCGGAATCTGACAAATTCCTTGGAGCTGCGAATGTGGAAATGAAATCCATGAAAGATAATCAAGTTTGGAGCTTGGTTGATCTTCCACCAAATGGTAGAACCGTGTAGAAGAAGACCGACATGGATGGAAATATACACACCTATAAAGCTCGTCTTGTGCCAAAAGGTTATACTCAACTTTTCAAAGTTGATTATGAGGAAACCTTTTCTCCCGTTGCGGACATTAGAGCTATTAGGATCATCTTAGCCATAGCAGCATACTATGACTATAAGATATGGCAAATGGATGTCAAAAACGCTTTCTTAAATGGTTTTCAAGATGAAGAAGTCTATATGGTACAACCAGAAGGTTTTGTCGATCCAAAACATCCTGATAAGGTATGCAAACTTCAAAGGTCCATTTATGGATTGAAGCAGGCATCAAGGAGTTGGAATAAAAGGTTTGATGAGGAGATCAAAAAGTTTGGTTTTGCTCAAAATCCTGATGAGCCATGTGTATATCACAAAGCTAGTGGGAGTAATGTTACTTTCCTTGTCTTGTATGTAGATGACATATTGATAATAGGAAATCACATTCCAATGTTGAAAGACGTAAAATCTTATCTTGGAAAGTGTTTTGCTATGAAAGACTTGGGTTGAAGTGACATTTATTTTTGGAATCAAGATCTATAGAGATAGAAGTAAAACGGTTGATTGGATTAAGTCAAAGTGCATAAGATCTTGAGGAGATTCAAGATGGAGAATTCTAAGCGTGGTTTTATACCGATGCAAGAAGGACTTAATTTATCTAGCAAGAACGGTGATTCTACACCCGAAGAGGTGGAGCATATGCAAAGAGTTCCTTATGTTTCGGCTGTGGGATCTATCATGTATGCGGTAAGATGCACTAGACCTGACAGTATGTTCGCTCAAAATATTGTTAGCCGATATCAGTAAAATCCTGGAGAGGATCATTGGATTGCTGTAAAAAATATTCTTAATTACATGCGTGCTACTAAAGAATTATTCTTGGTGTATGGTTGAAATCCCAATCCAAAATTCAAAGTGAATAGATATTGAGATGTTGGATTCCAGGACTGATAAAGATGATTCAAAATATCAGTCGGGATACGTCTTCATTTTAAAATGAAGACACGGTGGAATGCTATGAGTTAAAAGCAAACCACAGTTGCTATGTATGTGACAGAGTCTGAGTATATTGCCGCCTCAGAGAAGACACCATGAAAGTTGTTTGGATTAGAAAGTTTATTTTTGGATTTTAACGTGATGATCCTCAAATAACACACCTATGGATCTGTACTGTGATAATACGGGAGCTATTATCATTACCAATGAACCTGGAGTTCAAAAAGGTGCCAGACATTATCCTAGACGATATCACTTTGCACGTGAACATATTGTACTAGGAGAAATCAAGATACTCAAAGTTCACACAAATTATAACATAGCTGATCCTTTTTGCAAAGGCTTTGTTAAAATGAAAGCTCAATAAGCGTGCCAAGGGCATAGGTCTTAAACTAGCTGGTTATCTCATGTAAATCTGTGATTGGTAATTGTATAATGGGACGGTAAAACATTTATTATTTCAATAAATGAATTCATATACTGGGTATGAGTGTTTTCATTTCATAATGATTGTGTCCTATATTTGCATGTTTAAATCCATGAATATTTTAAAATATTCTAAACGTTCATTGTCGATTAACTATTTGGGAATATAGTTAAACTAAGACAAATGTGAGAGATTAGTTGAAATATTTAAGGGAATATTTGGAGATGGTCTGCCAAACTCACATGGTATTCAAAGAGGTGAATATCGGACTTACCCCACTTAACGAATTGTCATTTTATGGATCGGCGTCATTAAGTGAAATTCGTGAAATGGTTGCTTTATTTATCCTTAGACTTGAGATACAAGCAGGTTATGCATGTGTGGATTGCATTTTCTAGATATAGTTCTAACTGTCCTGAACAAGGTAGTAATAAAGGGCTATTTTCAGAAATGTAGTGAAACGACATGACTAACACGTGTAGTCAATATAGGATTTGTTCCTTCAATTTGCAACTGAAGTATGATACCATTTGGCGCCCTCATTGATTAATTAAGATGTTTGTATGCGCATACCCAAATGAACTCAAGAGGTGGTCTTGACTAATTTGGTAATCTTGATTAATTGTAGAAATGAGAAACATAATCGTTAAATTATGAAATGACATTGATCCATATTCATAATTAACAAGGGTATCTGAAACAAAGGGATATTAAAGACTAAATCATTTCAAAAGATAATTTAAGAAACTATCCTTAAATTTTTCCGGGAGCATTGGCGTGTTGCTAGACGCTAACCAATGTTATTGCCTTTATAAATAACATGCTCAAGTGGGAGCTGTTGGTATGTGATCACGTTATAATAAACGCATGTCCGGAAATAATTTAAGCTTACGGGGTCACACGAAATGACACGGTAACTCTATATTATTAATTAGTATATTAAAGTAATATATTGATTAATTTGATCACGATATGATTAATAAACATTTTTAAATGTTAAAATAAATAATGTTTATTGATTAAAAGAATTGATAGTTGGGTTTGGGCTAGGATTAAGGGAAGGGTGGGCCGAAAATTCTAAGGGGTTTTTTTGGGCCCTAACTAAACTTGCCCATCAAGTTTAGTAACCCTAAACCTAAGCCTATAAATAGAAGATCAAAGTTAGGGGTTTTATATAAGTTTTCACAAGGTAAAACCCTAACTAAAAAAAATCTCTTCTCTCCCTCTTTTGTTCTATTCGGCCGAAGCAAAGAAAACCCCAAGGGGTTCGGGTTTTAGGGTTTCGGTTTCAAGGGTTTAAACAAAGGGTTGTTTGATCGTGATCGGGGTACTAGCATACGATATAAGAGGTGTCTAGTGTGCGATCGTAGAGGGGTTTTACTTTAAACCCTAATAATAATAATAATCTTATTGTTATTTATTTATTGGAAGCTTTGCATAAGGTACACGTTTCGATTCTCTCTTTGTTAATTAATATGATTGCATATTCGATTCTTCCGTTGCGCTTATGTGAATATTTATATGATTTATGTTCGCATATTCTAACACTTGCAACTTCGCGTATTAGCTTCAATGGTTTCCGATGTCGGTGCAGCGATGGTTGAAAGCAGCAGTAGGTGTCGGTTGAGCTCGAGTGGTGATTTTTCATCTTTCTTATTGCACTTCTGTGGACCCGTATTTTTTCTTCTGGCAATGGCTGAGCTAAATGTTTTCATGCCCGTTTCTCGCGCCAAGATCAGAACTCGAGGCCATTATATGCGTCTTTCCATGGATTGGATTCACCAACACCCGTTCTCCTGTGAGTGTTTTCGCCATATGTAGACAAGGTTTCGATCTTCTTACAATTGTCTCCAATGATCTTTTGGTTTTTTAGTTATCTTGGAAGCTGCATACGATGTAGTGGCCACTAGTAGCGGCTGAATCGTGGTTTGTGACGACGTAGTCGAGAAACTCGTTCTCGGGTCCATTAAGACTAGTTTCTGTCCAAGACCAGAACCCAACACCATAACGTCTACTATTGCAGCCCCATTTGGGTATTCTTCATGGTTGGAGGTCGATTTATGGTGGCTGCTCGTAGCGGTTTGGTGGTACCCGAATTGGGGTTTTTTTTGTAACTTTCGATTTTTCGAGATCTTTTTGTCGGGTTTACTTCAGGGCTGGTAACCCTCACATGTGTCTTAGTTGCTGTTTGATCAAATAATCGCATGGATCTTCGATCGGGAATAAGGAGGGGTTTTGAATGATTTATTGGCGATTCCCTTCTGGTCAGAGGGCTACGGAACCGCTTTACGCCATTGTATCGAGGGTGTTTGTGTTTGGTGGTGGAGACTTCCCATGGTAGAGAAGCCGGCCACCTTAAGTGATTTGGGGGTGAAGAGAACATGCCTCCATCTTATGAGGAGGTCCTCTATTTATAAGATGGGTAATCTTGGAGGATAAGTTAGGTCATTAGGGTTTTACCCTAGAGTTTAGGAAAAGATATGTAGGGCATGTTTAAGGGATTTACATGCCTTATAATTAATTATATTATAATAGTAAAAGATATAGAGACGTACCTTTTCTTTAGGAGGAAGAAAATAGGAGATTTCCTCCATATTTGGTGGTGGTTTTCACGAGATCTAGGAAAAAGAAAGAATTTAATGATCGGAAAATTAACCCGACGACAAAGATCTAACTCGGTGGCGGAGATGGGACGCATAGTGTAATGTCCCACGGATGGCGCCAATTTGTTTGATCAAATAATCGCACGGATCTTCGATCGGGAACAAGGAGGGGTTTTGAATGATTTTTTGGCAATTCCCTTCCGGTCAGAGGGCTACGGAGCCGCTTTACGCCATTGTATCGAGGGTGTTTGTGTTTGGTGGTGGAGACTTCCCATGGTAGAGAAGCCGGCCACCTTAGTGATTTGGGGGTGAAGAGAACATGCCTCCATCTTATGAGGAGGTCCTCTATTTATAAGATGGGTAATCTTGGAGGATAAGTTAGGTCATTAGGGTTTTACCCTAGAGTTTAGGAAAAGATATGTAGGGCATGTTTAAGGGATTTACATGCCTTATAATTAATTATATTATAATAGTAAAAGATATAGAGACGTACCTTTTCTTTAGGAGGAAGAAAATAGGAGATTTCTTCCATATTTGGCGGAGCTCCGTACTGACGGATGAGCTCCGTAATTCTGACTGAGGTGGTCCATTCTGACGGAGGTGAGCTCCGTAATCCTGACGGAGGTGAGCTCCGTTCTGACGGAGGTGAGCTCCGTATTTCTGGCAGAAAGCATCCTTAAGCAGCCTCCGTAATAGCAGATTTACCTACGGAGGTAGGGCTCCGTATAGGGTATATCATCAAGCCCCCAGTCTAATATGAGAGACTGGCAAGAGGCTGTCGTGTTAGACTCCAAAAAATATCAACTGGCTGCAAATCCGAGTAAGCTCTCCGTGCTTGATGCTTTTCCTCTGGTAGTAAGCGTTACGTCTTTGTCCTTTGTCCATTAAAACATATTATTATCCGGGTTTTTCCTCTGTTATAATTAGGGGAATTACATCGATGTTATGGTTGGACTGCTGGAAACTTCTATCGGCATGATGATCTACAGATGAGACTTTCATGTCCGTTGATGCTTGTCTGCTTGTGATACTCTGAGGTTCCTTCTACCGTACTTCTCCCGGAGCTTCCTAGGTCACTTCAAAATCTATGTATCCCTAACTTATTTCCCTTGTAATGGGTCTAAGCCGGATATGAAGCTATCATATATGGGATCAAATAAGATGCTTCTTTATGTCGCCCAAGTGCCTGTTTATTCTCGTATGTCATGTCCGTAGGTGATGAAGAAGCTTTTGAACTCATATATGAGCTCAATGTTTTCCTTAGTTTCGTCACTTTTTCTTTGGAAGGTTCTGATAATGGATTGGGGATGTTGTGATGTAGTATATAGCTTCGGTTGTGGTGTTGGTGAAAAAAGGTCTTTAATGTAGTGGATGGATAATCGGTTCTTGAGTTGCGTACTTATTTAGGGTTTTTGCGAATATATATGGCTTGCGTGACACTAGTAGGGTGGATGTTGAGGCATGGTTGATCTGGGCTTTTGCTGAAGATAGTATTGCTCCTAATATCTTCTTATAACTGTGTTCTCCTTTGCAGAAAATGTATTTAGGAAACATATCAATGTTGAATCGTCGTCTGAAATGTGTTTGAAGTTCATTCTTCCGTTTGGCTTTGTCAAACTATATCAATGCACAATAAAACTGTTTGAGCATACTTCTTCGTATTTTCGCCATGTGTAGGTTGTGCAATCTGACCATCGTAGGTTGTTCCGGGAGTCTTTTAGTGCTTGGAGGGCCTTGTTTTGTTGGAGTAGGATGTAAATACAAACTTGGGCCCTTCAGATTCTTCAATATGTTGATGTGTAAGGGCTGAATTGAAATCATCTTCGTCTGTTGAAGTCTTTGATGCTTGTCATTCAACCTTCAGGAAGGTTTTAAAACTATTCCTTCGATTAACATGCTCTATTCTTTCTGCAGCTGCTTCGTAATAAATGTCGTGCTAGAAAGATTCAACATGGTCTTGTATATTTGTTCAAATGGCTCTCTATCTTTTGCTTTTCACACCTCGATAGCTTCGCATATAGCCAAAACTTTTTACAAAGTTTCCAAGAGCTGTCGATTTGGATCGGCTAAGATGTAAGAGGCGCTCATTCGTAATAATCGGTTACTTCAAATCGGATTCTCCTTTATTTGTATCTCTGGAGGCCCGTGTCTTGAGTTGTGTTTTCCTTAGTAGCTCCGATGAGTAATCGTCTTCTAGGGTTGCAACCTTTATTTGGATTATCTAATGGCGTTTGCTTTTGCAAGATGCTGATCAGGCTATCTATTGGCTTTTGCCTTTGCAAGACTTATTCCAAGCGGCTGAAATATGCACAAGACTTGTCTTATTGATCTTTTTGTCGCCAAGGCTCTGTCTGTGATAATTTGCACAAGACTTGCCTTATTGATCTTTTTGTCGCCAAGACTCTGTCTGTGATATATACTGGGCTTTATCTTTATCAAGATTTATCCAGTATCGTTGGATTTCATGGGCGTCCCCTTACTCCAACTTATTATTTTGTATTAATTACTTGTACGTACTCATAATTATATTATTTGCGAAGGGTAGCGACCCAACTTCGCTTGTGTTAGCAGAGCTCAGTAAGCATCTGGCACTGAGATATCTGCTTGGTTCCCACGTAGGGTCTTATAGTAGAGACAGAGATGTGTACCTTTCAAGAACCTTTATGGTCGGAAGATTTCGGCTCCGTCGTCTTTTGATGTGATCGTTGGTTGCGGTTATTGTGGCTATCCGCTGATTGAATGCTCCTCCTTCGGCGTGCTTTGCAAAGTATGCGCCAACTTCTTGATATTGTCTTCTAGGAGCTTCGGAGATAATATAGCCATCATTATACGCAGAGCTATGCCAGAATATTGGAGAGTGAGTGTGATGTGGTCATCTGCCTTAGGTGTGACGACCGTCCTTGTAAATGTATTACCTTCCGTCCACGCCTTTCAAGATGACATATTTCGTGCAGATATAATCTGTTTTGGCTGGAGGTAGGAGATCAAGATAAATAGTATGGTCTTCTGGATGTTGTAGTAGAAAATCACTTTCTCTCCCTTTTCTGTAATCTCTGGCAAGCTCAGTTTTTCCAACGATCTTTTATTATAATCATCGCGATATATTATCTAGCGATGTCATCGGGAGCGAATACTCTACCGAGATATATTATCTAGCGATATCATCGGGAGCGAATACTCTACCGAGATATATTATCTAGCGATATCATCGGGAGCGAATACTCTACCGATGGTTTATTTTAATTATCGCGATATATCATCTAGCGATGCCTTCGGGAGCAAATTCTCTACCGATGGACTCTAGGGCTTAAGTATCCCAATGCGAGTTTTAATAATTCCCTATTCGCACGTTTGCGATGGGGTGAAAAATATCCCGGTGGTGCATTAGCTTGTGAGATATATTTGTGATGTTCCCCCTGAACGAACACAAGTAAATTCATCTTGATCTTTAGTCAGACGCTTGTACCTTACGAGCATTGTTGTTGTAGGAGCTTTATAGTACCTCGGGTATTGGCCTCATTATCTAGTAAATATTGGTGTGATGCTTCCCTCTAGGCGTTTCTTGCAAGTGATGCGACAATTGGTGTTGATTTGTGTCTTCGGGAGCATCGGAGGTTATAGATACAATCTTCGTGATACCGGAGCGCAAGCTTAATGTGCTAGTCTGTGCTCGACCACTTCTTTAGAAGTTTTGACTCCGGTCTCCTGTGAGATAATATCTTGCAGCTGGAAGTAAATCGAGGAAATAGATCCCTACAATTTTAGAATTTCTACAGCTTCCTTGGACTGTGTAGCTGAGAGTCTTTTTTAATGGCAGGTTGGTAACCATCAGGTTAATAATTAACTTGACTATGTACAATATCCTTTCCCATTTCTAGATATTGCCATCATGTTGCGATGAGCATCATCATGCATGAATATTAAATTCATACGTAAGCTAGAAGTGATTTACTTCATTTTCAAGCTTTGTATTTTGGTGATTTCACATTTTTCATTGTCAAGTCCATGCACATGAACAGAAGGCTAGCTTGTATTACCAACATTAATTGCTTGGGGTGTCACCTTCTAACTCATTGCTTCCATGTAGAGGGGTCTCATCATCCATTTATTTTCTTAATGACTCCGTTTCCATCTTTTCGTGATCAACCGTATGGCTAAGCTCGTCGTCTTTTCGTTATCCATCTTTTTCAGCATCGTGTTGAGTCACGAGCAAAAGTAGCAGTCTTCTTATGTATATTGTTGAAAATATCATCTGAGGGTTAGGCTCTATGGATCCAATCTTGACTTGTTTGGGTTTTTTTTTTTTATTATTATTATTAATTTTTTTATTTTTTTTTACGATTACTGTTGTAATCTTCTTCTGGCGACTTCTTCACCACTCCATCTTGATTCTTCATTGTTGGTCGGCTTTATATAGACGCTTCTCCGTGGCTCTGATTCGCCGCCACATTAGGTGGTGGCTACATAAAATTTTTCGTTGTAGATCTTCGTGTTCGATGAGTTTTTCGACACTCGAACTACAAATCTTTTGCTTGTTGTTTCACCATATTTCGTTGTTCCGTTTGGCGTCTTGATCTTCATTCAGTCGATTCTTGACAGCCTCTGATCTAAGTTTGTTTGAAAACGCCAGCCTTTTTAGATTTTTTGGATTTATTATCCAAACGAAGGAGCTGATTATAACCAGGACTTTGTGGCTGGGTTATCAATACTTTTATCGGGCTGAGCCGTTGTGTTATGTTAGCAGAAGGTGATACAAGATTAATGCAGGAAGAAATTTGTTGTGACTTGTGTTGGATCATCTAAAATCTTTTTTCGATGTGGCCCGATGGCTCGAGACCCGCTAAAATCTCTTTGTCGTATCTTCGAGCCGTGCTTAGATCGCCGGTGGTGGGTCATCGTCACCTTCTGGCCGTGGGCTAATGGTACAGTGGGAGCAGGAGGCTCATTGATTTTCTTGAACTTCCGATCTTTGCTTGCTGCTTATGATCTGTTGTACTTTTTCGAACCGAAGCTTGCATCTCTTGGCTCCTGAGATTTATTTATATCGTCTTGAACTTGTTTCGACCTCAATTTGTCCTTCATAATGGCTACATGCGGTGATGGTCGCACCATGTATTGAGGCGGCATAGTCGAAAATATCGTTTTCGAATCCTTTGGAATTTGGTTTTGTCCAAGATGAGGACCCCAAGTTATCGCGCCTGCTCTATTAGTCATATTGGGGCATTCTTCATGGTGGTACCCAATTTTGGGTTTTTCGCCCATCGACTATAACTTTATATAACAATTCGTTACGACTTCTACGGGGTTCTTCCTTCTTAGTAGCTCCAGTACGTGGATCAATGGCGGTGGTGACAGTTGGTCTTCGTTTCGGCTTGTTTCTTGCGGATCCATACTTCTTCCTTCTGACCCCTTCTGGTGATTAATTGCGGTTTCATTCGCATCGGCAGGGCGAAAAAACGTTTTCTTGTCCTCTTTCTCGCTTTTCTTTGCCTTCAAATCTCCTTTTTTTTTTTAACGTTATTCATGGCTTTGGATAGAAAACACTTTTGTGATTTCTGAACCAAATATGTAACCTGAGAGGATCTTTGTTTGACGCCTATGAGTCTTGGTGGGGAAAAAAGAAAAAAAAAGATGAGTTTTGAGAATTTGATCAGAAGTGTTTTCGTAGATGAGTTTTTTGTGGTTTTTTTAATTCTCTTATACTCATAAAATTCATGCAAGAGAGGAACAGTGTAAATAATTAACAATATTTACTTTCCATGTGAATTTTGTGATATGGACTTGTTTATGGTGGTGGTTTTCACGAGATCTAGGAAAAAGAAAGAATTTAATGATCGGAAAATCAACCCGACGACAGAGATCTAACTCGGTGGCGGAGATGGGACGCATAGTGTAATGTCCCACGGATGGCGTCAATTTGTTTGATCAAATAATCGCACGGATCTTCGATCGGGAACAAGGAGGGGTTTTGAATGATTTTTTGGCAATTCCCTTCCGGTCAGAGGGCTACGGAGCCGCTTTACGCCATTGTATCGAGGGTGTTTGTGTTTGGTGGTGGAGACTTCCCATGGTAGAGAAGCCGGCCACCTTAGGTGTTTTGGGGGTGAAGAGAACATGCCTCCATCTTATGAGGAGGTCCTCTATTTATAAGATGGGTAATCTTGTAGGATAAGTTAGGTCATTAGGGTTTTACACTAGAGTTTAGGAAAAGATATGTAGGGCATGTTTAAGGGATTTACATGCCTTATAATTAATTACATTATAATAGTAAAAGATATACAGACGTACCTTTTCTTTAGGAGGAAGAAAATAGGAGATTTCCTCCATATTTGGCGGAGCTCCGTACTGACGGATGAGCTCCGTAATTCTGACTGAGGTGGTCCAATCTGACGGAGGTGAGCTCTGTAATCCTGACGGAGGTAGCTCCGTTCTGACGAAGGTGAGCTCCGTAATCCTGACGGAGGTAGCTCCGTTCTGACGGAGGTGAGCTCCGTATTTCTGGCAGAAAGCATCCTTAAGCAGCCTCCGTAATAGCAGATTTACCTACGGAGGTAGGGCTCCGTATAGGGTATATCATCAGTTGCTCAGCGAGGTATCCCTTGTAATCGAAAGTCGACTTTGCGGTGGATGGTCCTTTGTCGCCATGGTGGCCGTAGTCATTGCTTGCACCATAATTCATTGCGAGAAACT
The DNA here is from genome assembly GCA_034093135.1 of Erigeron breviscapus. Classification (NCBI taxonomy): domain Eukaryota; kingdom Viridiplantae; phylum Streptophyta; class Magnoliopsida; order Asterales; family Asteraceae; genus Erigeron; species Erigeron breviscapus. Next base: position 121,995,507 of record CM067170.1, on the reverse strand, counting down.
AGGCGAAAAATGCTTCAATCCGCAATGTTTTTGTTTCTTTGTTTTGGACTGATTGAGGATCCGTGTTATGTGATTTTGGACTAGTTTTTCTCTGAATAACCTTCCGGTAGCTAATCGGTAGCCGTTTTGGTCTTTGTCGATGGCGACGTGAGCCACCTGATCATTTTTTATTACTTTTCGACTTTGCTCGACCTCTCTAGATCTTTTTTCATGGTTTACTTCAGAGTTTATAGCCCTCACATATCCTAATCGCTCCATGAGGCATCCCAGATGGTAGGAGGTCAGCGTTATGTTGGTTACTTCAGCGACGCTTTGGTCAAAAAACGATTTTTTATCGATTTTTGTTTTATTTGTTGATCGCCTCTCGATCTCTATTTGACACTTGTGGATTTGCATCGTACGCGTATTGTGGCTGCTGGTGATCAGCCATTGATCTCTGGTAACTGATGGCGGGATCTTCACCAGAGTTTTTTTTTTAAGTATTACCACCATATTGTAAACATGAGTGAGTCACATGTAATTTGACACCATATTAAATTATGGGCATATCACATGATATAGAAAATAATATACATAGCTGGCAAGTATTTACGCCTTTTGTTAATCTGGCTGGGAATAGTCAGACCATGTTGTTTCAGTTGCACGAGGTATGATATATATTGGGTGGTATGGGGTCCGAAAGGAAAAGTTTAACGATTTTGTAATTATCGATGGTTGGATCTGACCCGGTGGTAGGGATGGGAACGTGTAGTATAATGTCCCACGGATGGCGCCAATTTGTTTGATCAAATAATCGCATGGACCTTCGATCGGGAACAAGGAGGGGTTTTATATGATTTATTGGCGATTCTCTTCCGGTCAGAGGGCTATGGAGCCGCTTTACGCCATCGTATCGGAGGTGTTTATGTTTGGCGGTGGTGACTTCCTTTGGTAGAGAAGCCGACCACCTTAGGTGTTTTTGGGGGTGAAGAGAACATGTCTCCATCCCATGGTGAGGACCTCTATTTATAGGAGGAACTCATCTTGGGGAATAAGTTAGGTTTAGGGTTTTACCCTATTGTTTAGGAAGAGATACGTCTTGACATGTTTAAGGATTTACATGCCATATAATTAAATATATTATAATAGTAATGGGATATGGAAACATAACTTTTCTTTAGGAGGAAGAAATAAGAGATTTCCTCCATATTTGGCGGAGCTCCGTTCTGACGAATGAGCTCCGTAATCCTGACGGAGGTAGCTCCGTTCTGACGGAGGTGAGCTCTGTAATCCTGACGGAGGTAGCTCCGTTCTGACGAAGGTGAGCTCCGTAATCCTGACGGAGGTAGCTCCGTTCTGACGGAGGTGAGCTCCGTATTTCTGGCAGAAAGCATCCTTAAGCAGCCTCCGTAATAGCAGATTTACCTACGGAGGTAGGGCTCCGTATAGGGTATATCATCAGTTGCTCAGCGAGGTATCCCTTGTAATCGAAAGTCGACTTTGCGGTGGATGGTCCTTTGTCGCCATGGTGGCCGTAGTCATTGCTTGCACCATAATTCATTGCGAGAAACTAGGCGAAAAATGCTTCAATCCGCAATGTTTTTGTTTCTTTGTTTTGGACTGATTGAGGATCCGTGTTATGTGATTTTGGACTAGTTTTTCTCTGAATAACCTTCCGGTAGCTAATCGGTAGCCGTTTTGGTCTTTGTCGATGGCGACGTGAGCCACCTGATCATTTTTTATTACTTTTCGACTTTGCTCGACCTCTCTAGATCTTTTTTCATGGTTTACTTCAGAGTTTATAGCCCTCACACATCCTAATCGCTCCATGAGGCATCCCAGATGGTAGGAGGTCAGCGTTATGTTGGTTACTTCAGCGACGCTTTGGTCAAAAAACGATTTTTTATCGATTTTTGTTTTATTTGTTGATCGCCTCTCGATCTCTATTTGACACTTGTGGATTTGCATCGTACGCGTATTGTGGCTGCTGGTGATCAGCCATTGATCTCTGGTAACTGATGGCGGGATCTTCACCAGAGTTTTTTTTTTAAGTATTACCACCATATTGTAAACATGAGTGAGTCACATGTAATTTGACACCATATTAAATTATGGGCATATCACATGATATAGAAAATAATATACATAGCTGGCAAGTATTTACGCCTTTTGTTAATCTGGCTGGGAATAGTCAGACCATGTTGTTTCAGTTGCACGAGGTATGATATATATTGGGTGGTATGGGGTCCGAAAGGAAAAGTTTAACGATTTTGTAATTATCGATGGTTGGATCTGACCCGGTGGTAGGGATGGGAACGTGTAGTATAATGTCCCACGGATGGCGCCAATTTGTTTGATCAAATAATCGCATGGACCTTCGATCGGGAACAAGGAGGGGGTTTGTATGATTTATTGGCGATTCTCTTCCGGTCAGAGGGCTATGGAGCCGCTTACGCCATCGTATCGGAGGTGTTTATGTTTGGCGGTGGTGACTTCCTTTGGTAGAGAAGCCGGCCACCTTAGGTGTTTTTGGGGGTGAAGAGAACATGTCTCCATCCCATGGTGAGGACCTCTATTTATAGGAGGAACTCATCTTGGGGAATAAGTTAGGTTTAGGGTTTTACCCTATTGTTTAGGAAGAGATACGTCTTGACATGTTTAAGGATTTACATGCCATATAATTAAATATATTATAATAGTAATGGGATATGGAAACATAACCTTTTCTTTAGGAGGAAGAAATAAGAGATTTCCTCCATATTTGGCGGAGCTCCGTTCTGACGAATGAGCTCCGTAATCCTGACGGAGGTGAGCTCCGTTCTGACGGAGGTGAGCTCCGTAATCCTGACGGAGGTGAGCTCCGTTCTGACGGAGGTGAGCTCCGTTCCGACGAAGGTGAGCTCCGTTCTGACGGAGGTGAGCTCCGTATTTCTTGCAAAAAACATCCTTAAGCAGACTTCGTAATGGCATATTTACATACGGAGGTAGGGCTCCGTATAGGGTATATCATCAGATATCTTCTAAGTATGGAAGACATATCTAGGACTCTTGGATCATGTCCTAGTTTATAGGGGTGTTTGATATCATTCCCTCTTCACGGGTTTCGATAGAATATGTTCGTTTATTATCTTTGGGAGCTCCGATATTACGGAGGTGTACATCGTAGCTTCGGCTATAGATAAATCTGCTTGGTACAATGTATCGGTACCTTTGCTGTGACGAAGGGTCCTTCGTATATCAGTTTTGTATGCGGAGGTAGAGCTCCGTATATGGTATATCATCAAGCCCCCAGTCTAGCTGGAGAGACTGTCTTCGGAATGTCCGGTTAGACTCCAAAAATAATCGTTTCCCAGGTCTTCCTTACGGAGGCTCCTTAAAGCGGACCGAAAATTGGGGTATACTTATCCCTTTTTCAATGGTTGGGATTTGACTAGAGGCTTTTGCCGAGATATTATATATTATTTTACTTTGAAAATGAAAATATTTTACCTTCTGTGGGTGATATCTTCTTTAGCAATTCATCCATCGTCTTCCTTCTTCCATCATCCCTTCAAGTGAAAAGTATGTGATTCTTCCCGGATCTCTTTGTATTAGGGACGGATGGTTGAGTCTAATAACTTTGAAACCCTAATACGACCTTTGACCGATTAAGGTCTTTAGATTCAAGTTCCTCTGTTATATAGATATCCTGATTGTCGATATTAGTTACTCTTTTGTTCCGTCACATAAGGATGACTCCGTTTAGGTAGCATCTTTTAATCGACTCTTGTCCTGTTGACTTGGCTAGTGATGATATACCCCATATGAAGCTCTAGCTCCGTACCCGAAGCAGATACGAAGACACCTTCATACAGGTAAAATTACTTATCTACATACCAAGAATGGAGCTCAACCTCCGTTCAACATAATCATTCCGGAGCTCCCGAGGTAACAGATACCCAGCTCCGAGTGAAAGCATATCAAGAATCGGATATAAATCCTCTCCATGGTTATCCGATTAAATAAATATATTTAAGACCGAATACCTCGGACGCGATTAACATAAATCTCCTCAAGAAGGAAATAAGATATTCTCAAAAGAGGAAGAGATTTACCCTAATTCTCTTACCTTATTCTCCAAGTTTTACCCTCTATATAAATAGAGGAGGAAGCCTTACGGCATAGGATCATACACGATTCTCTCCAAATACATTACACATATTCGACCTCCGAATATAAACACAAAACCATCCTATAAACCCTAAGTCGCACAGAACGGGCTAGGAATAACTAACAATAAGGCGTAAAGCAGTCTTCGACCCTCTGACCTGAAGGGAATCGCCAACAAAACACCTCCAACCCAACTCACACCTCCCGTTGAGCCATAGTGCGATTATTTGATCAAACAAATCTGCGCCATCCGTGGGACCTTTGTTCTCAGATTCAAACCTAACCACGATCAAAGGAAAAGCATTATGCCAAACCTCGATCCCTTTCCGAAATCACACGGGTTGAACGCCGCCCGCGATAGAGACGGGGGTGATAATGAAGCCTCCATGGTTAGAAGCGTGACCTCTCCAGACGTACAGAGGGCTAAAAAGAATCACCCCTGTCCAGGTGATCGGCCGACAGATGAGTCAGCCCATCAAACACCAATGGCAATTGAAGCAACAAATGTCGGCCACAAAGCAGAAGGATACGACGACAAGAAAGACATGGCCCCTAGGCCAAAAGAAGATGCTGCACGGATCCCCGCACAAACAACGCAAGTCACCCCGATGATAACAACAGAGGAACTCCCCGAGAAGGACAGGGCCCAGGCCCAAGGCGAAAAAAGTGACTCTGCGAAGGTAGACGGGACGGATCAACAATCATCCAGGAGCAGCTCAGACAAAAGAGAGGTCAAACACAAACACAATAACGACCTCGGCATGGCTAAGAGACCGGTGGTCGCCTGCTCACCGTACCCGATCTACCAGGGAACTCCAGCAGGAATAACGATGACGGGCGCCGGACAAGCAGCAGCATACCAACTGCTGCACCCGTCATATTTCTACGGAGGGTGCCTCTATTCATACGGAACACTACAAGCACAGCACACGGGAGCGCTAATGTTAGCCGGAGGATACCCGGGAGATGTGCAGACACCGTGGTATTATCCATACGGTATTGCAACCCCACAGTACTTTCAGGCAAGTCGCACAGTCGAAGCCAAAAAAGGCAAGACCAAACAGAAGGGGCCGGAGCCTGAGTACAAGGGGTCATGCGCACAATTTAAAAAGGACTTACGTCAACACGTACCCCCCGGTAAAGCTGCTCGACGCGCAAGGACTGCCCTGGTATGATGGTACCTCCGACGTCGACGCCTTCCTCCTAGAAGTCAATGACGTAGTCCAGACAGAAGGGTGGAGCGGCCCAACAACCTGCCATGTTATCCTATACCTCGTACACGGAAAAGTCACGGAATGGCTCGAGGATCTGCCGGAAGAAAGCATACACGATGCTGAAGATTTTAAAACCCAACTAAGGGAAGAATTCGGCTCCCACCTTTGGCCACATGACATAAAGCAGGAGGAAAACGAAGAGGCCGAGGATTTTCTGAAGCGATACGGAGACAGCACACGAAATCTGGTGCGTATATCAGAAGAAGAAAGAATACCTGGGGCTGTACATGGGCTCTGGTCAAAAGAGCTAATACGACATCTATGTCTCCCTAAGCCAAGAAGTTACTCGGCACTGGTTGAGAAGTTCCATAAGTGGAAGAGTGCGGAGGAAATTGCAGAAAAAGCCATGGCTAAGTGGAAGACTATGGTAAAAAAGAACGGAAAAAGGACAGAAACAACGGAGGACATAGCAGAAGAATTCTCCCCTGTATACAGGATCAATAGCTATAAAAGAACAATTGCCAACCTCTGGAAAACTCCGTCAGAAATCCTGTCATCAGAAGAGATAGCGAGAATGTTTGTTAGGCCAGCACCGTTGTCCGAAAGAGGAACCAGAAATCTGGATAAATTCTGTTGTTTCCATAGCGGATACGGCCATAGCACCGACTACTGTAGAGAACTATTAAGGCAGATAGACAACGCAGTAAAGGATAACAAGCTTACACACCTGGTGAAGAGAACCAGACCTAGCTTTGATGAAGTAGAACCAGATGAGCATCAAAGAAGGATACTGTCGAACACCTTGATCAAGAAGGGACCCCAACATTACCACTTCGGTGGTCTAGATGACCAAGGTTCGATGGACCCGGTGCTGATAAAGGTGAATATAGGCAGTGTATGCCTAAAAAATACACAAGTGGATACAGGAAGCGAACGCGGTATAATCTATGAGAAAAGTTTCCTCCGATTGCCAAAGAAACTGCGAGAAACGATCATGCCACTGGACACCGAAGTGGTAGGATTCGCCAGTGAACGAATCCGCCCATTGGGAGAAATATGACTAGATGACACTATCGGAGGATTCCCATGGCGCAGAACTGCTAAAATCCTGGCAGTCGTAATAAAAGCAAACTCGGTCTATGACATGCTTCTGAGCAGAGAAGGAAAGGAAATTCCATATGATAGTATCCACAATACACGGTTGTGTACAGTACAAATCTCACGGAGGGATGCAGACAATAATCTCCCCAACTACTCCGGATACAAAAAGGGAAAACTCCGTACCATGGTACAAACGCAACAAAAAAACAATTCAGAAGGGACCCAGAGGACAGCTGGGTACTGCAGATAAAGGATCCTTCGAAGAAGAAAATGCAGTCAGCTCCGTAGGAACGGAGGATGCAGAGGACAGCAAACAAAAAACTCCGGAAGGCATTAAGACTGGTTGGAGCATAATTTGCCCCCGGGATAAGCCAAACTAGCGGAGCAAATAGGGCAGCATAAAAGTAGCAGCTAGGAAAAATACAAAAATTTTGTAAAATACTCCTGCCATGTACTTACAAGCTCCCAAATAAATAAAACGATCGTAACAATATTATAAATGCGCATAAAGATTATAAAAAATATTTTGAATTGTTAAGGGGACGCCCATAAGACTTTTCAAAACAAATCATGAGGTAATAACCCATGAGGCCAATGCATAAGTCACTCCCTCCTTATGATTGTAGTGCATAAGCATTGGTAAGTAAGACATTCCCTTAAGAAAGGAATGCGCAAATAAGGGATATCATTCTCCCATAATAAGGGATATCATTCTCCCATATGAATGACAAGAAGTGAAGCAATGACGACACAACAAAGCAAAAAACAAGTAATATAGATTATCCCAAATAAGGGATACATTCCCATAATAAGGGATATCATTCTCCCATAATAAGGGATATCATTCTCCCATAATAAGGGATATCATTCTCCCATAATAAGGGATATCATTCTCCCATAATAAGGGATATCATTCTCCCATAATAAGGGATATCATTCTCCCATAATAAGGGATATCATTCTCCCATAATAAGGGATATCATTCTCCCATAATAAGGGATATCATTCTCCCATAATAAGGGATATCATTCTCCCATAATAAGGGATATCATTCTCCCATAATAAGGGATATCATTCTCCCATAATAAGGGATATCATTCTCCCATAATAAGGGATATCATTCTCCCATAATAAGGGATATCATTCTCCCATAATAAGGGATATCATTCTCCCATAATAAGGGATATCATTCTCCCATAATAAGGGATATCATTCTCCCATAATAAGGGATATCATTCTCCCATAATAAGGGATATCATTCTCCCATAATAAGGGATATCATTCTCCCATAATAAGGGATATCATTCTCCCATAATAAGGGATATCATTCTCCCATAATAAGGGATATCATTCTCCCATAATAAGGGATATCATTCTCCCATAATAAGGGATATCATTCTCCCATAATAAGGGATATCATTCTCCCATAATAAGGGATATCATTCTCCCATAATAAGGGATATCATTCTCCCATAATAAGGGATATCATTCTCCCATAATAAGGGATATCATTCTCCCATAATAAGGGATATCATTCTCCCATAATAAGGGATATCATTCTCCCATAATAAGGGATATCATTCTCCCATAATAAGGGATATCATTCTCCCATAATAAGGGATATCATTCTCCCATAATAAGGGATATCATTCTCCCATAATAAGGGATATCATTCTCCCATAATAAGGGATATCATTCTCCCATAATAAGGGATATCATTCTCCCATAATAAGGGATATCATTCTCCCATAATAAGGGATATCATTCTCCCATAATAAGGGATATCATTCTCCCATAATAAGGGATATCATTCTCCCATAATAAGGGATATCATTCTCCCATAATAAGGGATATCATTCTCCCATAATAAGGGATATCATTCTCCCATAATAAGGGATATCATTCTCCCATAATAAGGGATATCATTCTCCCATAATAAGGGATATCATTCTCCCATAATAAGGGATATCATTCTCCCATAATAAGGGATATCATTCTCCCATAATAAGGGATATCATTCTCCCATAATAAGGGATATCATTCTCCCATAATAAGGGATATCATTCTCCCATAATAAGGGATATCATTCTCCCATAATAAGGGATATCATTCTCCCATAATAAGGGATATCATTCTCCCATAATAAGGGATATCATTCTCCCATAATAAGGGATATCATTCTCCCATAATAAGGGATATCATTCTCCCATAATAAGGGATATCATTCTCCCATAATAAGGGATATCATTCTCCCATAATAAGGGATATCATTCTCCCATAATAAGGGATATCATTCTCCCATAATAAGGGATATCATTCTCCCATAATAAGGGATATCATTCTCCCATAATAAGGGATATCATTCTCCCATAATAAGGGATATCATTCTCCCATAATAAGGGATATCATTCTCCCATAATAAGGGATATCATTCTCCCATAATAAGGGATATCATTCTCCCATAATAAGGGATATCATTCTCCCATAATAAGGGATATCATTCTCCCATAATAAGGGATATCATTCTCCCATAATAAGGGATATCATTCTCCCATAATAAGGGATATCATTCTCCCATAATAAGGGATATCATTCTCCCATAATAAGGGATATCATTCTCCCATAATAAGGGATATCATTCTCCCATAATAAGGGATATCATTCTCCCATAATAAGGGATATCATTCTCCCATAATAAGGGATATCATTCTCCCATAATAAGGGATATCATTCTCCCATAATAAGGGATATCATTCTCCCATAATAAGGGATATCATTCTCCCATAATAAGGGATATCATTCTCCCATAATAAGGGATATCATTCTCCCATAATAAGGGATATCATTCTCCCATAATAAGGGATATCATTCTCCCATAATAAGGGATATCATTCTCCCTTAAGAAAGGAATGCGCAAATAAGGGATATCATTCTCCCATAATAAGGGATATCATTCTCCCATATGAATGACAAGAAGTGAAGCAATGACAAAAAATTGCAAAATAAGCAAAAGAAGAAGAACAACGGTTGACATATATACACCACACCCACTTACCAACTGTGACCCCAGCTCCAGCTACCGAAGCCCTGATTCCAGCTACAGAGGCTCTAGAACTAGCTGTGGGAGCTCTACCAACAGTTATAGTAGCTCCAGTTTCATCAACTGGCTCCTTACCAGGCCTCCGCCCAGGATCGGAAGTCCCAGCTAAAAAGGGAAAAGGCACACAAATCAGGCCTATGGCGACACAAATACACAAAATTAAGGAAAAACATATACCTTCGCCAGCATCAACAACTGGAGCAGCAGTAGTAACAACAATTTCATCTCTTACGGGAGAAGAATCAAGAATAATGACGGAAGGACCTGCAACATTAGGACCCGCAGACGGGCCATCCCTTACCCTTTGCCTCTTCGGAGGAGGTCCAGAAACATCAACACCAGCAAAAAGGGGACCCTCCTCATCCGAAGAAGACAAAGGCCTCCTACCAACAATCATACCCTGAGGATTCATGGTCACAACCTCCCTGAGTGTCAACTCTGCAAATATAACACGAAAATTTCACAAAGAGAAGCATAATACAACTAGGAGGTACCAGGAAAGCAGAATGATACCTTAACAACACCATATCAGGACAGGCTCATCAGGAGAACCCTCCCATGACATGGTAATCCCGACAAGATACAAGATGACAGTAGGATAGGTAACCAATGCAAATGGAGACCGGCGCACTTGAAGAATCAACTCATTATCAAGAGAATCCCAAACATGCCCATTATCCTCAAACACTACCCCCGGTACTAACCTACTCCTATCTAATATACCCCTCAACAGTGGGTGGATGTATTCCTCACCGAAAAACAAAAACCCCGGCCTCCAATTCAGCATATCAGAATCCCCTATATCAAAAAACAACCTACCAGGCCTCTCTTCAACCATAACCTACCCATCACGTACACCAAATCTGGAAAAATACACAAACAAACTAATCCTGGGCTCTACATCGAATGCCCGACAAATAATGATGAACGACACTATCATAGTAATCGCTAATGGGTGTACTATGGACAAATGAAGATTGTGGTAATCAAGTAACCCTAATAACCAAGGAGAAAGGGGAAAGCTAAGGTTACCACCGGAGAAGGGAGCGGTATACATACCTACGAATCCAGGAGGCGCATCAAGAATTGATTCTGATCGCCCCGGAACCCTAATCTCAGGATCATCAGGACGACAGAAGCACCGACGAAACCATGCAACATCCTCTTCCGTCATCTCCGAATATGTGGTACTAATAATGCGAAAATGATTGCTATCCATACCGCCGATAGTGATCGAACAAGGAGTATGATGGTCGATGATGAAAATGAGGCGTAAAAGGAAAGGGGAACAGTTGGAAAAGAAAAGGAATAGAAAATTTCCAGAGCCGTCAAAAATTAAATAGGGGACAAAAGGGATAGTTTGAAAAACCGGCGCATAATCCACCCAAACCGTCGATTGGTTTTCCTCGGGATAATCGCGCACGCATTAAAACCATTGATGGGATATATACGCGGCATAGTAAAATGACAATCTTATCCCCGACTAAGAGCTCCGGAGAGGAAACGAAGCATCCAAAGCCATAGCTTTTCCGAAGTCAAGGTTACGCAGGTATGCTTTTTTTCATTTATTGTAAACATGAGTGTGTCACATGTAATTTGACACCATATTAAATTATGGGCATATCACATGATATAGAAAATAATATACATAGCTGGCAAGTATTTACGCCTTTTGTTAATCTGGCTGGGAATAGTCAGACCATGTTGTTTCAGTTGCACGAGGTATGATATATATTGGGTGGTATGGGGTCCGAAAGGAAAAGTTTAATGATTTTGTAATTATCGATGATTGGATCTGACCCGGTGGTAGGGATGGGAACGTGTAGTATAATGTCCCACGGATGGCGCCAATTTGTATGATTAAATAATCGCATGGACCTTCGATCGGGAACAAGGAGGGGTTTTGTATGATTTATTGGCGATTCTCTTCCGGTCAGAGGGCTATGGAGCCGCTTTGCGCCATCATATCGGAGGTGTTTATGTTTGGCGGTGGTGACTTCCTTTGGTAGAGAAGCCGGCCACCTTAGGTGTTTTTGGGGGTGAAGAGAACATGTCTCCATCCCATGGTGAGGACCTCTATTTATAGGAGGAACTCATCTTGGGGAATAAGTTAGGTTTAGGGTTTTACCCTATTGTTTAGGAAGAGATACGTCTTGACATGTTTAAGGATTTACATGCCATATAATTAAATATATTATAATAGTAATGGGATATGGAAACATACCTTTTCTTTAGGAGGAAGAAATAAGAGATTTCCTCCATATTTGGCGGAGCTCCGTTCTGACGAATGAGCTCCGTAATCTGACGGAGGTGAGCTCCGTAATCCTGACGGAGGTGAGCTCCGTAATCCTGACGGAGGTGAGCTCCGTAATCCTGACGGAGGTGAGCTCCGTTCTGACGGAGGTGAGCTCCGTATTTCTGGCAAAAAACATCCTTAAGCAGACTTCGTAATAGCATATTTACATACGGAGGTAGGGCTCCGTATAGGGTATATCATCAGATATCTTCTAAGTTTGGAAGACATATCTAGGACTCTTGGATCATGTCCTAGTTTATAGGGGTGTTTGATATCATTCCCTCTTCACGGGTTTCGATAGAATATGTTCGTTTATTATCTTTGGGAGCTCCGATATTACGGAGGTGTACATCGTAGCTTCGGCTACGGATAAATCTGCTTGGTACAATGTATCAGTACCTTTGCTGTCGACGAAGGGTCCTTCGTATCAGTTTTGTATGCAGAGGTAGAGCTCCGTATATGGTATATCATCAAGCCCCCCAGTCTAGCTGGAGAGACTGTCTTCGGAATGTCCGGTTAGACTCCAAAAATAATCGTTTCCCAGGTCATCCTTACGGAGGCTCCTTAAAGCGGACCGAAAATTGGGGTATACTTATCCCTTTTTCAATGGTTGGGATTTGACTAGAGGCTTTTGCCGAGATATTATATATTATTTTACTTTGAAAATGAAAATATTTTACCTTCTGTGGGTGATATCTTCTATCGCAATTCATCCATCGTCTTCCTGCTTCCATCATCCCTTCAAGTGAAAGGTATATGATTCTTCCCGGATCTCTTTGTATTAGGGACGGATGGTTGAGTCTAATAACTTTGAAACCCTAATACGACCTTTGACCGATTAAGGTCTTTAGATTCAAGTTCCTCTGTTATATAGATATCCTGATTGTCGATATTAGTTACTCTTTTGTTCCGTCCCATTAGGATGATGTCGTTTAGGTAGCATCTTTTAATCGACTCTTGTCTTGTTGACTTGGCTAGTGATGATATAACCCATACGAAGCTCTAGCTCCGTACCCGAAGCAGATACGAAGACACCTTCATACAGGTAAAATTACTTATCTACATACCCAGAACGGAGCTCAACCTCCGTTCAACATAATCATTCCGGAGCTCCCGAGGTAACAAATACCCAGCTCCGAGAGAAAGCATATCAAGAATCGGATATAAATCCTCTCCATGGTTATCCGATTAAATAAATATATTTAAGACCGAATACCTCGGACGCGATTAACATAAATCTCCTCAAGAAGGAAATAAGATATTCTCAAAAGAGGAAGAGATTTACCCTAATTCTCTTACCTTCTTCTCTAAGTTTTACCCTCTATATAAATAGAGGAGGAAGCCTTACGGCATAGGATCATACACGATTCTCTCCAAATACATTACACATATTCGACCTCCGAATATAAACACAAAACCATCCTATAAACCCTAAGTCGCACAGAACGGGCTAGGAATAACTAACAATAAGGCATAAAGCGGTCTTCGACCCTCTGACCAGAAGGGAATCGCCAACAAAACACCTCCAACCCAACTCACACCTCTGGTTGAGCCATAGTGCGATTATTTGATCAAACGGCTAGGGTTTCATCGTCACCATCATCATTCAGTTTTTGTTGTTTATTTATATCCCCCTTATGTATTTATTGTAGAATGGCGTTCAAGCAGATGATCAATAGGCAATCATTCCTTGCTCAACTTGTCATGAAGGCTGCTCCCTCTGCCGTTGCCTCGGGCTCGGGGACCTCTGTCGAGGGCTCAGATCCTCAAGCCACTGATCGTGCCGGATTGGAGGCCATATTTCAGGTGGGGGAGGTCATTTCTCATGAGATTGGTTCGGCTAGTCATCCTGTCATTGAGGTTTCTGACTGCCCTACCAGTGGGGAGAATTGTGATCAGCCTTCGGATGAGCAGGGCACTATTGCTGGTCGTCTTAAAAGTAGGAGAAAGACTTCCGCAAAGAGGCCCAACGTATCTTTGTCCATAAAGAGGGTTAAAACGTCCGACGAGGCGGGTGAGAGTGTTGGTATGTGTTCCATAGTTGGTATCCCCTCTGTCCTTTTTCTCTTCTCCTTGTCCTTATACATATGTGTTTTTGCAGAGTTCAATCCTTTCCTTCAGGCTCCGGATGGTCAGTCTTGTCATCAAAGCATTGGATTTATTGCTCCTTCTGAATGGAACTCAAAGCTGATGAGTATGGACTTGGCAAGGATTTCTGGATTGTTTAATCAGTCTTCTTTTTGTGCCTCCATGATTGGAAATGCATTAGATTCGAGGTTGCGGGAGCTTTCGAAGGACTCAGGTCCCTCATCTGGACAGATTGAAAGGTTGAAGGTGGAGAAGCTGTCATTGGAGTTTAAGGTGTCTGAGTTGGAGGTAAAGTTGGGTTGATTATCTGCAGAGCTTGAGTCTGTTCGTGGTAGCGTCCGAGCTAAAGGAGATGAGATCAATGTCCTGAAGGAAGAACTGGCTACTAAGGACACTTTGTTGGGGCATGATCGTTCTGCTTTCATGGATCTGAAGGAGAGGTACAAACGACTTATTGTTGATGTTATTCCTCATGTTTGCAAGTCTTTCTTGAATGGTCCTGAAGTTGGTAGGAGAATCTCGGATTTGTGTAATGCAAGTAGGATGGATGCTGAGTCGGAGTTGCTCCGTGTTCTTTCTGCGGAGGGTCGCCTAACCGTTAATGGCTCCGAGCTTGCAAAGGATACCGCAGGTCCGTTGAACAGGGCAATGAACGAGCTAGAAGATGTGCTCTCTCTGTACCTCCGTGTTATTTCGTCAGATCCTGAAGCGTCTCCTACCCAACTGTTGCAAATTCCCAATGCCTAGATAGTCTTCTGATATTGAACTTTTCTGTTTGCTGTTACTTTCTTTTGTTGAATCTTGTTGGTACTTTTTCGGATATGAATCCTTTTCCTTTCCCTTTAATATCCTTTTACTAGTAACCATCTTCTAGGTATACAGCCTACATTTTGGATTATCTAATGGCGTGCCTTTTCAAGATGCTGATTAGGCAATCTATTGGCTTTTGCCTTTGCAAGAGTATTCCGTAAGGCTGAGGATTTCACATGATTTTCCTGGCCAAGGCTTTATCTGTGACATAAACTGGGCTTTTATCTTAATCAAGATTTATCCACAGTGTTGCTGACTTTTTGGTGTCTTATGACAGTCGCCTTATGACGTTTTTGTCTTATGGCAGTCGTCTTATGACATATTTTGCTTTATGGAAGCGTTATCGGGCATCCCCTGAACTTTTCATAAAGTCTTTAATACATGTATAATTTACGCGCGCGTTTTATTTTCTGATCGATCCTTGAAAGCTTTTATTTTTGCAAAAAATAGTTGGCAGGGGGTCACTACATAGTAAGGTCCCAAACTGCTCAGCTTTCGTTTACTGCTCTGTGATGGTTCGGAGTCTTCCTTTTTCCGCTTACGGAGCGATCACTTTTCTGGATACGGCGTTATTAGCCTTTTCGTCTGTTGGTGCTGCTCCATATCCCTCCCAGATGGGGGTCTAGTGGTTGGAGTCTTATCCCCGAATTGCCCTATTATTGCCTATAGTTCCCTTCCTGTTTGTCGGTCTGGCAATTCGGTGGATTCCGACCTCCCTCCAATCCTTTTTGGTAGACCTTCGGCATGGGTGGCTCCTCCTGTGTAACGGGGATTTGCGCGTGCGGAGGATTCTCCGTCGGGTTTCCTATCCTTGCTTTCAACGTTTCCCCGTCTATCCTCCTCTCCAGGTGTTGTAGTTTCCCCGCGGTTATTGCGTCTTTTATGGCATGTTGGAGGCTTCGACATAAGTTCGTGTCGTGGCCACAGTCTTTGTGAAATGCGCAATATTTTTCCCGGTCCCTTACGGGTTGTTAACCTTGGTGGGCAGGAAACATTCGCGCTATCGGCTCCGTTGCGAGGATGTCCTTTGGTGACTTTGTTAGCTTTAGCAATATTATTTTCTTTCCTTCCTTTGTTTTGCTTCCCCACCTCGGGTTTTTGGTGGAGTCTTCGTTTTCACTGCCCGTCGGGTCTCTTTTCCATTTACCCGAAAAATTTTATGTCCCAGTTATTCCTTTGTCGTTAATCCAAATGTGGGCCTTGATTATGAGCTCATTGTATGTTTCGGGTAAGTTTATCGTTAGATGTTCAACTAAATCTAGTACTCGAAGCCCATGGATGAGTCCTGATATTTTCTAACTTTCAGGCAACCCACTTATCTCTTGTGTTTCATGTGTATACCTTGCGATGAAGTCCCTGAGCGTTTCCTCGATTTGGCTTTTTATATCATGCGCTGCCACGTGTGTTTTCCGACGCTTCTTCTGTGCGTTGAATCGTGATTTAAACTCCGTTTTTAGGGGTTCGAAATTATGTATCGATCCTGCCTTTAAGTTTTCGATCCAGTTTTTTGCTTCACCGATTAAGGAACCGGAGAAAGTGCGACAGGTAGTTTTCGTGTCCCACCCTTGGACCATCGCAGTCCTCATGAGCTTGTCCAAAAAATTGTCCGGGTCACCCTTGCCATCATAGTATTCTATGTCTTGTAGTTATCGTGCGTCCGTTTTCATTGGGTGGTTCTGTATGCTACTGTTAAATGGGCTACTCACGTTCGCTGTGCCTGAAGATCCGAATAAGGGTAGAAGTTGTCTCTGAATGTCTTTTTCGCTAGTCAATTTCGAACCTGCTTTTAGTTCGAGCTGACCCTGAATTTGGCTCCTGTTGATTTTAAGCTCGTTGTTCGGGCTCTCTGCTTGCTTGCTCTGCATATTGATTTCACGGAGGTTTCTCCGTGTGCCGTGATTTCTTTTTGTTTCATCCTGCGCTCTATCTGTGTCATAGGCGTAAGGGACCATGGGTTCTGGTTCATACACCTAACCTGTGTCTCTCAGACGCCTAAGTATCGCACATAGCACGTCATAATTCGCTTGTACATAGGCATCGATGATTCCTTTGTCCACTAGCGATGACCCTCAATTTCCGGGCTGGTCTATTGTTCTTGTTTATGACATGCCTGTCGGGGGAACATCCTCCCGTGTTTGTAACTTCCCTAAGTCGGGGAGAGTACGATCCGTCCCATATTTGCCCGGTGTTTGAAACTTCGTGGGAGTGGGGTCACCCGGATCTCGTTGTAGCGATATAACTCCTACATTACTTTGATCCAGCGGTCTCGGAGTGGTTCTATCGAGGAATCGACCTGACATTCCTGTCCGGGGTCTATCCCGGCCTGGGCCTGAGGTCGTCAGTATGGCTCTATCTGGGCCTCGACCTTGTAGCCCTAGCGCGGGCTTATCCTGGCCTTGATTTTGTATCCCTGGTACGGACCTATCCTTGGTCTTGACCTCGTAGCCCTAGAGCAGACCTACCTTGGTCTTGACCTCGCAGTCCTAGAACAGACCTACCTTGGTCTTGACCTCGCAGTCCTGGTACGGACCTGCCTTGGTCTTGACCTCGTAGCCCTGGTACGGACCTACCTTGGTCTTGACCTCGCAGTCCTGGTACGGACCTACCTTGGTCTTGACCTCGCAGTCCTGGTACGGACCTGCCTTGGTCTTGACCTCGTAGCCCTGGTACGGACCTACCTTGGTCTTGACCTCGCAGTCCTGGTACGGACCTACCTTGGTCTTAACCTCACAGTCCTGGTACGGACCTGCCTTGGTCTTGACCTCGCAGTCCTGGTACGGACCTACCTTGGTCTTGACCTCGCAGTCCTGGTACGGACCTACCTTGGTCTTGACCTCGAAATCCTGGTACGGACCTGCCTTGGTCTTGACCTCGCAGTCCTGGTACGGACCTACCTTGGTCTTAACCTCACAGTCCTGGTACGGCTGCCTTGTTCTTGACCTCGTAGCCCTGGTACGGACCTACCTTGGTCTTGACCTCGCAGTCCTGGTACGGACCTACCTTGGTCTTGACCTCGAAATCCTGGTACGGACCTACCTTGGTCTTGACCTCGCAGTCCTGGTACGGACCTGCCTTGGTCTTGACCTCGTAGCCCTGGTACGGACCTACCTTGGTCTTGACCTCGCAGTCCTGGTACGGACCTACCTTGGTCTTGACCTCGAAATCCTGGTACGGACCTACCTTGGTCTTGACCTCGCAGTCCTGGTACGGACCTGCCTTGGTCTTGACCTCGTAGCCCTGGTACGGACCTACCTTGGTCTTGACCTCGCAGTCCTGGTACGGACCTACCTTGGTCTTGACCTCGCAGTCCTGGTACGGACCTGCCTTGGTCTTGACCTCGTAGCCCTGGTACGGACCTACCTTGGTCTTGACCTCGCAGTCCTGGTACGGACCTACCTTGGTCTTAACCTCACGTAGCCCTGGTACGGCCTCCTTGGTCTTGACCTCGTAGCCCTGGTACGGACCTACCTTGGTCTTGACCTCGTAGCCCTGGTACGGACCTGCCTTGGTCTTGACCTCGCAGTCCTAGAACAGACCTACCTTGGTCTTGACCTCGCAGTCCTGGTACGGACCTGCCTTGGTCTTGACCTCGTAGCCCTGGTACGGACCTACCTTGGTCTTGACCTCGCAGTCCTGGTACGGCTGCCTTGTTCTTGACCTCGTAGCCCTGGTACGGACCTACCTTGGTCTTGACCTCGCAGTCCTGGTACGGACCTACCTTGGTCTTGACCTCGAAATCCTGGTACGGACCTGCCTTGGTCTTGACCTCGTAGCCCTGGTACGGACCTACCTTGGTCTTGACCTCGTAGCCCTGGTACGGACCTACCTTGGTCTTGACCTCGTAGCCCTGGTACGGACCTACCTTGGTCTTGACCTCGTAGCCCTGGTACGGACCTACCTTGGTCTTGACCTCGTAGCCCTGGTACGGCTGCCTTGTTCTTGACCTCGTAGCCCTGGTACGGACCTACCTTGGTCTTGACCTCGCAGTCCTGGTACGGACCTACCTTGGTCTTGACCTCGAAATCCTGGTACGGACCTGCCTTGGTCTTGACCTCGTAGCCCTGGTACGGACCTACCTTGGTCTTGACCTCGCAGTCCTGGTACGGCTGCCTTGTTCTTGACCTCGTAGCCCTGGTACGGACCTACCTTGGTCTTGACCTCGCAGTCCTGGTACGGACCTACCTTGGTCTTGACCTCGAAATCCTGGTACGGACCTACCTTGGTCTTGACCTCGCAGTCCTGGTACGGACCTGCCTTGGTCTTGACCTCGTAGCCCTGGTACGGACCTACCTTGGTCTTGACCTCGCAGTCCTGGTACGGACCTACCTTGGTCTTAACCTCACAGTCCTGGTACGGACCTACCTTGGTCTTGACCTCGTAGCCCTGGTACGGACCTACCTTGGTCTTGACCTCGTAGCCCTGGTACGGACCTACCTTGGTCTTGACCTCGTAGCCCTAGAGCAGACCTACCTTGGTCTTGACCTCGCAGTCCTGGTACGGACCTGCCTTGGTCTTGACCTCGTAGCCCTGGTACGGACCTACCTTGGTCTTGACCTCGCAGTCCTGGTACGGACCTACCTTGGTCTTAACCTCACAGTCCTGGTACGGCTGCCTTGTTCTTGACCTCGTAGCCCTGGTACGGACCTACCTTGGTCTTGACCTCGCAGTCCTGGTACGGACCTACCTTGGTCTTGACCTCGAAATCCTGGTACGGACCTGCCTTGGTCTTGACCTCGTAGCCCTGGTACGGACCTACCTTGGTCTTGACCTCGTAGCCCTGGTACGGACCTACCTTGGTCTTGACCTCGTAGCCCTGGTACGGACCTACCTTGGTCTTGACCTCGTAGCCCTGGTACGGACCTACCTTGGTCTTGACCTCGTAGCCCTGGTACGGACCTACCTTGGTCTTGACCTCGTAGCCCTGGTACGGACCTACCTTGGTCTTGACCTCGTAGCCCTGGTACGGACCTACCTTGGTCTTGACCTCGTAGCCCTGGTACGGACCTACCTTGGTCTTGACCTCGTAGCCCTGGTACGGCCTCCTTGGTCTTGACCTCGTAGCCCTAGAGCAGACCTACCTTGGTCTTGACCTCGCAGTCCTGGTACGGACCTGCCTTGGTCTTGACCTCGTAGCCCTGGTACGGACCTACCTTGGTCTTGACCTCGCAGTCCTAGAACAGACCTACCTTGGTCTTGACCTCGCAGTCCTGGTACGGACCTGCCTTGGTCTTGACCTCGTAGCCCTGGTACGGACCTACCTTGGTCTTGACCTCGCAGTCCTGGTACGGACCTACCTTGGTCTTAACCTCACAGTCCTGGTACGGCTGCCTTGTTCTTGACCTCGTAGCCCTGGTACGGACCTACCTTGGTCTTGACCTCGCAGTCCTGGTACGGACCTACCTTGGTCTTGACCTCGAAATCCTGGTACGGACCTACCTTGGTCTTGACCTCGCAGTCCTGGTACGGACCTACCTTGGTCTTGACCTCGTAGTCCTGGTACGGACCTACCTTGGTCTTGACCTCGCAGTCCTGGTACGGACCTACCTTGGTCTTGACCTCGTAGTCCTGGTACGGACCTACCTTGGTCTTGACCTCGCAGTCCTGGTACGGACCTACCTTGGTCTTGACCTCGAAATCCTGGTACGGACCTGCCTTGGTCTTGACCTCGCAGTCCTGGTACGGACCTACCTTGGTCTTGACCTCGCAGTCCTGGTACGGACCTGCCTTGGTCTTGACCTCGTAGCCCTGGTACGGACCTACCTTGGTCTTGACCTCGCAGTCCTGGTACGGACCTACCTTGGTCTTAACCTCACAGTCCTGGTACGGCTGCCTTGTTCTTGACCTCGTAGCCCTGGTACGGACCTACCTTGGTCTTGACCTCGCAGTCCTGGTACGGACCTACCTTGGTCTTGACCTCGAAATCCTGGTACGGACCTGCCTTGGTCTTGACCTCGAAATCCTGGTACGGACCTGCCTTGGTCTTGACCTCGCAGCCCTGGCGCTACGGACCTACCTTGGTCTTGACCTCGCAGTCCTGGTACGGACCTACCTTGGTCTTGACCTCGCAGTCCTGGTACGGACCTGCCTTGGTCTTGACCTCGTAGCCCTGGTACGGACCTACCTTGGTCTTGACCTCGCAGTCCTGGTACGGACCTACCTTGGTCTTGACCTCGAAATCCTGGTACGGACCTGCCTTGGTCTTGACCTCGCAGCCCGGTACGGACCTGCCTTGTTCTTGACCTCGTAGCCCTGGTACGGACCTACCTTGGTCTTGACCTCGCAGTCCTGGTACGGACCTACCTTGGTCTTGACCTCGAAATCCTGGTACGGACCTGCCTTGGTCTTGACCTCGCAGCCCTGGTACGGCCTACCTTGGTCTTGACCTCGTAGCCCTGGTACGGACCTACCTTGGTCTTGACCTCGAGTCCTGGTACGGACCTGCCTTGGTCTTGACCTCGCAGTCCTGGACGGACCTACCTTGGTCTTGACCTCGTAGCCCTGGTACGGGTAAATTTCTTCTTCTTTTATGATATCTTCTAAGTATGGAAGACATATCTAGGACTCTTGAATCGTGTCCTAGTTTATAGGGGTGTTTGATATCATTCCCTCTTCAAGGGTTTTGATAGAATCTGTTCGTTTATTAGCTTTGGGAGCTCCGATATTACAGAGGTGTACATTGTAGCTTTGGCTACGGATAAATCTGCTTGGTACAATGTATCAATACCTTTGCTATCGACGAAGGGTCCTTCGTATCAGTTTTTTATGCGGAGGTAGAGCTCCGTATATGGTATATCATCAACCATCACATCAACTACTTTATCCACTCAAACTTCAACAATTACTTTTTTATTTGTAACTTCTGTAACACCCGTCGTTTAAAAATATGGATTTCCAAAAACTTTCGCCTAACGGCGTTAAAGAGAGCGGAATTAAACCTTAAAAGTCCAAACTAACAAATTTTGTTTGGTTTATTCATTAAATGGTGTTACTGGCCATATCATCAAAACAAGTTTAAATGGAAGTCCGTCGGTTACCCAACATTAAACAACCGACAACATAGTAAATGCAAATCATAAATGTCTAATCATAAATCAATGTCTAATGCGAGCAACCACTATGGGTAAACTACAGCCAGCTTCATGATCATCTACCCATGCCTCACATCTTCTCACATCTACCTGCTCACTAATGTTGGACCTGAGGGCACAACACGTTTAAAAGAGCAAGTGTTAGCTAACGAATTAGCTAAGTAAGATAACACATCATTAATAAAACATTTGTCCATTTAAAACTTTATAGAAAAGTCATTTGAATCGTTCAGGCACAAATCACATCATACATTACATCTCACATAACATATCATCACATCAAACATCATCATAATAGGATGGGTCATCCTAATTGTGCCTAGTCGTCTTTCATATCTTTTTCACATATCATCTTTGCAAGTGTGACATAAGTCACGCATATCATATAACATCTTTGGAATTGTGACATAAGTCACACACATCATATAACATATACATATCATTAAGTGTGACATAAGTCACACCCGACTAGATGGACAAACCTTACGGCTGTACATCAATGTCGTTAAGGAATGGCAAGCCAATCCAGGAGTAGTCCGTATGTTCAAAGACATTGGTGGTTAATCACGTCACCCGGAGATACTCATCCCACTTAATTATGTTGCAAGGAGCCACCCAAGCAACCACATATACGCACCCGCCGGGCAAGGGCAAGTACGGGTTAAGCTTAACACTTCTCACATCACTTACGAGCTCGATTTGCATCATATATAGTTTAGGTGTCCACATTACCTAAACAATCATCACATCACATCAAATCACTTTAACGTTTGGGCCCTTAAACGTGCACGTGTCATGGCAACTTACAAAGTCTAGTGAACTAGATGTACAAGCCACGTAATCATCACATTTCACATCTACACATACACATATAGTTTATCACATATCAAAAGCCATTTCATATCATCTTTCATCTCATATCGTATATCCTTGCATATCATCTATCATCTCATAACAATACATATCATATCATGGCATCTTATAACAATATATATCATATCATGGCATCTGATAACAATACATATCATATTATCATATTATAACAATATATATCATATCATGGCATCTTATAACAATATATATCATTTCATAGCATTTTACATCATATCATATCATATCATAACATCACATATCTTTGGGGTAGCATTTTAGGCATCGATATACATCTACATAGCCCATATCACCTCCCGTATAATCCCGAATACCCATAAGAAAACAAGATATCATTAGGGGAAGTTATTATATGAAAACTATGTTTTTGTTGAACCCTCAGCGTGCCAAAGTAGTGTATCTTACCTCGTTGAAGAGCACAACAAATGATAACGTAAGTTACCGAGCTTTGCAAGTATTCTCGACTACCAATAATCATTGAACGACATAATGACCTATCAATTACTCACAACTTATGGTGATGACTCAAGCCTAGATACTTATAAACATGACCCATCACAAGACTTAATGCATCGGAGGTTCGTTTAATACTTTAGAGCTTACATAACCCGACGGAACTCGGCATTCACTCACTAAATTAACCTTTCTGGAAACTTGACATCATAATCATCTTTTAAAAACATTACCATTAGAAAGTAGACTCCCTCACAATTCCGTGGATAGCTTATTTGTCAAAAACGGAGTTACGGTTCAAAAGTTATGGCCATTTGAAAATTCTGTCGCTATTGCGTCACAATGGGATAATTGCGTCGCAACTTAAGTCACTGCTTTTGAGTTGCGCCGCAACTAGCCCCGATTCTGCACAAAACTCATTGTTTAACCTCCAAAACTTAACCAAACACACCCCAAACGACCCCAAACCTTATGAACGACTTTTGTACCTCAAAATTCATCATTTTAAGACCATAATGATTCAATGAAATCATTGATAAATCCTTTCTTGATTTGCATCACATAATCAAACATTTTAGGTCAACAAAACAATTAAAACTCACGATTTTGACATCAATTGATCCTCTAATGACCTAGATCAGTTATGGATCTGATTATATAATTGAAATGATATAAAATCAATGTTGTTATACCTTTTCTACCTGGAGATTACAATAAGGATGCAAAAGGCTTGATCAATCACACCCGAATCAACACGTTTGGAGGATTTTCGCAAAGGAATCATATGAGAAGGAGGAGAACAGTTTGGAGAGGCACAAAGGGGATTAAGAACTGATTAAGTGTTAATTAGGTTAGCCTAATTGACCCCTAAAAGCTGGACACACTTTCTCAAAGCTTACACTTAAGCCCCTCAACTTTACATCTTCACATCTATGGCTCAAACGACTTATCGAGAATACTCACCGACACATTAAACACATCTTAAACATCTTTGGCATCTTAAACACATTAACATATACATTATTTAAGGCATTGAAGCCTCACACATATAGCACATTAATCACACATAAATATTAATTCTCCTAGAGACTTAACGGACACGTAGTGTTGACTTAATGACTCTAGTTAACCGTTAAATTAAAAGTTCGGAATGTTACAATTACCTCCCCCTTAAGAGGATTCCGTCCTCGGAATCACTTCAGCATCAGATAGGCGAGGTTAGTTCCCCCGCATTACGGACTCTGTTTCCCATAATCAAACTTTCTCTAAACACAAGGTCAATTTGCTTCATACTAAGCTTATTTACTTAAGCCAAGAATCTTAAATGGCTCATATACAATCACTTTCTTAGCACCAATACTCCCATCTTCCAATGGAGTCACATCGGTTTCATCATCACGCATATGTTCAATAACACTCACGAAAGTACTATGGATGTCATCTAAAAGCAATACACAAGCACAAATCATATATCTTCAAGAGTTTACCCTTTTTTGAAGATCCAAGAAATTTGATAAAACAAAACTCCTTGCTTATTTCACCTTTATACAAAATGGCAAGCTCTACCATGTAGAAATACTCACGAGTAATGAAAAAAGAAGAAGCATTTTCATCAACTAGCCTACAACGACTCATATCACATCATTGCCCTTAGGGGTTATAAACAACTTCGTCACATAATTTGTAGTCATCATATAAATACATTTCTGTTTCGGAATAACCAATTGTTGCATTTTTCCATATAGCGTTCGGTGCTCAGGTTTGACTTGAGCACAAGTCACAAATTTTTGGTACACACACTATCACATCACTCCTGACATTTGGCCATCATAAAATGGGCTTCAAATCAGCATACACCTTTGTACCACCTGGATGAATATAATATTAGGACCTATGGGTCTCTTCAGCTTAACATAGCCAAACTCATTGAACTTCTTACATGGTCTTTTCTACTTTCACTTTACATTTCATCCGTTTCGTCATTTCTTTAGTTCAATCTTTAAATCAAAAACAAGTAATCACCTCATTTCTTCAACCTTCATAAGTAGTACACACATTACATTCAGCGAAGACTATTCATTTGCCGGATAAGACCTTCCGACACATATCCTTATTAACTTGCTACTATTACTCACATGATTCATTGAACAAAGGGTCGACTTTCCATAACTTTTGATGCATAACATATCTTACTAATAGCTCACCTTTTCGACTCAAAGCATCCACCACGACATTAGCTTTACCCGTATGGTGCTTGATTTCACATTCATAATCTCTAAGTAATTCCATCCATCTTCTTTTATCTCACATTCATATACGTCTAAGAAAACACATATTGTAAGCTCTTATGATCAGTGAATAGAGTGCACTTAGTGCCATATAAGTAGTGTCTCCACAACTTCAATGCAAAGACAACTTCAGTAAACTCTATATCATGAGTGGGTAATTCTTCTCACAAGGCTTCATCTGACGTAACGCGTAAGCAACGACTTCGTCTCTATGCATATGATCACAACCCAAAAACATCTATGCCCAAAGGTAAGAATAAAACAGGAGCTTCACATAACTTTTTTTTATATACGTCTTTTCCTTCATGTCCAATGTAACGGTGCGGTTGTTCACCAAGAATAAGCATTCATGGACAACCTGCCTACTAAGGGCTCATATCATATCAATACCTTTAGCTTCCCACGCAACTTTGTCTCTTAGTCCATGATAACGTGACTCCTCACTTCCATTAAAGGATCATTAAATAATTATTTTGTAACAAAACTTTCGGTGTCTAATCTTGGCTTTTAACCCAATCACACGTCGACATATAAGATTTACTACACCTCGTATCATATTAGGTCGTATCACATTTCTGGCGACATCCAAATAAACATGTCACCATGGTTCATAAGCCTCCTCAAGTACAACTTCTGGCCATTTCATTCTCAGATACCGAAATCTTACTTTTATACGTATTGCTTCATGATGATTTATCTCGTCTCTTCTGTCTATGCTCCATTTCTACTACATTCCTTGTCTCAAAGAACATTACCTTGAGCTGATTTGCCGTAGTCAAGCACGTACTATAACCTCGCAACCACGGACTTAGCTAACATATTGAACTTTGTTCCTTTCAACATTGAGCGTCAGCAACTCCCTTAACTTTTACTCACTTTTAACGAATTTAAAACTAATCCTCTTCGAGTTGAAAATCGTAATAATGCTATTTATGCAAACATGATGTTCTTCATCATACTTAGAATGGCAAGATTTTTCATTGATAGACGTAATGACTAAACGATCTAGAGAAAACTTTAGGCTTGATTCCTTAAATTCATACTCATCAAAGACTTTCATCATCCAGAAATGGTAGCAACATCATAAATCTATCTTATAAAAGAAATACATCCCACATTCGAAAACATTAACTTCTTCCTATAATAGAGCACATAACGGAAAACGCGTTTGCATGAAAGTAGCACTAGTCACACATCAATTGAAGGTTCGACTTCACGATGGCAATAAAACCGGGAACAATATTAGAGCGTCTCAAACTAGGTAGCCTCTACTTAGAAATATAATCTTTGCCTTACATGGGTGAATCACATAGGCGAGAAACATGATCAATTCAGAATCCAAGACTCTTGAAAACTTTTACTTCATATGCTTTAAGGAACTATACATAACCTCATCATCATACCTTAAAACTTTTCTTAAGTGAAAACTCTTTATCTTGAGGGTCAGTCAAATTTTGTACACATATAGGATATCAACATCACCCTTACACTTATGCAATATAAGGAAGAATCTCCACCTGTAGACACTCATCCCAATCGTCATATATCATCCTGTAGCGAAATCAAAACTACACGAGTCGTAAATCCAAAACAGACCAAAACATGTGCCGCATATTATCTATAATCAGGAACCTAAACATTTTCCTTACACCCAAGCACAACTTTAACACTTCACAGCTCGAATGTTGTAACAACCCTCAATTTCCGACTAGGACAATTTACTTAGACTTATCTAGGTACCTATCCCTAGAGGTTTATTAAGAGAATTGACCTTCTAGACATTTAAGGCACAGTGATAATTGCCCCCTAGTTCAATGAAATACCGTAAATGACTAGCTATCTTAGAAATGCCATAAACAATAACTATAATCAATCAAGACAATCTCAAGCTATAAACTAGGTCTAATTGAACTTGACGAGATGTCAATGAACCAAAATTTTATTTCAAGAAATTAAGTTATAAAAAAATAGTTGTATAAGACTCACAAGTGGTGATAACAACCAAAAATCTTTATAAATATCCCAATAATTCAAACACCAAGCTAATTAAAGTACATGAGCACAAAAATATAATGACCATCTCAAAATTTCTATTTATAAACCTTATGCATACAAAAGTGTTGAATAAGAATAATAAGTGAACATATAAGTCTAATAAAAATACAAGATTATAACTAATGATTCAAGTAGCAAATTAAAACACCAAAATATGTATACACATACATACACATACGGATATACATATAATATATACATATGAATACATATGAATACAAGTATTATAAAAGCCTACTAATTAAGTTAAATTGTAAGTCCACACATGCACCTATACTACTTATACTTACATACACATACATACATACATACATACATACATACACATAAAATACAAATTTAAATCAAAAACCCCCTTCCTTTTTCCTTCAAAAACCGGCCACAACACCCCCTCCAACACCCCTTCACCAATCAAAATACACCTTCCTTTATACTCCCCATATACCCTTACACCTAAACCCTTAACACTCCTCCTAACTCTCTTACACTCCCAATACACACATACACACACACAACTCCATCTTTTCTCTCATTTCTCTCACCATTTCACACACTCCACAATGTTTTTCTCTCAAAATTTTCTGCACATTTCTTCTTCCTTTTTCGGTTCAAACAAGAGAGAAAAGGAGACCCAAAAGCTAATGTAATCAACTATAATAATAAGGGTTCAAGCTAGATCGTTCAAGGATGTGTTGTGGCAAGATAGGGAGCCCATTTTGAAGCATCTTGGCCGAATTTTCTGCCATTTTCCAGCCCCCAAAACCGATTTTTATCAAGGTTGTTTCACATACTCTTTAACTAGATCATCTCTTCCAATGTTCTTATTGAAGCACATGTTTTTCTTTTATTTTTCTTCTTGGAATACACTTAATGAGGGCATGTTGATAGAATCTTTCCTTTCATGCCTTTGCATGTCAAGATCTAGAGGAAAGATTCAAGGATTCAACTCAAATAAGACCCAAAAGTGATGATTCATGAGAAAGCTTTCAAACTAGTTGATGGATCTTCATAAAAATCGATTTTTGTTGATATAGATGAAACTTATTTTCTGTGATTTTAATAAATAAACTCATGTTTATGTTGTATGAAAGATTTGTTAAGAGATTTGTTCATAAAATGGCTAGATGATTGCATGCATGTAACTTTTAGAATGATTCTTGCAAGAACCAAGTTTATTGATTTTTGGTTGGTTAAAGTTCAATTATAAATGATGATAGATGATTTTGAATTAGCTTGTAATCTGCAAATTTGATGTTAAAATAATATAAAAGTGAATAACAAACATGTGAGAGGTGATTAAGAGAATAAAATAAGCAAGAGAGACCATTGGTTGATTGCTTGGACCCAAAAAGAATCTGACAGAACCATACTTTTCACTTTAGACGGATAAAAGATGCATGTGAGGGCCGTTTCAAGCAAAACTTTCAAAATAAAAGTTGTAGATAAAAGAGTTAAGTTTAACCTACAAATGGAATTACTCAAAAATACGGAGCCAAACAAAAGATATGATTTTTCTACTAGAACTTGTCAAAACTGCACTTTTGTCTGAATATTTTATCAACTTTAACAATTTTTATCTCCTAAGACATAAGGTTCCAGGAGGCCATACTTGGTGGAAAGTAAGTCCAATGTGTCCTAAACTTAAAATAAAATCTTGGAATTTTTATTAAGAGCAAAACCCAAAGAACTTTTATAAAACTTTCGAGTATGCAAAACAGTGACTGTTTTGACCACTTCTATTTATAAAAATATTTAGAGGTAGTAAACATTCTTTATAAACTAAGCCAAAATTCACAAAATAAGTGGACACATATAGGTTGTTGTATAAAAATCAGGAGGGTCCAAATAATTCGGTTTAACCCCAAAACAGTAGCCAACATTTCACAAAAAGGTGAAGTAAAAACAGAAAATTCTGAAGTAAACCAATAATTTGTGTAATGGGCTAAAAGATACACTAAGGACCATAATGGGCTAACCCGGCCCAAATGATAAACCCATTTGAACCATAAATCAGTAGGCCCACTTGGCCCAATAAACCATGTAGCCCAATAACCAATATAACCCATTAAGCACATGACCCAAATAAGGTTAAGCCCAATAACTAAATTAAGCCCAAGTCACCTAAAAGCCCATAACACTTAAACGAATTTCATAAACTCGGATAATCATAAGATATATCGAGAAGTATGTGAGTTTGAAAGATAAGCGAATTCAAAGTAACATAAAAGATAATTAAGTGGAATGGACATAAGTAATTACGTTAACCAAACTATAAATTGGTATCACAAATGCTAATTCGTGCTAAAATCGGTTACACATCAAATGATGAATAAGGATAATATAACTTAATATGGCATTCTCATATGATAACCTAAGATGCCAAACGAAACCACAAATGAAGGCAGATTACCGAAATTCTAACAACTTATAATTACATGTATATTGAAAGTGACTTTTTCACCATCAATCCCTACAACCAAAAAGATACGAGTATTAGCAATACACTTGAATTCCTTAATTGATGACAACTTAATGATAGTGGCATTTCTAAGTGATGGCTTAAGATAGGAACTTACGTATATTAGTCCTATCGTAGGGATAGTCTTGGCTCAAAATGTGATTGAGGAATATGACGGATATATGATCAAGGATGCGATAGATGGGAAGTACCCATTTTGGATAAGTAAATATAATATGCGGCATATCAAGGTGAGTCATAGCCCCCTTTCAAACTCTTTTATGTGTTTTACTTGCGGGGTGAAAAGCATGATTAATTAAAATGACTTTCTCTTATGAAATGATTCTTTGAAGTAATGATAATGATATGGGAATTTTTGTCGGTCATGTGGTTTGGGTGAATTGATATGAAATAATATGTTTCTTTAAGTTTTGAAATGGATATGTAACGAGATTTACTTGCAAACCTATGCACTCACCAACTACGTTTTCGTAGTTGATACTTTTTCTTCATGCTTTTCAGGATTTAGCATTAGCTTTGAGGAAATGTATGCATCATGATTGTTTGCATTGCACTTTGGAGTCAAAGATCAAACCTTGTGATGGGCAATGGAATCCGCCTTGATCATTGTAGTATATTATCTCATGTATTTGTTAATTGTTTTGTGGACTCAATATCCAAGTATGGTAGACGTATTGTACTTGGGAATTGATTCACCTGCTGGTGCATTGTAAAATTATTTTTATCAAATAAAGCTATGGTGAATGTTATTTATAATCCTTTGTTTTGAATACTCGACTTTCTGTACGTCTCATTGTTCCGCCTTAGTTGGGGTATTACAAATGTAGCTTCACATCATAACATATTGTTCATAGAATGGAGGAGTTTCATGGTTAAGGGTTCAATCGACTTTAGTGTTAACTTCTTTACTCACATTAGCTTCATCATTCTTTAATCCAAAGATACATGACTACTCATCACGTGGTTAAATAGGCTATCATCCAGTGATTCCATCATTCCCATCTTCACTTCATTCGGATCAACACAGACACAGTCTCACAAACACACACATGTCGTGATACATTTACAATTACGTTCACGACCGGAATTGTAACCGTATCCTTCCAAATGTGTGCCCGGTAACCCTTCTATGCGTCACCTACTTATAACCCTTCAAGTATCCAGCATCAACTCTACTCGTCAAACTTCAAATCCAAGTCCTTTAAGCCCGTGGGCTCAACAACATAATACATCACTTCATAAAAATCTTACCAACTTCGTTACTTTCTACCCCGGTCAACACAAGAATGGCCATACAAACACGCTCGCGTCGTGATACGCTTGCAATTATGTTCCGGACCATAACTGTAACTGTATCACTTCACATGCATGTTATTTACCACATTTGTGTATCACATTCTTTCACCAATTCCATTCACATAATCATTATCATCCATACAACATCTCATTTCCTTTGTGGTCCTTGTTGCTAACCCCATGGGCTAGACAACATTGATGGAATACCATTTCACCTACTTCCCCAACTTCCATTCACCTCAGCTACTTCACACACAAGTTATATCACACGTTTATTAAATTCAGTTAGGGAAATGGCACATTACCTCGGGGACCGTCTATCGTAGCAATAGAATAATCTAGTGACGGAGAAGCGAGAAACGGAAGAATAAAGGCTAAAACATATTAACATATCATCAATCAATCAATCAATCATCATATAGCCTTAATCCTACACTCTCACTCACCCCAACCCGTCCTAACAACATCTCATCTTAAGGCTAATCAACAATCAATCAATCAATCAATCAATCAATCAATCAATCAATCAATCAATCAATCAATCAATCAATCAATCAATCAATCAATCAATCAATCAATCAATCAATCAATCAATCAATCAATCAATCAATCAATCAATCAATCAATCAATCAATCAATCAATCAATCAATCAATCAATCAATCAATCAATCAATCAATCAATCAATCAATCAATCAATCAATCAATCAATCAATCAATCAATCAATCAATCAATCAATCAATCAATCGAACCAATTTAACCAATCTCACGAAAGGAACCATCACATCGAACAATCAATAATCAATCATCAATCAATCAATCAATCAATCAATCAATCAAAACGATCAATCAATCAATCAATCAATCAATCAATCAATCAATCAATCAATCAATCAATCAATCAATCAATCAATCAATCAATCAATCAATCAATCAATCAATCAATCAATCAATCAATCAATCAATCAATCAATCAATCAATCAATCAATCAATCAATCAATCAATCAATCAATCAATCAATCAATCAATCAATCAATCAATCAATCAATCAATCAATCAATCAATCAATCAATCAATCAATCAATCAATCAATCAATCAATCAATCAATCAATCAATCAATCAATCAATCAATCAATCAATCAATCAATCAATCAATCAATCAATCAATCAATCAATCAATCAATCAATCAATCAATCAATCAATCAATCAATCAATCAATCAATCAATCAATCAATCAATCAATCAATCAATCAATCAATCAATCAATCAATCAATCAATCAATCAACCAATCTCAAAGAAATCACATCAATCCAACAACCAAAACAATCAATCAATCAATCAATCAATCAATCAATCAATCAATCAATCAATGCATCATGATTGTTTGCATTGCACTTTGGAGTCAAAGATCAAACCTTGTGATGGGCAATGGAATCCGCCTTGATCATTGTAGTATATTATCTCATGTATTTGTTAATTGTTTTGTGGACTCAATATCCAAGTATGGTAGACGTATTGTACTTGGGAATTGATTCACCTGCTGGTGCATTGTAAAATTATTTTTATCAAATAAAGCTATGGTGAATGTTATTTATAATCCTTTGTTTTGAATACTCGACTTTCTGTACGTCTCATTGTTCCGCCTTAGTTGGGGTATTACAAATGTAGCTTCACATCATAACATATTGTTCATAGAATGGAGGAGTTTCATGGTTAAGGGTTCAATCGACTTTAGTGTTAACTTCTTTACTCACATTAGCTTCATCATTCTTTAATCCAAAGATACATGACTACTCATCACGTGGTTAAATATGCTATCATCCAGTGATTCCATCATTCCCATCTTCACTTCATTCGGATCAACACAGACACAGTCTCACAAACACACACATGTCGTGATACATTTACAATTACGTTCACGACCGGAATTGTAACCGTATCCTTCCAAATGTGTGCCCGGTAACCCTTCTATGCGTCACCTACTTATAACCCTTCAAGTATCCAGCATCAACTCTACTCGTCAAACTTCAAATCCAAGTCCTTTAAGCCCGTGGGCTCAACAACATAATACATCACTTCATAAAAATCTTACCAACTTCGTTACTTTCTACCCCGGTCAACACAAGAATGGCCATACAAACACGCTCGCGTCGTGATACGCTTGCAATTATGTTCCGGACCATAACTGTAACTGTATCACTTCACATGCATGTTATTTACCACATTTGTGTATCACATTCTTTCACCAATTCCATTCACATAATCATTATCATCCATACAACATCTCATTTCCTTTGTGGTCCTTGTTGCTAACCCCATGGGCTAGACAACATTGATGGAATACCATTTCACCTACTTCCCCAACTTCCATTCACCTCAGCTACTTCACACACAAGTTATATCACACGTTTATTAAATTCAGTTAGGGAAATGGCACATTACCTCGGGGACCGTCTATCGTAGCAATAGAATAATCTAGTGACGGAGAAGCGAGAAACGGAAGAATAAAGGCTAAAAACATATTAACATATCATCAATCAATCAATCATCATATAGCCTTAATCCTACACTCTCACTAGTCCCAACCCGTCCTAACAACATCTCATTTTAAGGCTAAAGTTCAACTACTTATGCCTAGCATGTATGATCTTACGGTTTAAGTCCAAATCCTATGGTCTTATAGTCATTAGTTCACTTAAACCATTTCTCTGATACCAACTTGTAACACCCGTCGTTTCAAAATATGGATTTCCAAAACCTTTCGCCTAACGGCGTTAAAAGAGAGCGGAATTAAACTTTAAAAGTCCAAACTAACAAATTATGTTTGGTTTATTCATTAAATGGTGTTACTAGCCATATCATCAAAACAAGCTTAAATGGAAATCCGTCGGTTACCCAACATTAAACAACCGACAACATAGTAAATGCAAATCATAAATGTCTAATCATAAATCAATGTCTAATGCGAGCAGCCACTATGGGTAAACTACAGCCAGCTTCATGATCATCTACCCATGCCTCACATCTTCTCACATCTACCTGCTCACTAATGTTGGACCTCAGGGCACAACATGTTTAAAAGAGCAAGTGTTAGCTAACGAATTAACTAAGTAAGATAACACATCATTAATAAAACATTTGTCCATTTAAAACTTTATAGAAAAGTCATTTAAATCATTAAGGCACAAATCACATCATACATTACATCTCACATAACATATCATCACATCAAACATCATCATAATAGGATGGGTCATGTAACGCCCCTAATTTTCTAAACAATACAAAATGATATCAAAGAACTAAAAGGCCAAAAGGGCGTTAATCTTATTCAAAATCAAACTAAAGTCAACCTGACAAATCAAATTAAGTACTTCTAAAGCTTGAAGTAAAACTCTAAAGCAAAAGGGTGCTAAGTTCACTTCTATCTACTCTCTTCTCTCGTTCCTAAAGCCCGCTTGATCACCTGCCGTATAAGAAAGAAAAAGGAATACGGCTGAGCAAAAAGCCCAGTGAATGGATATGACAAAAGCAGAAATATAATATGAAATGCGGAGACGTATATTTAAAAACAAACTTAACTTATTACCTTAACAAACTTATTTCAAATCAAAGTACACATACGTATAGTTTCACAAATACCTTATATATCAACAGATCAAAGTATACTATAAAACCAAGTTCCATAAAATAATGCACATAAGAGTCAAACAAAATTACTTATCAAAGGGCCGAACGCTTCGTATGACACTACGAAAACGCCAACCGTCAAACTTACAAAATGCCTAGGACCGATCCATACGCCTCCTATCAAAATATAATATAATGAGCTCGAACCACTACCGGGTTATCAAAAGGAGACGCCATAGATCAAATCAAATACACCGCTACGGCCGGTGCCACGTCATTGGTGTCACAATAACGCGCCCATGGGACCTCCATGGATAAGTTACTCTTATATGCACATCTTAAGAAACCGTTTTGACCAACTTATATAATTAAATATATCGAATATGTTTTGAAGAGACATAATTAAATTTTAAGACTAATTAAAACATTTTAAATATTAACTTAAAAGCACATCTCCGTCCACCCGATTCTCACAAAATTTCAATGGAGTCATCAAGCCATATAATATGCGACTGTATTAAATTTTCGGGTAAAGGAATATTCCAGGGACATATCATGAATCACAAAGTGTGACTGTATTAATGTTTCCGGGCCAATTGATATGATTCATAATATGCCACTATATTATCTTTCGGCCAAGGAATATTCCAGGGACATATCATGAATCACAAAGTGTGACTGTATTAATGTTTCCGGGCCAATTGATATGATTCATAATATGCCACTATATTATCTTTCGGCCAAGGAATATTCCAGGGACATATCATGAATCACAAAGTGTGACTGTATTAATGTTTCCGGGCCAATTGATATGATTCATAATATGCCACTATATTATCTTTCGGGCCAAGGAATATTCCAGGGACATATCATGAATCACAAAGTGTGACTGTATTAATGTTTCCGGGCCAATTGATATGATTCATAATATGCCACTATATTATCTTTCGGGCCAACGAATATTCGAGGGACATATCATGAATCAAAATGCGACTGTATTAAATTTTCGGGTAAAGGAATATTCCAGGGACATATCATGAATCACAAAGTGTGACTGTATTAATGTTTCCGGGCCAATTGATATGATTCATAATATGCCACTATATTATCTTTCGGCCAAGGAATATTCCAGGGACATATCATGAATCACAAAGTGTGACTGTATTAATGTTTCCGGGCCAATTGATATGATTCATAATATGCCACTATATTATCTTTCGGCCAAGGAATATTCCAGGGACATATCATGAATCACAAAGTGTGACTGTATTAATGTTTCCGGGCCAATTGATATGATTCATAATATGCCACTATATTATCTTTCGGCCAAGGAATATTCCAGGGACATATCATGAATCACAAAGTGTGACTGTATTAATGTTTCCGGGCCAATTGATATGATTCATAATATGCCACTATATTATCTTTCGGCCAAGGAATATTCCAGGGACATATCATGAATCACAAAGTGTGACTGTATTAATGTTTCCGGGCCAATTGATATGATTCATAATATGCCACTATATTATCTTTCGGCCAAGGAATATTCCAGGGACATATCATGAATCACAAAGTGTGACTGTATTAATGTTTCCGGGCCAATTGATATGATTCATAATATGCCACTATATTATCTTTCGGCCAAGGAATATTCCAGGGACATATCATGAATCACAAAGTGTGACTGTATTAATGTTTCCGGGCCAATTGATATGATTCATAATATGCCACTATATTATCTTTCGGCCAAGGAATATTCCAGGGACATATCATGAATCACAAAGTGTGACTGTATTAATGTTTCCGGGCCAATTGATATGATTCATAATATGCCACTATATTATCTTTCGGCCAAGGAATATTCCAGGGACATATCATGAATCACAAAGTGTGACTGTATTAATGTTTCCGGGCCAATTGATATGATTCATAATATGCCACTATATTATCTTTCGGCCAAGGAATATTCCAGGGACATATCATGAATCACAAAGTGTGACTGTATTAATGTTTCCGGGCCAATTGATATGATTCATAATATGCCACTATATTATCTTTCGGCCAAGGAATATTCCAGGGACATATCATGAATCACAAAGTGTGACTGTATTAATGTTTCCGGGCCAATTGATATGATTCATAATATGCCACTATATTATCTTTCGGCCAACGAATATTTGAGGGACATATCATGAATCAGAAAGTGTGACTGTATTAATTTTCCGGGCCAATATAAGATATCAAATATATGTAATTTACGTAAAAGTGATTAAATAATCTAAGTGTTAAAACCAAGGATCATAGAGTGTTCGTCTTCCTCACGTGTTCATAAGCGGTATATTCGAAAATACAATTTAGCTATATACACAAATACTTGTTTCCAAAACACATAGTACTAATGATTATCCGTTGCTTATTATAAGGCGGGTAAATATGCACCAAATCGTGTATATGATTATGTGAGCTAACTTAAAACGGAAGTATGATTTGTATTCAAATGGGTTGATCGAGACGTACCTCCTTGGACGAACGCATGCCTAGCTTGTAATGAAAATGAAACGAATTCGAAAAGATATTGAATCGAATTAGGAACGAACTCAGAACATGCATGCTTGAAACAAAATCCTCCAAGAATGGACACTAATGAAGTACAGAATCACTATCGGTCCTTCATATTCACCTCGGTTGTGTTTTAGGCGAATGAAGCCGACTAGACTGATTAGAAAAATGAGTGGATAAATTTTGTATGTTGATTGTTGATTTATCATCAACATAGATGATAGATTGAATAGGATATATGGGACGTCGCGTCGGTTGGTGTTACAAACCGAAAAGAGTGGTGAATGAATTTATAAAGGTGGGATCGAATTTATTTATAGAGTGGAGTCGATTCGATTAACCGAATAATACGAGATTTGATTTTATCTTCGACACCTATGTTTACCACGTTTGGACTCATGCTGATGTAGTTTATGCTTATCAATTTAGTTTCATATTTAGAAATATAGAAATAGAAATTATATATATAATCAAATATACCGAATTAAATTCCAAATCTTAAACTTTGCACATAATATCAATTATAAATTAATGTTCTAAATCTTAATAATTGTATTATTAAACTTTCATTTTGATAACATTGTTCACTGACATTTTTAAGCTTTATTCAAATCTTTATTTTTACTAATAAATATCGTATCAACAATTTAGTTTTTTATTGTCCGTATCTTTAACCAAACTAATTTGTGACTAATTGACTAATGTACTACGTACATCAGCAAGACAACTGAGCTTGTACATCACACAAGTTGGTGATTTTAAATACATTTGTGATTTGTTACTATAAATACAAAAGTCTATTTGTTTAAATCTTAAGATAACATATTCAAAATATATATTATTCACGTTTCATATTTTCTCTAAGTACAAAAGAAATTATTATTTTTTTTATTTTTTTATTATTATTATTTATCATTCGATTATAAAATTCGGGGTATTAAAGGTCATCCTAATTGTGCCTAGTCGTCTTTCATATCTTTTTCACATATCATCTTTGCAAGTGTGACATAAATCACGCATATCATATAACATCTTTGGAATTGTGACATAAGTCACACACATCATATAACATATACATATCATACATACATATCATATCATGATCTGATAACAATACATATCATATCATGGCAATCTATAACAATACATATCATATCATGGAATCTGATAACAATACATATCATATCATATCATATCATGAATCTATAACAATACATATCATATCATGGAATCTGATAACAATACATATCATATCATATCATATCATGGAATCTTATAACAATACATATCATATCATGGAATCTATAACAATACATATCATATCATAACATATCATATCATATCATGGAATCTATACATACATATCATCTCATATCATACATATCATATCATGAATCTCATAACAATACATATCATATCATGGAATCTGATAACAATACATATCATATCATTCATAATCTATAACAATACATATCATATCATATCATGGAATCTTATAACAATACATATCATATCATATCATATCATATCATATCATATCTATCATCTCATACATATCATATCATATCATGGCATCTTATAACAATACATATCATATCATGGAATCTGATAACAATACATATCATATCATGAATCTATAACAATACATATCATATCATGGAATCTCATAACAATACATATCATACATATCATATCATGGAATCTTATAACAATACATATCATCTCATAACAAATCATCTCATATCATATCATATCATATCATATCATATCATATCATATCATATCATATCATATCATATCATATCATCTCATATCAATACATATCATATCATGGCATCTTATAACAATACATATCATATCATATCATGGCATCTATAACAATACATATCATATTATATCATATTTCATAACATCTTAAAGCATTTCATATCATTTCACATCATATCATATCATATCATATCATCACATATCTTTGGGGTAGCATTTTAGGCATCGATATACATCTACATAGCCCATATCACCTCCCGTATAATCCCGAATACCCATAAGCACACAAGATATCATTAGGGGAAGTTATTATATGAAAACTATGTTTTTGTTGAACCCTCAGCATGTCAAAGTAGTGTATCTTACCTCGTTGGAGAGCACAGCAAATGATAACGTAAGTTACCGAGCTTTGCAAGTATTTCCGACTACCTATAATCATTGAACGACATAATGAGCGCTATCAATTACTCACTACTTATGGTCATGACTTAAGCCTAGATACCTATAAACATTACCCATGACAAGACTTGATGCATCGGAGGTTCGTTTAATACTTTAGAGCTTACATAACCTCGACGGAACTCGTCATTCACTCACTAAATCAACCTTTCTGGAAACTTTACATCATAATCATCTTTTAAAAGCATTACCATTATAAAGTAGACTCTCTCACGATTCCGTGGATAGCTTATTTGTCAAAAACGGAGTTACGATTCAAAAGTTATGGCCATTTGAAAATTTTGTCGCTACTGCGTCGCAATGGGATAATTGCGTCGCAACTTAAGTCACTGCTTTGAGTTGCGCCGCAACTAAGGAGTTGCGCCGCAACTAGCCCCGATTCTGCACAAAACTCATTGTTTAACCTCCAAAACTTAACCAAACACACCCCAAACGACCCCAAACCTTATGAACGACTTTTGTACCTCAAAATTCATCATTTTAAGACCATAATGATGCAATGAAATCATTGATAAATCCTGTCTTGATTTGCATCACATAATCAAACATTTTAGGTCAACGAATCGATTAAAACTCGCGATTTTGACATCAATTGATCCTCTAATGACCTAGATCAGTTATGGATCTGATTATATAATTGAAATGATATAAAATCAATGTTGTTATACCTTTTCTACCTGGAGATTACAATAAGGATGCAAAAGGCTTGATCAATCACACCTGAATCAACACGTTTGGAGGATTTTCGCAAAGGAATCATATGAGAAGGAGGGGAACGGTTTGGAGAGGCACAAAAGGGATTAAGAACTGATTAAGTGTTAATTAGGTTAGCCTAATTGACCCCTAAAAGCTGGACACACTTTCTCAAAGCTTACACTTAAGCCCCTCAACTTTACATCTTCACATCTATGGCATCTTAAACTCATTAACATATACATTATTTAAGGCATTGAAGCCTCACACATATAGCACATTAATCACACATAAATATTAAATCTCCTATAGACTTAACGGACACGTAGTGTTGACTTAACGACTCAAGTCAACCGTTAAATAAAAAGTTCGGGATGTTACAACTTCTCACGCATAAAAAATAGCCATGATGTTACATATAGTAAGAAAAATCATTCTGAATGATTTACTGATTCCATATTTGAAAATCAGTATAACTTATACTGAAAACCTTATTTTTTAAATTCTTTATTAATCCCATTTATATATTTTAAATAAAAATATTATACGTATAATAAACTGTAGTTAAAAAAAAGTCAAAAAACTAAGAAGAAATCCAAATACGTTTTTTTCCCCATAATAATGACGGTTTCAGTAATGATGACGGTTAAGTAACCATCAAATCAACATACTGTACCCATTGAACCTTTTACTGTTTATTTTGTATTTTTTACTTGTCTTCCATTTAATATATAACAAATACTGAAAACCTTTAAATTTTTTATTTAAATTTATGTTAAATATATAACACAAATATTTCAGTAGTAACATACTCATATAGTAAAACAAATTAAAAAAATATAACATACGATATAGACATACAAATATTTAAAAACGAACCTCCGTTAAAAAAAATTTCTCATAAAATAAGTAGTCCGTTTCATCTGATATAATATAATAAAGGTCAGTAACCATACTGATTATTTATATAGACAGATTAAGTGTGTACTGACGTAAGTCATGATGAATTTGAAGTACCCATGATGAACCCCTGATGTGCTAAATCGAGTTTAAAATTTAAAACTAGAAATACCTTGAAACTCACTACTACGCACTATCGGGCAGTGGACCCGATCGTATGCAGTATAGTTAAAAAGTAAGTCCAGGTTCGTTCACGGGGATTGGTTTGAATCAATTGTTTAACAAAGTAGTTTGGAAAAAGGGTGGAACGCTTTTAATCTTTCTTTGACAATTAAATTAAAATAACTTGAAAGACAAACGCGTAAAGGTAAAGGTAAAACTGCAAACAATAATAGTAAAGATCATCCACCTTGACTTCGCTAGACTTCAAACGTGATTGCATTCAATTAAGATCAAATTCATTAAGAGTTGACAAGATAATCGTGAAAGGATAAAATGCTCGCGTGGTACCACCAACCGCTTCTAAACACGTTGACAAAATTATTCCTTTTATTAAAATGACATTCACTATCACACCATGAACTAGTGATAATTGCTCATAGACAAGCAACCGTTTGAAAATCACATATGTATCCAACTAGTACCACTAACGAAGAACACACATGCCACCAATATCATAATAATAAATATAAAGGAATAAAATCATCAAGATCTCGACACAACGATAATTGAAATCAACTCTTTGAATTAAAACATCTAGCAATCACATCATTCGTCTAGTTACATCAAGGTGGATGATTGAAATATTAGCCACTCATAATTAAATTGAAATAACAATCAAAGTAAAGGAAGAATATGATGTACCAATTGTTTGAGGAATAGAAATTGCAAGACAATAAAATAGATACGATCTAAGTGGGTGCACGTGAATCTTCAATGAATCGGAAGATGTTGAAATCTTGAATTGATCCTTGAAGGTGTTCCTTGAAGTGCAGCTCTTAGAAAGAAGATTTTATATTTTGGGAATTAGGTTTCAAAAACTATTTATACCCCCCTTTTATCTGATGCAAAAACTGCCAAAAACCTTTCAGTCCCGCACTCTCACTGCGGCGCAGTGGGCAAATGCACATCCCACTGCGTCGCAGTGCTTTTACTGGACTGGAGTTGCCTTACAACATAGATGACTGCGGCGCAGTGGGCAAATGCACAACCCACTGCGTCGCAGTGCTTATACACTGGTCGTGATGCACCCTTCCACTAGCTGACTGCGGCGCAGTGGGCAAATGCACAACCCACTGCGTCGCAGTGCTTATACACTGGTCGTGATGCACCCTTCCACTAGCTGACTGCGGCGCAGTGGGCTGCACATCCCACTGCGTCGCAGTGCTTTTATACTGCCCATTTGTGCTTGTTTTGTCAAGGCTGACTGCGGCGCAGTGGGCAAATGCACATCCCACTGCGTCGCAGTGCTTTTATACTGCCCATTTGTGCTTGTTTTGTCAAGGCTGACTGCGGCGCAGTGGGCAAATGCACAACCCACTGCGTCGCAGTGCTTATACACTGGTCGTGATGCACCCTTCCACTAGCTGACTGCGGCGCAGTGGGCCTGTTCACCACCACTGCGTCGCAGTACAATATTACTGGACTGGAGTTGCCTTACAACATAGATGACTGCGGCGCAGTGGACTTGTTCACCACCACTGCGTCGCAGTACAAAAGTACTGAACTGGAGGCTTCACATCAACTTATGAAAACTTGCATATCTTTTCTGTCTCTTTTCACTCTCGAACTCTCCAATCAACTTCATGACCTCAAAATTACTCGAATTTGCACCAAACGGACACGTCACCTGTTTAGAACCTGAAACCACTAACAAAACCCATAAACGCGCCAAATGCCAGCAAAATCGACTAAAAACATATAATAAAAAGGCCAATAACGATGTGGGCGATGGGTATAAATTGGTCACATCAAATCCCCCCACACTTGAGCATTGCTTGTCCTCAAGCAAATCCAACATTTAAAGAAAAAGTAATCCTTGGCAAAGAAGCTAAATAAACAATTACGAGTATCAAAAAGAAGCAACACCAAGTATGTCAAAGACAAAGAAGTTGGGTGAAGCAGTTTTAATCTTAAATGAAAACCCGAAATGTTTGACCATATCTGAACAATCCACAAGCCTCAATAACACGACTATGCACAAGTGAAACAAATGAACCTATCAATATCATTCTACTCCAACGAACTTACTTTTGGGGTTGAATATATGAAGAATCACTCATAGCACGGTCGTGATGCATATCTTACCATAGGCTTGAACAAGGATCATAGCTCCACCGACGTGGCGTAAGCACCAAGTACATCATCAAAATAGGCATATAAGATGGTTGTATAGTTAG
The DNA here is from genome assembly GCA_034093135.1 of Erigeron breviscapus. Lineage (NCBI taxonomy): Eukaryota > Viridiplantae > Streptophyta > Magnoliopsida > Asterales > Asteraceae > Erigeron > Erigeron breviscapus. The sequence goes on along the minus strand of CM067170.1, from coordinate 121,951,809 downwards.
GCTAAGGCATATATAATGGACATTTACAATGAGTGAGGGAGTGTAGGTTAGAAATGAAAGGAATCAATCAAAAGTATAAGGTAAGTATGAAATATGTACAAAATAGTCTAATCAAACCCGTACCCTTGATTGCCAACAACCCATAAATTGCAAATCCGCTAAGACACTTCAAAATTACCAAGCAAACTCGACACCAATGTGGTGTATCAACTTCAAACAACTTAAAATCAACCAAGCCCTCCATTTTTAACGATACACTACAACTCTAGACATATAAAAATGAGACGTACCCACTAGTAGCCCAATTTCCATCTTTTTTTTTCTTTTTTTTTTTTTTTTTTTAATTGAAATCAACTCTTACTCTACTAGTAGGCACCCTCTTACAATGATGAACAATGTCTAAAAACACAATATGATCAATTTTGAACATTCCAAAACAAGCTCCAATACTTAAACCAATCTACGTCTTTCCCAAGTCAAAGCAAAATCCAATCAATCCAAACCGTGCAAACCAACCAACAGCAATCAAAGGCCCCCCAGATTAGACTATCGGTATGGTAATGTATAATTAGGTAAAGTTTACATAAATGAGTGGATATATACAATGGAAGAGGCTAAGTTAAAATGGTGTATAAGAAAGGTTTACAAAGAAAGGAAGGATGTATATGTAAGTGAGTATAAGTATAGTAAGGGTATGAATATACAAAAGGAAAAGTGAAAAGAAAGCAAGAAAGAAAAGTATGGGTCAAACCTATATGCCAATTCGTCATCCGATGTACTTTAATCACAAAAGTGATCTCACTGCGGTCTCGTCACGATCACAAGGCCAAGTTCTAGCTCAACACATCACCGGCACACTCAAATCAAAGAAAAGAACCCGGAAATGGAATAATTTAACCTCAAATTCGCACATCTTAGTGCAGAGTTCGAAATGGAACCCTTACTCCCGAATAAATCCAAGAGCCTAAGAGAGGGACAAATTACAAGGCAACCAAACCAAAACCGCAAACAACTAGCACATCAATATATGAACAATGGATCTCACAACTTTAGGTGTTTGGGAAATTTAGAGTATGCGAGTAATGTTATCAATCCACAAGGATTAGCCCAATAACCGTTCAGAACACATTTCGCCGATTAAAATTTTGCCAAGGAAAAATTTGTAGTAAAATTGCTCATTAAATTATTATGAATTAAGTGACAAAAGCAATTTACCACAAGGACAAGCTCAACTCAAGTTTTAAAAACCACATCAACCTCTATTATCCCACCAAATTGACAACACCGATTCCAAACATGCACATCACAGTGAAGAGCTCAAAATAGAAACTCCTACCCTCGGATAAAATCCGAAGGCCTATGAGAGGGACACATCAACAAAACCGGTAGAAATCTCAATGGCAAAACAACAAAAGTGATGTACCCGGTAGCTTAAACCTATTTGCCACCCCCCCACACTTAAGAAGGACACATCCCGTTTTGAAACAAGTTAGTCGACCCCGTGTCACAAATGGTGCTTCCTAAAAAGGAAAACCACTTTGCTTGGCGGGAGAAACAACTTGTACCAAAACGGAAAGTGCGAGAGATGTGTGTGCAACAAACATACCAAACAAAAATATAGCGGCGCTGAACTTACTGCCAGCATATGCACACCATCCATCACACAATCACAATTTGATGCCACAAAGTAAAGATGAGAAGAGAATCCAATGAGTTTTCCCCCCACACATGTGTTGCACAATAGCCATCAAATCGAATAGTCCTGTCACTTTCACCACAAACAAACCACATTCCAATCATATAAAAGTAACACTGTTCATGCAAACAAACCAAAAGAAAAAGAAAAAGTCAAAATACAATGTTCCATCACCCCGTAGGGTAGATACCCGAAGAAATAAGAAATAATGTATGGAGTACAGTCATTCAGATAATCAAACCATCATCACAAACCATAACATGATTCATCCCACGGTGCCGGATGAGAACCATAATCATCATCACTGCTGCTGACCATGATAACCATAAGGAAGACCAGAAGTATCAAAAAGATCGGTGATCCAATTGCGGTCTCCTTCTTGACCTGAACTAGAGGCGCCAACATCTCCTCCAGATGGTCCACCACCAAATCCTGACCCAGAACCTGCAACAAAACCAGGAGCGAAAGAAGATGAACCACCAACAAATCCCCCAGAACCACCAGCATCTCCACCAGCTTGACTAGCGGCACCTGTCCATGGCCTCCACTCTGCACTAGTACCTGCATCAAAAGAAGATCTCCCACCAAAAGAACCAAACTGCACAGGACCACGAGGAGATCCTCCTAGATCATGTGGGAAGAAAGAACCAAACTGCACAGGACCACGAGGAGATCCTCCTAGATCATGTGGGAAGAAAGAACCGCCTCCCTGACGATATGTCGGAACATGAATAGGTGGTGGTGAGAAATCAGGAATAGGAGTGTATGGAACGAACGGCTGCCCATGGTACTGCGCATCCCACATAGGCTGATAATAATCCAGGGTATAGTTGGTGCGGGCCTGCTGCGATCCCAACCAAGTCATATCCTGATCCATCCTCCGTTGATAATCATCAAATGCCATACCACTAGCCTGCTGCCCATCCAAAATCTGTTGCAGCTGGGACCCTATATCAGTCAAGTCAATACTTGGACGGCCCCGCCTCCGCTGAGGCTCCTGCGGGGCGTCCTCCATCTCATCATCATCAGAATCCTCCACCTCAGGAGGCGGTGCAGCGATAACACCCGTATCATCCAACAACCTTGCTTGCTCATTCTTCTTCGGCTTCTTCACTATCTTGGCTATTATCAACTCTTTCTCAGTTAAATGCTCTTGTCTAACCTGCAAAGACAATCCCTCATAACATATATCAGTATCAAAAACTCCCATCCTCTTGTAAATACGGGTGATAAAATGCCCAAGCACCAACTTCGAATCCGAGTGATTCACCATCCTATCCAGAACAACCATCGGGGCCAAAGCAAACCTCCCCGGTGCCCCCTCAGTAAACAACTTAATCAGCCATAAATCTAGCTGGTACGCCTTGTCCCAATGGGTGGACCTTTGTACCAGAAAAGTGACAATCATCCTATGCAACATCCTCAGCTTGACACTTCTAATCTTAGACACACTACCCGAGCCACCAGAGGGCCAATCATGTCCCGAAATACGAGTCCAATACTGAGTTATCGACTCCCCATCCCCCAAATCCTGTTTCACATACAACCCCTTTCTCAACAAAGCCCTAAATTCCTGACTATCCAACTGATCCCTTGTATACATGCCACAATAAAAACCAAATTCCGGAATAGATAACTTCCGAGGCTGTCCCCCGCAGACAAAAGTTACTACCCGCTCTTCAAAAATATCGTTGACTTTATTAAGCTCCTTGGTCAACTTCAAAGTAGAATAGAACTCCAGACAGAGTTCACGAAAACATGGTTCCCGATTATGGAAAATGTTATGCCACATATCACTACTAACCACCTGGTCACCGATTGGAACCTCAATGCGAAACCAACGACGGATATCCTCCTGTATCCCATAATTCCTAGCAAAAATCGGATCAAGATATTTGGGAGGGCAAACAACCTGGCGATGGAGAGCAAAGAGATTGTTCAAGAAGTTGTTCTTATGGGGTTGCCTAACCCCATCGAACGCCAACCATGCGTGAGACTCGTCCATTTGGTTCTCTCCAAACTTTAAATCAGGCACTTCAGGCTCTTGCCTAGCCCTCTTGGAACCAGTCCCGCTTCCTTGACCAACTTCCATCTGCCTTTGCTGATCTCCAGTCTGCAATCACAAAATTAAAGCAAACAGACATGTTAAAGAAGGAATGCAAAACTGAAATCATAATAATCATCAACACAATTTGTGGGCAGAAACTTCCCACTGCGTCGCAGTGGGACTGGATGGTCCTCACTGCGGCGCAGTGGGCCTAAAAATCTGGGCAAGAAGATGGTGTTCATCACAATTTCAGCAAAAATGGTCGATTTAAACCATCAAACTACTATATTTCCACAATATAACAACAACTAGGCTATCATCACCCTCCCCCACACTTGTCCATCAAAAAGCCCCAATTCCAAAACTCTAGCATTTATTTTATCTCAAAATCGGATGAACAAGTGTTAGAATCGAAAAATTAAACACCACATTGGTATCAATAGCCCATAACTAACATACCCCACTAATTAATTTGAAAATTAAAACCCTAAAAATTAAAAATTAAAATTAAAGAAATAAAAAAGAAAAACTAGTCAAGAAATCATACCTTTTTTCCCATGATACTGAAAGAATACTGATAATGCAGGAGAAAAAGAAGAAGAAAATGCAAGAATGGTGATTTGAGAGCAAAAGTGAAGCAGCTTGAGATCGGTTTTGAGAGGAAGAGGGAAAACAAAACTGATAAAAAAAATGAGTGGTAAAAATAATACTCCCCAAGATGCTGGTAATAATACACTCAGGGTTGACCGGTCAAAGGCCCACTGCGGCGCAGTGGGCCTAAAAATCTGGGCAAGAAGATGGTGTTCATCACAATTTCAGCAAAAATGGTCGATTTAAACCATCAAACTACTATATTTCCACAATATAACAACAACTAGGCTATCATCACCCTCCCCCACACTTGTCCATCAAAAAGCCCCAATTCCAAAACTCTAGCATTTATTTTATCTCAAAATCGGATGAACAAGTGTTAGAATCGAAAAATTAAACACCACATTGGTATCAATAGCCCATAACTAACATACCCCACTAATTAATTTGAAAATTAAAACCCTAAAAATTAAAAATTAAAATTAAAGAAATAAAAAAGAAAAACTAGTCAAGAAATCATACCTTTTTTCCCATGATACTGAAAGAATACTGATAATGCAGGAGAAAAAGAAGAAGAAAATGCAAGAATGGTGATTTGAGAGCAAAAGTGAAGCAGCTTGAGATCGGTTTTGAGAGGAAGAGGGAAAACAAAACTGATAAAAAAAATGAGTGGTAAAAATAATACTCCCCAAGATGCTGGTAATAATACACTCAGGGTTGACCGGTCAAAGGCCCACTGCGGCGCAGTGGGCATAGTCCTCCCCCACTGCGGCGCAGTGGGGCAATTTTTGTTCCCAACTCCAGTGACAAATGACTGCGGCGCAGTGGGATAGTACCCTCACCACTGCGTCGCAGTGCCAAACTACTGGTCTCGACCCCCAGTTTCCTTAGAAAAATTTCACAATGAAAATTTGAACACTTACCTCAATCAGTTTCACCACAAATTGTACCTGCATTTTTCTTGACAAAACAACATCAAATCTAACTAACAAAACAAAAATAAAATAAAAGAATATAACACGGGTTGCCTCCCGAGAAGCGCTTAATTTATTTGCGAGTCGTTAGCTAGACTCGACTACCTTTCATAATTACCAACGTTGGGACCCCGACGCCCCCACACTTAAAGTGTTGGGCGGTCTTCCCTCGAAAGGAGAGAAACGGTTACCTTTCACCTTTTCAAGGATCCAATCATTCGCTCGTTCCGACGTATCCACAACCATCATTAACTCAGCTTTCTCATTTGTTGATAAGCTAGAACACAACTCTGCAGATAACTTAATATTATCATGAGAAATGGCAGACCTCAATCGACTATAAAGCTTTCGGATCTTAGCACACTGTCCATCCGTCGGTTTAGAACCAGGTACTGCTGCTGACTTCAATTCAACCACTTTCTCCTCTAACTTCTCATCCAACCATTTATCAATCTGTGAATCCAAAGAACTAACACAAGCAGTTTCAACAAAGTTAGCAACATTAGGTAAAGAAACAGAACATGTGTTCGAAAATGTAACGGATTCATCTCCTGCTCTCAATGTAAGCTTACCACGACCAACTTCAAGTTTAGCATCGGCCGTGGCAAGGAATGGTCTCCCTAAAATGAGAGGCACATTTAATGCCTCGTCAGCTTCAATAATTATGAAATCTACAGGAAAAACCAAACCTCCCACCTGAATTAACACATCTTCTAATATTCCAATAGGTCTTATTTCAGACTTATCGGCCAAATTGATCTTCATGTTAATAGATTTCGGTGTTCCTAAGTTCAGCTTGGAGTAAAGAGAAGAAGGCATAAGATTAATGCTTGCGCCCGAATCATTTAAGGCACGTTTTACCGTTAAGTTACCAATCTTACAGGGAATAGTAAAACTACCTGGATCTCCTCGTTTTTCGGGCAACTTACCTGTTACAGCTGCTGAACAAACTTCCTCTAGCACTGTAGTAGCCACCCTTTCCAGATGCTTCTTATTCATCAAAATCTGCTTCAAGCACTTTGCATAACCTGGCATCTGCACAATTGCATCTAAAAATGGAATATTGATATGCAATTTTCTGAGGTGACTTACAAATTTATCCATTTGTTCCTTCAGCTTGGCCTTCCTAAACCGTTGAGGGAATGGAACTTTTGGTTTATAAGCTTTAACCTCGGGTTCCACAACCGGTTTTGGTGGAGTGACCGGAATCTTCTCGGTCGGATTCTCCTCCATCTCAATCTCCTCATCAATCTCATCATCATTACCTGAATCCTGTACATCTGAAACAACTACATTAGGCATAGTAGGAGGGTCATAAGATTTACCTGTACGAGTGGTGATGGCCTTGGCTTCCTCATTACGGGCTTGAGGTGGAGTGTACTTCTGCCCCGTATTTTGTCCCTGATTCGGCCCCATGCTAAATTGAGACCTAGGATTCTGTTGAGTATTACTAGGCAAGGTACCAGAAGGCCTAGAAAGTGCAGCCATCCTACTCTCAAGATCCTTAAAGTTAACACATTGATTCTTCATATAATATCTCAACCTTCCCATCTATCCTATCCAACCTCTCATTCAACGCCTTAGTATCATCCCGAATCATCTGAATGCTAGAGTTCGTTTCAGCCTGATTACTAACCAATTGTTTCATCATCTCCCTCAACTCGGCATTTGGATCGGTATTAGAGGAAGAAGAACCTGACCCCTGTCCTTGTTGAGTTTGTTGTTGTGGTTGACTCTGAAAGTTATCTCTCTGCCATCTATTTCCTGAAAAACGAGAATTATTAGTAGGAAAAGAAGGGTTATAAGCAGGATTATCTGAAGAACGGTTTTGGAAACCGGTATTGCGTTGGTAGCTCCCTTGTGGTTGATTCTGAATGTAACTCACATCTTCGGGTCCCCGACTCGGACAATCTTCAGAATAATGCATATTACCACAATGGTCACACCCCTCGGCTACTACCTTTACATCCCGTTCAAGTGCTCCAAACCGACTCTCTTGCATAGCAAATCCCTTTTCCATGCGCTCAGACAGCGCTCTAATCTCTCCAATCATACCAGAATCATGACTAGCCTCAACCTTTGCGACCCTACCTTGGCTAGTACCTTTCTTTAGTCTTCTCTCATTCTTCAAAAATCTATCATCATCCATATTTGCATTGTCCTTTGCCATGGACTCCAAAATATCAAAACCTTCATTGGGTGTAATTTTGTTGAAACCACCACCAAAAGCATATCCTAACTCACGTTTGGACTTCTTATCTAGGCCATCAAAGAAAAGCTCAACATATTGCTCCTTAGTCATGTTATGGCCCGGACAATTCCTCAACATTTCTTTAAACCGAATCCATGCATCCACCACATCTTCATCTTCATCTTGATCAAAGGACCTAATCAAGTTTTCCAACTTCCGTTGAGTTCTAAGTGAGTAAAACTCACCAATGAAAGCTTGCTTGAGTTGGTCCCAAGTTGTTATAGAATTTTCCGGGAGATCATTAAACCAATCTAAAGCATCACCGGTAATGGACATGGGAAATGTTTCTAGTTTAACGGCATTCATTTGGTTGTTCCCATATTGGTATAATCGTGCCAACTTCTCAAACCTCTCTAAGTGCTGGTATGGATCCCATTTCCTTTTACCATCAAACTGTTGCTCCTCAATGCTTTTAAGATGATTACCTTTCAGATTGAAATCATGACCAATGGCTGGAGGTCTTATAGGACTACCACGATTGGTAGGAATAGTACGGACCCTCTCACCATAACGAATATCATTCGGATCCCTTTCTTCATCTCCCATTTCCTTTTACCATCAAACTGTTGCTCCTCAATGCTTTTAAGATGATTACCTTTCAGATTGAAATCATGACCAATGGCTGGAGGTCTTATAGGACTACCACGATTGGTAGGAATAGTACGGACCCTCTCACCATAACGAATATCATTCGGATCCCTTTCTTCATCTCCCATTTCCTCTTCTAACTTAACTTCTAGATTGAAAAACTCGTCTAAATAGAACCCTTCCTCGTCCGAATCAGGAGTGGGTCTAGCAATAGGTGAGAATGGTGTAGGTGTTGCGAAGTTAAATCTACGTCTTGTCGGTGTTCTCAAGGGACTATTTAGAGGTAAACCCGAAGACCGCAAGTTCATCAACTAAGAAGTAGACCTGTAAAACACAACTAACCAAACACGTCAACTGCACCTGTGATAAGACAAGAAAAGAAAACTAAACTATAAAGCAAGTAACTTCCTCACGCGTGAGGAAGGATCAAACCACTAAATTAACAACTAAAACGGCACACAATCCCCGGCAGCGGCGCCAAAAACTTGATGTGCTAAATCGAGTTTAAAATTTAAAACTAGAAATACCTTGAAACTCACTACTACGCACTATCGGGCAGTGGACCCGATCGTATGCAGTATAGTTAAAAAGTAAGTCCAGGTTCGTTCACGGGGATTGGTTTGAATCAATTGTTTAACAAAGTAGTTTGGAAAAAGGGTGGAACGCTTTTAATCTTTCTTTGACAATTAAATTAAAATAACTTGAAAGACAAACGCGTAAAGGTAAAGGTAAAACTGCAAACAATAATAGTAAAGATCATCCACCTTGACTTCGCTAGACTTCAAACGTGATTGCATTCAATTAAGATCAAATTCATTAAGAGTTGACAAGATAATCGTGAAAGGATAAAATGCTCGCGTGGTACCACCAACCGCTCACAAAACACCCAAACACCTAAGTTGCTAGTTTAATTACCCAAGCCGGTACCACCAATGCCTAGACAACCTTACCAACAATTAGTTTACTAGATTATCACATTACCAATCGAGCCTATGTGAATTAAAACGTGGTACCACCAACCGCTTCTAAACACGTTGACAAAATTATTCCTTTTATTAAAATGACATTCACTATCACACCATGAACTAGTGATAATTGCTCATAGACAAGCAACCGTTTGAAAATCACATATGTATCCAACTAGTACCACTAACGAAGAACACACATGCCACCAATATCATAATAATAATTATAAAGGAATAAAATCATCAAGATCTCGACACAACGATAATTGAAATCAACTCTTTGAATTAAAACATCTAGCAATCACATCATTCGTCTAGTTACATCAAGGTGGATGATTGAAATATTAGCCACTCATAATTAAATTGAAATAACAATCAAAGTAAAGGAAGAACATGATGTACCAATTGTTTGAGGAATAGAAATTGCAAGACAATAAAATAGATACGATCTAAGTGGGTGCACGTGAATCTTCAATGAATCGGAAGATGTTGAAATCTTGAATTGATCCTTGAAGGTGTTCCTTGAAGTGCAGCTCTTAGAAAGAAGATTTTATATTTTGGGAATTAGGTTTCAAAAACTATTTATACCCCCCTTTTATCTGATGCAAAAACTGCCAAAAACCTTTCAGTCCCGCACTCTCACTGCGGCGCAGTGGGCAAATGCACAACCCACTGCGTCGCAGTGCTTTTATACTGCCCATTTGTGCTTGTTTGTCAAGGCTGACTGCGGCGCAGTGGGCAAATGCACAACCCACTGCGTCGCAGTGCTTATACACTGGTCGTGATGCACCCTTCCACTAGCTGACTGCGGCGCAGTGGGCCTGTTCTCCACCACTGCGTCGCAGTACAATATTACTGGACTGGAGTTGCCTTACAACATAGATGACTGCGGCGCAGTGGACTTGTTCACCACCACTGCGTCGCAGTACAAAAGTACTGAACTGGAGGCTTCACATCAACTTATGAAAACTTGCATATCTTTTCTATCTCTTTTCACTCTCGAACTCTCCAATCAACTTCATGACCTCAAAATTACTCGAATTTGCACCAAACAGACACGTCACCTGTTTAGAACCTGAAACCACTAACAAAACCCATAAACGCGCCAAATGCCAGCAAAATCGACTAAAAACATATAATAAAAAGGCCAATAACGATGTGGGCGATGGGTATAAATTGGTCACATCAACCCCTTTTTTTGTTTATACTTTATTAAATCCTATTTCTGTATTTTATAACACGAGGACTGTACCTATCATTATAGGTAGTGGAAAGAAAGTCAAAAAGTAAGAATATATCGAAGTACGTTTCTTTTTTAATCATAATAATGACGGTTAAGTAATGATGACGATAAAGTAACCATCACATCAACTTATGAAAACTTGCATATCTTTTCTATCTCTTTTCACTCTCGAACTCTCCAATCAACTTCATGACCTCAAAATTACTCGAATTTGCACCAAACAGACACGTCACCTGTTTAGAACCTGAAACCACTAACAAAACCCATAAACGCGCCAAATGCCAGCAAAATCGACTAAAAACATATAATAAAAAGGCCAATAACGATGTGGGCGATGGGTATAAATTGGTCACATCAACCCCTTTTTTTGTTTATACTTTATTAAATCCTATTTCTGTATTTTATAACACGAGGACTGTACCTATCATTATAGTTAGTGGAAAGAAAGTCAAAAAGTAAGAATATATCGAAGTACGTTTCTTTTTTAATCATAATAATGACGGTTAAGTAATGATGACGATAAAGTAACCATCACATCAACTTAATTGGTTTTCCTGTCCAGTGCAAAACGAAAAATGTTAAATATTCTGTAAATAAAACCAAAAAAAATGAACAAATGAACAGATTTTGATCAAATACCATGATGATAAAGCAAACTTAAGAAGAAGAAATATGGAAATGAAGAGATTTTATAAATGATTGACTTCTACATATAATGGATATGAGTACCAAAAAAGTAAAATGTAGCGTGTCTAGATACACGGAATTGATGTGATGGAAATTCAACTGTCACTATTAAAAACGTAAATATAAAAGTAAAGTAAACTATAGTTAAAGGACTACATATGAAAATATATGATATTTTTTTTATTTATAGGGCGTGTGTGAGCGGTTGTAACTCCCATGAATCAAAGGGGTATTTGACGGTTTCGAATTGTATATAGGAACTCATATAACTTCTTAATCAATATAATCACACATATATATTTTTTACATCAATAACTGTATAAATAATATATTTAACAAATATAAGAGAAAAATTAACGTTCTGATCGTCTTTATCCCAACTATATTTTGAAGGTATTTCTTAATCTATTATTTAGTACACCGTTTGTAATTTTTTGGTATATGATTATGTCACATTTTTTGTAGGCAAATGAGTAAAAAGAGAAACATTACTGATTTGGCGGAATCATCCCATCAAGCTTCTAATCCTGTACCAATTGATGAAGCAAATACCAGAAAAAGTGCAAGACTTATTGCAATGAATACTCAGAATAATGTGAAGAATCCCCGTGAATCAAGTAAACATAAAGAAAATCAAAATACACAATACTTGTTGAACGACAAGCCACTGGGAATAGATATCTTGCTAAAGCGAATTGCGAATCGGGAGGAGCGTTTGGCCGACAGTGACATAACAATCAGGGCTCTACGTTCTTGTCTTGAAAAATGTCATAATGAATTGCTGGAGAAAGATGTAGAGAATTTTGTATTGAAGCAGCAGATTCAAGGTATCAAGTCAAAAGTAATTCCTTTTGTTTGTAAAACACTTACAACTGAACCACAAGTTATCGATCTAATAGAGAAGGTGGTCAAAAATGCAAAAGAGTTAGGTAGACAGTCAGTTATGGTGAATGAAAATTCTACTGAATATCTCACAGCAAAAGAGGCGTTGATCGCTGCTATGACAAATCTTGCAGAATTTCATTCAAACTTTTCTGATGATATTACTGCTAACCCATAAGCTACTATTCATGAAATGCTAAATGTTAAGCCTCGCTTTTAAGATTTCATAGTTTATTATATGATAGTCATATCATATGTCACGAAATCTGTATATTTTAAAGTCAATTAATGTATTACCACCACTGAACTTTGTTTCTTCGCTTTAATTAACATGTGTTTGGGATATGTATCCTGAATATTTTTGTAACTACAGAAAGTAATATTAAAATCCACTATATAATGAAGTGCATTACGTTTGTAGTGAAACAATCCTTATCAAGTTCAGTATCCTTGAAAGTTGAAAACATTGCGTTAATGGATAGAATGTATATATCATGCCAATAAGTAAGCCAACTTGGTTTTGGGCCTTTTATAGATAAATTTTAAGCCCAAATTGCATGGGGTCCTTACAAGACATGTAAGCCCAATTAAAACTTGCACAAACTTCCTCTATAAATAATGTTTTACTTCATCATACAACCACTATGATCTATTATCTTTCTTAAACCTACACAATTTTCTAGAATGGACTATATAAGAAAGTTGATTAAGGTTATATTAAAAGATATAATATTATTTATGATCATAACAGTTGACACTATATGTAAGCAAACATGTTAGACATATAATATCCTACTCAGAATAAACTAAAAATCAATATATTCCAAATTGAAGCATAATCTGACAGTACTCAAACTATAATTACATAATTAGTTGGTGAACACCGTAATATGCAATGTATTTTTAGATTGTTTACTGAGAAACCATGTTTATTATAATATTATATTTGAACTTCAAATAAAATAAACTAAAAGTGCATAACTACATGAAAATGACAAAATTAGATGAAACATATGGTAAATGATTTCATCTTAACGAAAATCGGTAAACATTTTTATAATAGTAGGGAATTACTGTAAATGGCTTTGCTTAATCAAACCTAAATAAGCATAAACATCAAGCAACTCCATCCTGAGAACATCCAAGTCATTCCTCACATCACCCAACTGCTGCTGCAAACAGGATACGTATGATACTGCTTTCATATTGGCTTCATTAGCTTCAGATAGTAAACGCCTAAGACTGTTAATTACTTCATAACTCAACTGAAGTTGACGTTCATGTGATTCCCTAAGAATCTGAATTTCATTTTGATGAGCATAAAGCATTTCAGCAGAATCCTAAAATTAAAAGGAAACATAATATCCTTACATAATAAAATAATTTTTACGAAAAATAAAAAACTTAATATATAAAATGCAACATAAAAACTCACAACATATTGTCGATCATCAAAATTATTTCTATTCTCATTTTTCCTCTTTTTGGATCCAATATATTCAGACATCTTTACGTAAATTTTTTAGTTAAGAAAAGGATGGTGTTTTTGTTAAGTCCCAATGTTAAATGTGGTGGTTGTGAATATTTATAGGTGTTGAGTCCCAATGTTCACTGTAAATTTGGTGATGAAAAATCTGACCTATAAACACTTAGTAATCTTTTGGTTCTTGTAATCTGATCTGGGTCAGACTAAGCTGACACAGCTTACAATCTGTTTCTGACCTAGATCATGCTTCATGTTTTGTAAATTGTAATCATATGGAAGCAAGTGTTGTTCAAGCTACATCAACAAAGATATAGCATTCAATCCAAGTCGAAGAGGAGGATTGAAGATAGAAGACTAAGCTGGTAGTGGAAGTCAGTTTGGGATTAGCAGTCAGCTTGGAAATACTTAGGCAGATTGGTGCTTTGACAAATGGCCCAATCTGTGTCTGACAATCAAGTGAAGATAACAACCTGAATTGAAGGTAAGGACAAATGACATGACTAGGAAGGTTCCTAGAATCTAGGTTGGTGGTTGGTTTACATATGCGTGTCCATACTCTTATTGGATGATAAAGAATGTGCATCAGACCACAAGTACGAGAAGAAGACACGATCAAATATTCCTTTGTCATCTAGTGGAAGAATAATACGTGGCTTAATTGGATACCAAGAGAAGAAGGGATTTCGCCTATAAAAGCCTCAATCCTTGACTGCATATGTGTGGCATTCCTGAGAATCATTCTTCACACAAGTTTTCTCTGCTCTTACACACAGCTTAGTCTGTTGGAGATCAGCTTGGGCTGATTCTCTTGAGCTGAAACCTATTGATTGTTGTTTGTCATTTCAGGGTTGTTTAGATTACTGTAGGCTATCTTTATTCCGAAACAACCCTGTAATTCTTTTTATAGATTATTTCTTAATAAAGGATTACTTTGAAATCCACAATCTGTGTTTAAGAATGTTTCATTTATTTTACTGCTTTACTGTTTTATTGATTCTTGTTCTTTACTTACTTTATATATAAGTTGAGTCTTTAAAACATTTGTTTAAAAGTTTGTAAAGATCGAATTAAGTTGTATTCACCCCCCTCTACAACTGTTCTGTGTACAATGTACTTGGGTACATTGATACACCTTGGGGCGTATCAATTGGTATCAGAGCAGGGGTCAAGAATTAACTTGACTTGATCCTTGCATATTTTCTTTAATAGTAAAGCATTATGTCATCTTTTATTGATAATGGTTCTTCAACCAGACCACCCATGTTTGATAAAGATGATTTTAGTGGGTGGAAAGGTCGAATGTCTTTGTTCCTTGAATCCATCGATAACAATATGCTTGACATCCTTGCGGATGGTCCTTATGTTCCTACACAAACCATTGTGGTTGAGGCTGTGGTCAGAGAAGGTCAACCAACCATTCCTGCCACAGTCAAATCAATTGTTAAGGACAAGGCAGATTGGGGGGGATGAGGATAGGAGGTTGGTAAACTTGGATGTGAAGGCTAGAAATTTCATTGTCCAAGTTGTGCCCAAAGATATTTACCATTCTATTAAAATGTGTTCTACAGCTAAGAAAATGTGGGGTACATTGACTGTTATGTTTGAGGGTTGCTCTACCTCCATGGAATATACAATAACCACTTTAACCAGGAGGTATGAGAGATTTTTATCTTTGAGAAATGAATCCTTGACTGACACTCATACCCGCTTTAATGCTTTAGTTAATGATTTAGCTGCTGTTGGAATTACCAATAAAAGTGAAGTTTTAAAAAGTAAATTTCTTGATTCATTACCACCCAAATGGAATAATTATATTTCTTATGTTAAGTTAAGTTCTGTTTATCATGATCTTGATCTCCCTGGACTCTTTGGTTTGCTTCATAACCAAGAGTGTTCAGAGGCTAAAAAGTTGATTGCTATGGGTGATTCTTATAGTCAGCCTGCTACTGCATTTGTTGCTTCTATGACTGAACACCCTAGCTCAATCAGTAATGAGATCATTCCTTGTGTTGATAATGATGTTCCTGTGATTTCTAACACTAACTCTGTTTGTGCTGAATCTGAATGTGATGAATCTGATGGTGATGATCTAGCTAATGAGGTAGCTATGCTGGCTGAAAGGATCAGAAGGATATCCTTTAGTAAGTTCAAAGGAAAAGGAAAAGTTGGGCAAGCTGATAAGACAAAGAAGCCATTTGACATGTCTAAAGTCACTTGTTACAAATGTGGCAAAACTGGACACATGGTTGGAGACTGCAGATCCAAAAAGTCTTCTCAAGCTGTGCCATCCAAAGGTGGAAGAAGTGAAAAATACTCAAAGCTCAAAACAAAATACAAAGCCTTAAAAGCACAAGTTGCTGAGCTAAGTGAGAAGGTGAACAAAAGTGAGAAGTGTCTTGTTGCCAAAGACTGGGCTGAAAGTGCCACCTCATCTGATGATGAATTATACCAAGATGCCAAGTGTTTTATGGCTAAAGAAGCAAATCAAAAGTTTGCCGAAGATCTTGTTAAAATGCATCAGCAATCTGAGTCAGCTCACCAGGCATCTACCAGTCAGACTGCTCCACCTGAGGGCGATCATGATGATAATACCTAGCACTTGGATAGTGGGTGTTCAAAGCATATGACCGGATGTAAGTCCCTGCTATGTATCTTTAGGATTCGCGTTGGTCCTAATGTTACTTTTGGAGATGACTCTCAAGGAAAGACTGAAGGATTTTTTATACTTTCAAATGGTCCCTTTACTTTCAGAAGGGTCTCTTATGTTAATGGTCTGAAGCACAATTCAATTGTGTGATGCTGGCTATGAAGTGAGATTACATCTGATAAGGGTATTGTCCTTGATTTAGAAGGAAATGTTGTTCTTATTGCAAAAAAGGAATGAGTCCTTGTATTCTTTTGACATGAGAAAATCAACTGTGACAAGGGAAGTTTGTTTCATGTCAAAGACTCAAGATGAGCTGAACTGATTGTAGCATAAAAGACTGTCTCATATGAATTTCAAAGATATCAACAAGTTGTGCAAGAAAGAGTTGGTGTCTGGTCTTCCTGTGATAAAGTATGAGAAGGACAAGTTGTGTGGTGCTTGTGAGAAAGGCAAACAACACAAAGCTACTTTCAAGTCTAAAACATGCTCAACCATTGATAATTGTTTGGATCTGCTTCATATGGACTTATTTGGACCAATCAGTACTCCTTCATTCACTGGAATGAGGTACTCCTTGGTCATTGTTGATGAATATTTAAGATACACCTGGGTTTTCTTTCTCAAGCACAAGAGTGAAGCTTCATACATCATTATTCATTTCATCAAGCAAGCTGAAATTCTCTACAAGAGGCCTGTAAGGCAATTAAGAAGTGATAATGGTACTGCATTTAGGAATATCACTCTTAATTCATTCTGCAGTGAAAAAGGAATTCCACAAGTCTAATCAGTTTCCAGAACTCCACAACAAAATGGTGTTGCAGAAAGAAGAAACAGAACTCTAATTGAAGCTGCCAGATCTATGATGGCTCAAAACAATGTCAAGTCTCATTTCTGGGCAGAAGCAGTTCACACAGCTTGCTTTACCCAGAACAGATCCCTTATTGTGAAAAGACACCAGAAGACTGCATATGAACTTCTTAGGGGGAGAAAACCAGAAATTGGTTTCCTAAGAATGTTTGGGAGTCCCTGCAACATTCTAAATTAGAAAGACCATCTTGGTAAGTTTGATAAGAAAGCAGGTGAAGGTATCCTACTTGGATATGCAACAATGATGAAGGCCTACAGAGTTTACAATAAAAGGACCAAAACAATTGAAAACTATGTCAATGTAAGCATAGATGAAGGTTGTTCTAAGCCAGATTGCTCTCTTCATGAAGATGAAGATTTCAACTTTGAAGAGCTGGTTGTACATGAGAATGAGCCTCCTACTAATCCTCCAGTTGGAGCTGATAATGCTCAAACTCAGGGGGAATAACTTATAGAAGAAGAAGAAGATGATCCAATCTTTGAAAGCGTGCATGCTGATCCAATTCCTGCTGAAGAAAATGTTCAGAATCCAGTAAATGATGCTCCAACTGACTCTGATTCCTCAACTCCAATCCAAGCTGATCAACCATTTTCTCAAGCTGATCAGGCTGGACCTTCAAATCTGAATCAGCCTATTGTCCCAGTTGCAAACAATTCAACTCATGTAACCAAATGGACAAGGAGTCATCCAATTAACCAAATCATTGGTGATCCTCCTTGTGGTGTTAAGACAAGAAGAAAGGCAACATGTGATTTTTGCATGTTTGTTAACTTTGTGAGTAAAGTGGAACCAACTGAGGTTAATGAAGCTCTGGCAGATCCATCTTGGGTTAATGCAATGCAAGATGAACTTACACAGTTTGAAAGAAACAAGGTTTGGGAACTTGTTCCAAGACCTCATCACAAAACTGTGATTGGAACCAAGTGGGTCTACAGAAACAAAATGGATGAAAGGGGAGTTGTGACCAGAAACAAAGCAAGATTGGTAGCTCTTGGTTATAGACAAGAGGATGGAATTGATTATGATGAGACTTTTGCTCCTGTGGTAAGATTAGAGGCAATCAGAATGTTGTTGGCCTTTTCTACTCACGAAGGTTTCAAAGTCTATCAAATGGATGTGAAGAGTGCATTTCTGAATGGGAAATTGGAAGAAGAAGTCTATGTTGAACAACCTCCAGGTTTTGAAAGTTCAAAGTTTCCTGATCATGTCTTCAAGCTTGACAAAGCTCTGTATGGGTTAAAACAAGCTCCAAGGGCATGGTATGATACTTTGTCTAAGTTTCTTTTGGCTAACAAATTCAAAAGAGGTAATGTTGACAAGACTTTGTTTGTGAGAAAGTACAATGGTGATATTCTTCTTGTACAAATTTATGTAGATGATATCATATTTGGGTCTAGCAGTGAAAGACTTTGCAAAATGTTTTCTGAATTAATGTCCAAAAAGTATGAAATGAGCATGATGGGAGAACTAAACTATTTCCTGGGTTTACAAGTAAAACAGACTAAAAATTGAATTTTTATAAACCAAGGAAAATATGTTAAAGATCTCTTGAACAAATTTGGTTTTAGTGATTGCTCACCTATGAAAACTCCTATGGGAACTGGTGATAAGCTGGGTGAAGATAAGGATGGCAAATCTGTTGACACCACAGCTTATACGGGTATGATAGGTTCATTACTTTACTTGACTGCTAGCAGACCAGATATTATGTTTGCTACATGTCTTTGTGGAAGATATCAAGCTAGTCCTAAAGAATCACATCTTAAAGCTGTGAAAAGAATCTTCAGATACCTTAAAGGTAGTCCCAATCTGGGTCTTTAGTATCCCAAAGACTCAGGATTTGATCTAATTGGCTATTCAGATTCTGACTTTGCAGGCTGTAAGATTGATAGAAAAAGCACTTCAGGAGCTTGTCAATTGCTTGACAATAGACTTGTAAGCTAGTCCAGCAAAAAGTAGCACTCAGTTTCTATTTCCACTGCAGAAGCTGAATATGTTGCTACATGGAATTGTTGCTCTCAAATTCTTTAGATGCAGTATCAGCTTCAAGATTATGGTGTCACTGCATCAAAAACTTCAATCTTTTGTGACAACACCAGTGCCATAACAATTTCCAACAATCATGTGCTTCATTCAAGGACCAAGCACATTGATATAAGATATCATTTCATTATAGATCATGTGATGAAAGAAGATGGTGAACTGCACTTCATTCTAACTGATAATCAGCTTGCAGACTTGTTTACAAAGCCATTGGATGAATCAAGGTTCAACTATCTCATAAGTAAGCTAGGTATGCTAAATATGTAAAAGGCAGTGAGCTAAGTAATAACAAATTTGACCCCTTAGAATTATTCTCAATTTTGAGGGTAAGATGTGTCTGACCCAGACTACCCTTTCATACTTGGTGTACTTTCAAGTAAAAGAGGGTAAGCTGAGTCTGACCCAGCTTAGTGGTTATTTTTGTTATTAAATATCTCAGTGCGTTTTATTATATACAATATTTTATTCAGTTTACTTATTTATCCATTTTCTATTTAATTAGTGTTTGACACGTGTAGTGGCAACTGTTGGTTTCTGAAAAAGTACCACCACTACTCGTTCATCCACCAATCAAATTGTTTCTCTCTCCAATTTTCAAATGGTTATTGATATAATAATGTATATATATACTCAATTAACCTAAACCCCCAAATCACTTCTTCATTTCTCTTAAATCAATCATTCTTTTTCTTTAAAACTGTATACTTTTTTACCAAATTTCTTTAAATTTCTTCTTCTAAATTTTTTTTAAAATGGCATCGTCATCTGTTTCTCCTTATAACAATTCTCAATCAGTTTCTTCGTCTGAATCTGAAGTCCGTTACCCAGCTCCGGTAAGCGTTAATAAGCTTTCACCTTATCTGGTGGGTAATAATGTAGTGGTTGTCCCGGCTGATCTTGATACTGGTAAAATCAAGATAGTCAGTCTCGTTTCTGCCAATGTTCATCCTCCTTCTTGGGCAAAGGGGTATGATGACATGGTCGCATTCCTATGTTACCATCCATTTGGCAAAATGTTGACTGAAAAGCCTGAAGTGGTGTTCAAGGACCTTCTTTGTGAATTTTGGGCTAGTTGTTATGTAAAGAATAACAAGGAAGGAGATCTTGCAATCTATGGAACCATCCTCAATGGTAAGAAAAAGGTATATATTTCTTTGAAGAGGATTAGGTCTGCTTTTGAGCTGTCATATATGCCTGATGATATTTATGAAAGTGTTGTGTCTCACAATGAAGCCAAAAGTGTTTTACAAGATGTTGAACATACTGGTCCATTGGCTTCAGTGGTTAAAATGAAATTTTTAACTGGTATTTGGAACTATCTTTTGAGCACAATTTCTAAAACTTTACAAGTAAAGGCAGGCAGCTTTGATCAACCTAATGCCTTAGAATTTGCAGATTTTTCATGCAATGGTCACTATGACCAGAATAGATTTTGCTGCCGTAATTTTTAGAGACTTAGTTGGCCGAGTCAACAACAAGAGTCTTACCATACCTTATGGTAGGATTCTTACTTTAATAATTGATGTTATCCTTGATAGTGATTACAGTTTGGCAACTGGTCAAACTGTTGAATGTAAGGCCATTAACAATAATATTTTCAATAGTCCTAAGATAACTGCGCAGGGTCTAACCCCAGCAATGCAGACCTACCTTAATTATTGCAGGGCAAAGGAAAGTGAGGAAGTTGTTAGTGAGGAAGTTGTCCCTTCTTTGACGCGATCTGAGTCTGACACTCAATCTGCTAATCAGGGGGACCCAGGTACACATGCTTCTGAATCATCAAACTCCTCTCAATCTATTCATTCTTCTCCTTCTAAAGAGGGTGAAGGGTTGGCCAAATCATCAGCCACCCTAGCCACACCCTCATCCACTTCTTCCAAACTCACATCAAAAAGACCCATTGTTGAGGACTTAGTGCCTCACAATGCTAAAAAGCAAAGATCACAAAGGAAGTATGTATCAGCTTCTGGGGTTGACAATGTAACATCAAATATTATAGTCCCCCAAGGTGCAGAGGAAGCTGGGGAATGTTTCAAAGCTGACTCTGCCACCCAAGCTGAGAATTAACTTGACTTGATCCTTGCATATTTTCATTTATAGTAAAGCATTATGTCATTATATATTGATAATGGTTCTTCAACCTGACCACCCATGTTTGACAAAGATGATTTCAGTGGGTGGAAAGGTAGAATGTCTTTGTTCCTTGAATCCATCGATAACAATATGCCTGACATCCTTGCGGATGGTCCTTATGTTCCTACACAAACCATTGTGGTCAGGGAAGGTCTACCAACCATTCCTGCCACAGTCAAATCTATTGTTAAGGACAAGGAATATTGGGGGGATGAGGATAGGAGGTTGGTAAACTTGGATGTGAAGGCTAGAAATATCATTGTCCAAGCTGTGCCCAAAGATCTTTACCATTCTATTAAAATGTGTTCTACGGTTAAGAAAATATGGGGTACTTTGACTGTCATGTTTGAGGGATGCTCTACCTCTATGGAATCCACAATTACTACATTGACCAGGAGGTATGAGAGATTTTTCTCTTTGAGAAATGAATCCTTGACTGACACTCATACCCGCTTTAATGCCTTGGTAAATGATTTAGCTGCTGTTGGAATTAATAAGAAAAATGAGGTCTTAAAGAGTAAATTTCTTGATTCATTACCACCTAAATGGAACAACTATATTTCTTCTGTTAAATTAAGTTCTGTTTATCATGATCTTGATCTCCCTGGACTTTTTGGTTTGCTTCATAACCAAGAATGTTCAGAGGCAGAAAAGTTAATTGCTATGGGTGATTCTTATAGTCAGCCTGCTGCTGCACTTATTGCTTCTATGACTGAACACCCTAGTTCAATTAGTAATGAGATCATTCCTTGTATTAATAATGATATTCCTGTGATGTCCAATCCTAATTTTGTTTGTGCTGAATCTGAATGTGATGAATCTGATGGTGATGAACTAGCTAATGAAGTAGCTATGTTGGCTGAAAGGATCAGAAGGAGATCCTTTAATAAGTTTAAAGGAAAAGGAAGAGGTGGCCAAGCTGACAAGACCAAGAAGACATTTGACATGTCCAAGGTCACTTGTTACAAGTGTGGCAAGACTGGACATATGGCTGGAGATTGCAGATCCAAAGAAACTGCTCAAGCTGTTCCAGCCAAAGGTGAAAGAGGAGAAAAATACTCAAAGCTCAAGACTAAGTACAAAGCCTTGAAAGCACAAGTAGCTGAGCTGACAGAGAAGGTGAACAAAAGTGAGAAGAGTCTGGTAGCCAAAGACTGGGTTGAAAGTGCCACATCATCTGATGATGAGCTGTACAAAGAAGCCAAGTGTTTCATGGCTAAAGAAGCTACTCAAAGATTTGCTGAAGATCTGGTGAAAATACAACAGCAATCTGAGTCAACTCACCAGGCATCTACCAGTCAGACTGCTCCACCTGAGGTAACTTTTTTTCCAATCTGTCTGATAATGAGAAACTGTCCAGACTGAATAAACTTGGTGATGAGGTTTTGCTGCAAAAACACTTTAATCAAGAACTCAAAAAGGAAATACATGTTTTGAAACTTGATAACAGCTCTAAGAGTCACACCATTGAAAACTAGAATCTGAGGTTAAAGCTCAAAAACAATTAAACTCAATTTTGATTAAAGAAGCTAAAACTGCAGAAGAAAAGTTTTTAAAGGTTAAACAAATTACTGAAACATGGTGCATAAGCTCCCAAAGAGTTGCTAAGTGTGTAAATGACCAAATACGTCATCAGATCCAAGCTATCTTTGATGGTGATTATGATAAGGCTATAGCCATTGCTGAAGTATGTGCTATGGAGCCTTGTTATCAGCCTCCTTCACCACCCAAAGTCCAAACCAAAGAAACAATTCTAAACCAATTAAGTTGGTTCAGAAATCTGGTATTGGGTTTAAAGATCCTGAAACCATTGGTCAGACCATTGCTGAAGTTGTGTCTGAAGCTGATCAGGTTGTTGAGTTAAAACCTGAAGAAAGTCTTGACTTGACCAAACTGACCATCATCCAATCTGAGTCAGATTCAAAGACTAAAGAAAACAAGAGAAGTTTAAAGAGAAATAAAAGAAAGGTTAGAGATCACAGTGTTCCCAAAGAGAAAATAAAGCTTATAAAGAGTAAGAAGTCTGATTCTCTAGGAAATGAGTCACAAGCAAAATCTGAGTCTGTTTTAAGTAACACCAAGTCTGACTCTGACAAGTTGATTTTAAAATATGTTGAGTCCAAAACTGACAAGGTGTCAATAAAAGCCAATTTTCTTAAGGATGTGTCTGATCCAAAAATTGTTGATCAAAGAAAATTGAGAGCTGAATGTAAGAAAGCTGGAATAGGCAAAGGTTTTGTTCAGAAGGAAACTCTAAATGTTGCTAGAAAGAACTTTGAATCTGGTAAAGGACAGACCAAGCAACAATGGATTTCAAAATGTGATAAGAGTCTGTGTTTTGTTGCCAAATCTGAATCAGACCAGAAGGTCAGCTCTGGTGAACCCATCTTTGGATGGGTTCCCAAAAAGAACTAATCTCTTATCATAATTGCAGGGCAATCATGACGATAACACCTGGCACTTGGACAGTGGATGCTCCAAGCATATGACCGGATGTAAGTCCCTGCTATGTAGCTTTAGGATTCGCGTTGGTCCTAATGTTACTTTTGGATATGACTCTCAAGGAAAGACTGAAGGGTTTGGTATACTTTCAAATGGTCCCCTTACTTTCAGAAGGGTCTCATATGTTAATGGTTTGAAACACAATCTGATTAGTGTGAGTCAGTTGTGTGATGCTGGTTATGAAGTAAGATTCAGGTCTGATAAAGGAATTGTTCTTGATTTAGAAGGCAATGTGGTTCTTATTGCAAAGAGGGATGAGTCTTTGTATTCTTTTGACATGAGAAATCCAACTGTCACAAGAGAAGTATGTTTCATGTCAATGTCTCAAGATGAGCTGAATTGGTTGTGGCATAAAAGGTTGTCTCATATGAATTTCAAAGACATCAACAAGCTGTGTAAGAAAGAGTTGGTGTCTGGCCTTCCTGTGATCAAATATGAGAAGGACAAGCTGTGTGGTGCTTGTGAGAAAGGCAAGCAACATAAAGCTACTTTTAAGTCTAAAACATGTTCAACCATTGATAATTGTTTGGATCTGCTTCATATAGACCTATTTGGACCAATCAGTACTCCATCATTCACTGGAATGAGGTACTCCTTGGTAATTGTTGATGAGTATTCAAGATACACCTGGGTTTTCTTTCTAAGACACAAGAATGAAGCTGCTGACAGCATTATTCATTTCATCAAGCAAGCTGAAATTCTCTACAAAAGGCCTGTTAGGCAATTAAGGAGTGATAATGGTACTGAATTCAAAAATATCACTCTTAATTCATTTTGCAGTGAAAAAGGGATTTCACAAGTCTACTCAGCTGCCAGAACTCCTTAACAAAATGGTGTTGCAGAAAGAAGAAACAGAACCTTTATTGAAGCTGCCAGATCCATGATGGCTCAAAACAATGTCAAGTCTCATTTCTGGGCTGAAGCAGTACACACAGCTTGCTTTACCCAGAACAGATCCCTCATTGTGAAAAGATACCAGAAGACTGCATATGAACTTCTTAGGGGGAGAAAACCTGAGATTGGTTTCCTAAGAATGTTTGGAAGTCCTTGCTACATTCTGAATCAGAAAGACCATCTTGGAAAGTTTGATGAGAAATCAGATGAAGGTATCCTACTTGGATATGCAACAATGATGAAGGCCTACAGAGTTTACAACAAGAGAACTAAAACAATTGAAAACTCTGTTAATGTAAGCATTGATGAAGGTTGTTCTAAGCCAGATTGCTCTCCTCCTGAAGATGAAGACTTTAATTTTGAAGAACTGGTTGTACCTGAGAATGAGCCTCCAACTAATCCTCTAGTTGGAGCTAATAATGTTCAAACTCAGGGGGAGCAACTTTTAGAAGTAGAAGAAGAAGTCCCAATCTTTGAAGATGCACAAGTTGATCCTACTCTGTTAGGTCCAGATTTACTGGACTCGCTCCAAACTCGACTACTGGAGCCTTAATGAAGATCTGACCAGAAACGTGTTCTACTGGACCTACTCCAGACTTGGAAACTGGAGTCCCTCTGAAGATTTGTCCAGAAATAATGGAAGACCAGTGAGCAAATACTTGTATAGGAATCTGGAGTATTCTCCAGATTAGCTCACTGGACTTCACCCCAGTCCAGATCTACTTTACTGGAGACGTTCTCACTGAAGTCAAAGACTGAAGTAAGAATAAAGAAGACTGACAAATGGCGGAGTCCACTGGAAGTCTTACCAGATCTAAACACTGGAGGTTCGTCAGTGTTCTAGACCTTACAAGTCTGAACACTGATATCGAGGGTTTGACTTTAAGCCTTTACACACTTTCCAAAGAACAACCCACTTGTTCTTTACCAAAGTATACGTGTGTTAAGGTGGTTGGATAAAAGGATACACTTGAACTTGATGTGACTTTATCCTTATTCCTTATCCAATACATGTAATGATCTTGTCGGATCATTAAATGCATCCAACCATATTTGTACGGCACAAAATTCACTGGAGAATTTTGTTGCCTATAAATACAAAGTCATTTCTTTGAGAAAATCACTTTTTAGCAAATTGGTGAACTTGCTTAAATACTCTCGATCTAAACAGTTATACTTCACAATTCTAAGTATATCGATCAAAGGAGTTTATTTAGCAAGTATAGATCACTTGTAATTCAAAGATTGTTTAGATACTTACATACGTGTAATATCTAGGTTCCACAACGATCTTGTATTTTGTTTATTCTTCAATAAAGAAAATACACTTGAAAACTACATTTGTGTTCCACCATTTATTTACTTGTTTAAATATTGCTTAAGTCATTTATTACTTTGTTTATATTCTTGCATATTTATATTGAAGTAATACTAGTCCAAGTCTAGTTCATACTTGTCTTGTATTTTACACTCGTGGGTTAAACCATCGTGTGAGGGACTCTACAATTGGTATCAGAGCAGAAGGTTAATATACTTACCTAGATCTGTTTCGCGATGGCAATCCCAAAAAATCAACAAGAAACTCATGAAACTATTTTTAATGAACCACCCACTGGAAATAACAATCCACCACCTCCTCCTCCTGCTTCTCCACATGTGCATGTGCATTACTCGAATAATCCTGTTCCTAAATTCAATGGGAGCAGTGATGAATTTGGTACGTGGAAAGCTAGGATAATATTGCATGTTACTGGTATTGAAAGGAATATGATGAAAATCTTAAACGAAGGACCCTATGTGCCAAGACTTCCTATCAATGCACTTCTTGACCCTACAGGATCAAGAAGTGGGAGGGAAAAGAGAGAGGAACACTGGTCCGAAGAGGAGAAAAGATTAGTAAATCTTGATACACTTCTTAAAAATATGATCCTCGGGGCTGTTCCAGAAACTCTTATTCCCACACTAGTTCTCTATCCCAGTGCCAAAAGCATGTGGGATGAACTGGTGAACCAGCATGAGGGAGGTGATGATACTGTTGTTACCAGAAAAGTCTCTTTAAACAAAAAGTATGAGTCATTTTTTGCTCTCCCAAATGAGTCCCTTACTGGTACTTACACCAGATTTATGAGCATCATAAACCAGTTAAGAGGACTAGGGGTAGAAAAAGACAAGGATATACTTTTGGAGAAATTTTGTGATATTCTTCCAACAAAATGGTCTCACATGATTCTGGTCTTGAGGCAAGGTAAAACCTTGCATTCCCATACTTTGTCAACATTGTATGGAGCCTTTAGATTCACTAAAGAAAATCAAGCCCAGAGGATTGAGGCAGAAAAAGATTCTTTTAATCATGCTTCCAGTAGTTCCACAGTGGTCACTAATACTACACCACCTTGTGCGGCATTAATATCTTCTGAGAATGTATTTTCTATGAAGAAGATGATGTCTGAACTAATGGATTCTGGAGTCTATAATGATATCTCTCCAGACTGTGATGAAACTGACAGTGATGACCTGGTTGCAATGATGGCCAAAATGTTTAACCGTTTTAAGGCCAGAGCAAATAGGCCCACTGGACAACATGCACCCAGTTCTTCCACTGACAAGACCAATCTGACATGCTTTAAGTGTGGCAGAAAAGGTCATTTCATGAAAGAGTGCATGTCCAGTCAGTTTGTCTCTCAGTCTGGTCCAACTGCTTCTTATAACAAGCCTGATGATAGCTATAAGTTGAAATACAAAAAGCTTAAGGCTCAGATTGCTCTCTTGTCTAAACAGATGGAAGATAATAACAAATGCATGATAGCAACTACTGAAGAAGCATGGGTTCCCTCTGATGATTCATCAGTCGATGAAGAAGAGGAAAGAGATTGTTGTTTTATGGCTCTGGCAGATCAAGAGCATCTAGTGAGGGATGATGTCACATCTGGTCGTTGGGTCAACATTGTTATTAAAAAGGTTAGTGAGTATGATCTTGAAACTAATCCTGAACTTAAATTGGACATCGCTGAAGCTCTAAATTCTGATTTAATTTTTGTGGAAACTGTTAGATTTGACAGTCTAAATGGTCTAGAAACAGATTCTTCTAAAATGGCTGCTTTAAAATCAAAATTAAAAGAACTTCAAGACATTGAACTGGCATTTCAAGCCCAGGTTCTGGTAACTGAACAATTGATTCAAGAAAACAAGATCTTGAAATCATTTTAGAGAAAGAAAAACTGGTAATAAAGTCATGGCTAGAAACCAAAAAGCCATATGATGCTTGTGTAAAACAATTTCCAAGTCAAAAACGTGCATACTTAGATGGAAATACTCATATAGCATCATTAATACCAGTAATCGATCGATTACCAGAGGGATTCAGGCCCACCACTGTTTATGATGAGCCTGTAACTCCCAAGGCCAATACTGTCCAAGTTCTTTGCCCAGAGGTTAAGACTGGAGCTGTCCAGATGACTGCTCCAGTTAAAAAGGTTAAGCAGAATAGACCTTTGCCTCAGAACAATCCCCTACCTAAGCCTACAACTGGAAAGGCTCAGGTATCATCTGATGAAAATGTTTTGTCCAGGTTAGAGAGCCAGATTCAAACGCTGACTCGTCAATTTCAAAGTTTTAACGCAAGATTAAACTTTATTGAGGGTACTTCATCTGACCCTAGACAAAATACTAAACCTTTTGCAAAGAAAGACAAATTTATTTCTCCAGTTGAGAAAAAGAAAAAGGTTTCTAAACTATCAACTCCAGTAGTGTTTTCAACAAAAACTACTGTTGAAGAAAGTGAACTCAACCAGATTCCCCCAGGGATCCATAAGGGTGGATCCAGTGAACCCATCAGTCGATGGGTTCCCAAATCTAACTAATCAATATCTGGTGTATGTGTAGGGCGATCGAAAGAAGCTTATCTGGTATCTTGACAGTGCAGCTGGCAGGACTATGACCGGATGTAAGACCCTACTGGAGGAGTTCACCATTTCTGATGGACCCTCCATCACTTTTGGAAATGATGGTTGTGGAAAGACTGAGGGATATGGTGTTTTGAACAATGGACAAGTCAAGTTTACACGTGTTGCATTTGTGAATGGTTTGAAATATAACTTGATCAGTGTAAACCAACTGTGTGATGATGGCTATCAAGTCTTATTCAATGTTGCTCAGGGCATCGTATTCAACAAGGACTGGAAGGTAGTGTTGATTGCTCCCAGAAAAGGGAACGTGTATGTGATGGATATGGAAAGCTCTTCTTCAGAGCAATGTTTCTACACTCAAGCTGATGAAGACACAAACTGGTTTTGGCACAAAAGGTTATCCCATTTAAATTTCAAAAATATTAACAAGTTGTCCAGAAAACAACTTGCAGATGGGATACCTTCAGTTTCCTTCAAAAAGGAAAGACCATGTCCAGGATGTGAGATGGGAAAGCAGAAACGTGCCAGTTTCAAGACCAGACAGAATTTCAGCATTACTGAACCACTTCACATGCTTATGGTCCAGTGAATGTTCAGACTCGTGCTGGTAAAAGATACACCCTGGTGATCGTAGATGAATTCTCCAGATATTGTTGGGTGATCTTTCTTAGGTCTAAAAATGAAGCTGCTGCTGAAATCATCTCTCTTATCAAGCAGATTGAACTGAAGCATAAGCGAAAAGTGTGTCAGTTAAGAAGCGACAATGGAACAGAATTCCAGAATGCAACTCTGGAGAAATTCTGTACTGACACTGGCGTCTCCCAGAACTTCTCATCAGCACACACTCCAGAGCAGAATGGAGTGGTAGAAAGGAAAAATCGAACGCTGATAGAAGCTGCCAGGAGTATGCTAGCTGAATCTGGTCTTCCTACCAGTTTCTGGGCTGAAGCAATTGCAACTGCTTGCCACACCCAGAATCGATCAGTGTACGTGAAGCGACACAAGAAGACTTCTTATGAAATATTGAGAAATAGAAAACCAAATATTGGTTATTTTCACGTTTTTGGATGTCCAGTTTACATCCTGAATGACTCCAGTCAGTTAGGCAAATTTGATGCCAAAGCTGATGAAGGATATTTCTTAGGATATTCAGCCATTCGCAAAGCCTTCAGAGTTTACAACAAGAGACTGGAGATAGTGAAAGAATCCATACATGTTACTTTCAATGAATCAAATGCTGCAATCAACAAACCAGCCCTTGACACTTCCCCAGTAACTCCAATTGTCTTCTGTGAATCTGATCTTATCAACTACAATAAAGAAGATTCAGAAGATAAAGTTTCCAGTCATCCTGACCTGGAACCTGTTCAGAAAAAGAAACTTTCCAGTAGTACTCCATTCTATCCTTCTATTAATTTCAAACTACCCTCTGAAAAATAATATTGGTTCAGATGTTCGTGCTACTCCCCCAGTATCAGTGTCAGTTGAGAGCATACCAGAATTGTGTTCAAATGAAGTAATTCAAACTGAACCTATACTACAAGAATGCCTTCATATGAAGAATTTCATGATGCAAATCGTGATTTAAATGAATCAGATGAAGATGTTGAAGTAGTTTATGAAGAACCTCCTCCTGAAGCAACTTCAGAGGAGACTCAACTGAATTCTTGCACTGATATTGTTGTCAGTAACAATCCTGGTCAATACTCCAGATGGACAAAAGCTCACCCTATTGATCAGATCATAGGTGACTCCAGTCGTGGAGTTCAGACCAGAAGAGCCTCCAGTGATCAATGCTTATATGTCAGTTTCTTATCACTGAATGAACCAAAGAAGATTGACGAGGCTATGGAAGATCCAAGCTGGGTGACTGCTATGCAAGAAGAGCTTCACCAGTTTGAAAGGAACAAGGTCTGGTATCTGGTTCCTTTCCCAGTTGGAAAGAAAGAACCAATTGGAACAAGATGGGTCTTCAGAAACAAAGTAGATGAAGATGGCCACGTAATCAGAAACAAGGCCAGACTGGTAGCACAAGGCTACTGCCAGTCAGATGTCGACTTTGATGAATCATTTGCTCCAGTGGCTAGACTTGAAGCGATCAGAATATTCTTAGCATTCGCTGCTCATCATCAGTTCAAGGTCTACCAGATGGATGTAAAGAGTGCTTTCTTGAATGGAAAGCTTGAAGAAGAAGTTTATGTCAGACAACCTCCAGGTTTCGTTGATGAAAAGCATCCACATTGGGTATATCGTCTGGACAAAGCGCTATATGGCCTCAGACAAGCCCCACGTGCCTGGTATGACACTCTGACTAAACATTTATTGAAAAATGGTTTTAAACGAGGTGCAATTGACAATACCCTATTTATTCTTCATGAACAAGGTAATCTGTTACTGGTACAAATTTATGTTGATGATATTATTTTTGGGTCTACTGATGAAAACATGTGCAAGAAATTTTCGAAAATAATGTCCACTGAATATGAAATGAGTTTGATGGGTGAATTAACATATTTTCTTGGACTCCAGATTAAACAAAACAAAGATGGCATCTTTATTAATCAGGAAAAATATGTTAGAGATCTTTTAAAGAAATATGATATGAACTCTTCACCATCTAAACCAACTCCAATTTCTGCACTACTGACACTGGACTCTGATCCAGATGGTAAACCAGTGAACACCACTGTCTATAGAGGCATGGTTGGTTCACTGATGTATTTAACTGCCAGTAGACCAGATATAATGTTTTCAACATGTTTATGTGCCAGATATCAGTCTAATCCAAAGGAATCTCATATGCTTGCTGTAAAGCGCATACTGAAGTACCTTAAAGGTGTCCCCAGTCTAGGTCTTTTGTATTCCAAAGGCTCAGGCATGGATCTAATGGGTTATTCAGATTCAGATCATGCAGGTTGTAAGATAGACAGGAAATCCACTACTGGTGGATGTCATTTCCTTGGTGGCAAACTGGTCAGTTGGACCAGTAAAACGCAAACTTCAGTTTCATTGTCCACTGCTGAAGCTGAATACGTGTCTGCAGCCAGTTGTTGTGCTCAGATACTCTGGATGAAGAACCAGTTGCTTGATTATGGTATTAAGTATTCAAAGACTCCAATCTTTTGTGATAATACCAGTGCCATTGCTATCTCAAACAATCCAGTCATGCACTCCAAAACCAAGCACATTGATCTCAGGTATCACTTCATTCATGATAATATTGTGAAAGGAAACATTGAACTCCATTTTATCCCCACTGACAAACAACTCGCTGACATTTTTACGAAACCACTGGATGTCAAAACATTTGAATATCTTGTTGGTGAGTTGGGAATGTTAAACCCTTAAATCTGGAACCTTAGTATTGAACGCCATTGTGTACTACTAAGGATCTTTGATTTAAAGATTCATAAATTTATTTCTGGATCAACACTCCAGGGGAAGACTTTGAAAGATATATTTTTCTTAAAAAATGTTTAAAGTTCAAAGGGAATTTATTAATTTATTTTCTCACTGGACAAAATTTTTCTTACTGGACGAATTGTCCAGAAAATATTACTGGTGCTTTGTAAATATGTCCCTCTTACTGGTAACTGGACAGGTTGAAGTGCATGTTTGAGGAGACTTTTGTCTTCTTGTAAATGTGTCCCTCTCATTTGTCTGTATTAGTTGACGTGCATGTTTGAAGCTACCAGTCTTTCAAAATGGTTTTCACTGGTACTTTACTGGAGTGTCCCTCCAGTGTACCATCAGTACATGCTTCACTGGACTAATCCACCAGTGATACTGGAGTGTCTAGTCAACTTTCAGATGGACTGAATTGAGTCACAATATTTTTTAAATACTTGGTCATTGTGTGTGCCACGTAAGCAAACTTTTTCAAAGATATTTATCTTATAAATCCTACGTGGCATGTAATTTTTTCAAACGTGATGATGGTATTTTTACCTTGGGAAAATAAAAAGAACAAGTTGTTAGTTTTTGTGGGCAGTGAACCATCACACATTAATGTGTGATGTGATGTACTTAATGCGGATCTCAAAACACGATCAAAATTATATTTGATAATTTCAAATTAACCCGTTTGAAGTTCCACATTATCTCTCCTATATATACCCACTTTCACTTTCACTTTACATTTACTTCGAACATTTACTCCCAAATTCCTTCATTCAATACCTTCATTCTTTTCCTATCATTAAATCTCTCATATTAACTGCAAATTCATTAATTTCTTCATAAACCCTAAACTTATTCAATTTCATCTTCATCTTTCAATCATAAATGGCACCCAAAAACCTTTTATCTGCCGAATATGCTCCGGTTGATAATGTTACTAAACCTAGACACATCACTCTTGAAGCAAAAGCTATTCGAATCAACATGAATAATTGGATGGCCAAACTTTCCAGTTCTCATCCTGCTCAATCTATCATTGGGAGATTGAATACTTTCTTTCTCTCATGCCCTCTGTATGGTGCATTAACCCTAAATCCAGGGAGAATGTACCATGATTATTTATGTGAATTCTGGTACTCCGCATTTTATAATGAAGAAACCTCATCAATTTCTTATACTCTTGGGGGAGGTACCAGATCTTTAGGTTTCTCGGTGAATTTACTCAGGTCAGTTTTACAGTTGAATTATCTTGACCAGAATGAGTTGCCCATCGAACTTCCCTCTGGCATAAATTACAGGGAAGTGTGCAGGTTGATGGGGCACACCGAAATACTTGATGACCATGGCCAGTTATTAAGAAAGGGGACTATTTATATGAGCAGACTGATAGACTCGTGGAGATTTTTCTTCACACACCTGGTTGAATGTCTGGGAGGTAGTTCTGGGGGTCTTGATCAGATAAATCAAACCCAGCTCCAGATTGCCTATTGTTTGTGGTTCGGAATAAGAGTAGATTTTGCTCAGATCTTATTCAATGATTTGGTGGATCGATTGAAAGCTAAAGGGAGAAAACCCCATGTTCCATTCATTCGTTTTCTTTCCCTTATGTTTAGAAGTGCCCTAGGAGACCAGTATGACTATGATACTACTCACTTTTCTGTGAGTGAGTTTATGAGGGACTTGAACAACCTTCAATCAAGAACTGGAGAGGTAGATATTCCTCCAGCAATGTTGGCTTTCACTTTCACTTTCACTTTCACTTTCTCTTTCATTTCAATCACTTTGATTCTCTTCTATCTTTCACTTTCACTTTCACTTTCATTTCATTTCACTTTGATTCTTTCACTTTCACTTTCACTTTCACTTTCATTTCATTTCACTTTGATTCTTTCACTTTCACTTTCACTTTCACTTTCATTTCATTTCACTTTGATTCTTTCACTTTCACTTTCACTTTCACTTTCATTTCATTTCACTTTGATTCTTTCACTTTCACTTTCACTTTCACTTTCATTTCATTTCACTTTGATTCTTTCACTTTCACTTTCACTTTCACTTTCATTTCATTTCACTTTGATTCTTTCACTTTCACTTTCACTTTCACTTTCATTTCATTTCACTTTGATTCTTTCACTTTCACTTTCACTTTCACTTTCATTTCATTTCACTTTGATTCTTTCACTTTCACTTTCACTTTCACTTTCATTTCATTTCACTTTGATTCTCTTCATTCACTTTCACTTTCACTTTCACTTTCATTTCACTTTCACTTTCATTCACTTTCACTTTCACTTTCACTTTCACTTTCACTTTCATTTCATTACTTTACTTTCACTTTCACTTTCACTTTCACTTTCACTTTCATTCTTTACTTTCACTTTCACTTTCATTTCACTTTCACTCTTCATTCTTTCACTTTCACTTTCACTTTCATTTCACTTTCACTTTCATTCTTTCACTTTCACTTTCACTTTCATTTCATTTCACTTTCACTTCTTTCACTTTCACTTTCACTTTCATTTCATTTCACTTTCACTTCTTTCACTTTCACTTTCACTTTCATTTCATTTCACTTTCACTTTCATTTCACTTTCACTTTCACTTTCACTTTCATTTCACTTTGATTCTTTCACTTTCACTTTCACTTTCACTTTCATTTCATTTCACTTTGATTCTTTCACTTTCACTTTCACTTTCACTTTCACATTTACATTTACAGTTACCTTTACATCACTTTCACTTTCACTTTCACTTTCACTTTCACTTTCACTTTCACTTTCACTTTCACTTTCACTTTCACTTTCACTTTCATTTTCTCTTTCATTTCAATCACTTTGATTCTCTTCTATCTTTCACTTTCACTTTCACTTTCACATTTACATTTACAGTTACCTTTACATCACTTCTTTCACTTTCACTTTCACTTTCACTCTCTCTTCTTTACTCTCAAAATTCACAGCTCTTCATATTCCTTTTCATTTTCATTTTTCACTTTCACTTTCACTTTCACTTTCACTTTCATTCACAGCTCTTCATATTCCTTTTCACTTTTCATTCTTTCACTTTCACTTTCACTTTCACTTTCACTTTCACTTTTCATTCTTTCACTTTCACTTTCACTTTCACTTTCACTTTCACTTTTCATTCTTTCACTTTCACTTTCACTTTCACTTTCACTTTCATTCATTCTTTCACTTTCACTTTCACTTTCACTTTCACTTTCATTTCATTTCTTTCACTTTCACTTTCACTTTCACTTTCACTTTCATTTCATTTCTTTCACTTTCACTTTCACTTTCACTTTCACTTTCATTTCATTTCTTTCACTTTCACTTTCACTTTCACTTTCACTTTCATTTCATTTCTTTCACTTTCACTTTCACTTTCACTTTCACTTTCATTTCATTTCTTTCATTCACTTCACTTTCACTTTCACTTTCACTTCACTTTCACTTTCACTTTCACTTCACTTTCACTTTCACTTTCACTTCACTTTCACTTTCACTTTCACTTCACTTTCACTTTCATTTCACTTTCATTTCACTTTCACTTTCATTCACTTTCACTTTCACTTTCACTTTCACTTTCACTTTCACTTTCATTCTTTCACTTTCATTTCACTTTCACTTTCACTTTCACTTTCACTTTCACTTTCACTTTCACTTTCACTTTACTACTCACTTTTCTGTGAGTGAGTTTATGAGGGACTTGAACAACCTTCAATCAAGAACTGGAGAGGTAGATATTCCTCCAGCAATGTTGGCTTTTCAAAGGGAACAAGTAGAGGCACCAGGTAGAGTACAAGTTGTTGAAAGTCCTGGTGATGACCAAGATGTTCAGGTTGTAGAGATGGTACAACCAATAAGGCAAGTTGCTCCAGAAGAAGGTGTGCAACCAGAAAATGTTGATCTCACCAGACGACCTAGATCTAGTAGGCGCCTGATGAGAGGTGGAGTCCAGGTAAACCCAGCAAGACAGGCTGGTGATGTAATGGATGTGGATGGGTCTCCCATTTTTGAAGAGGAGAATGTTGAAAATATTGACCAGAGTGAGAATGTAGAAGTTGTGGGCCAGTTTGATGAACAGGTTGGTGAGCAGGTAGAACAAATTGTCCAGTCTGATGAGCAAGAGGCTCAGATTGATTTGAATGTTCAGGCTGGTGATCAGGCTGGTACATCGACTGGTGATGATGTTACTGGTGATATGTTTTGGGATGGGGCTGATTCTCCCATTTCTGAAGGTCAAAATCTTGATATAGATATGAACTTTCTGGGTGAAGATAGTGTGCAAGTTGAAAGTCTTCCAGAAATGCCACCACCTCCACCAGAAACAAATATTACCCCTCCAGAAACTGAAATGCCTCCACCCCCACCAGAATCAAGCATGCCACCACCACCACCACCTTCAATTTCACAATCAACTCCTTACTTCACCCCATTCATTCAAAATTCACAAACTCAACAACCTATCGAAACCCCAGTCAACCCCTCTGAACAAGGTGTGCCAGACTCTACAGTTATAGATGCTGAAACTGTTGAAACTGAAGAGGTTTGGGCACAAGTGCCAGTAATGGAGAGAATGACCTCTCATCTGGAACCACCCAGTGGTCTCTCCACTTCATCTTCAACCGAGGTCCAAGGCCTTCTTAGTAAGGTGGCGGACCTGGAGAGATCACTCCAGAGCTCTTCCCAGGTTATTTCTGATTTCAAATCCCTATTATCAAATAATTTAGCATCAGAAATGAACTTGTTTGCTGGGAATGAGAAGATGGTGTTTGAAAAGTTAGAAGAACTGGTACTGGCCACCAATCGCAATTCTGAAAACATTAAAGTGGCAGTCCAGGGTTTGGAAACAAGACTGGTAAGTTCTGTTCAGACTGCAGTGAAAGATGACTTAGTTCAACCACTGGCAGGTCTGAAAGAAGAGGTTGAGAAGCTAGTTACAAGGGTTGGTGCACTGGAGAGCAGGCCAACATTAGATCAGAATGATATTGTCAGCACCCTTAGTGATGAAATTGTTAGAAAATTTAGGGGTGATATGCTGAAAACAATCACTGATGATATCTCGGCTTCTGTTCTAAGAACCCTTCAAGATAGCTTGTTGCCTGAAGTTGTTCAGATGGTAAACACTGAGTTGCCTAAGCACTTGCCAGAAGAAATTGAAAATATGAAGAAAGAAGTGCTGGCACTCAAGAAAGGTATGACTGATGCTATGCCAGAACAAGGAAGAACTTTTGGTTCTCTGGATAGGCATATGATGGAAGAAATATGGAATGATCTCAAGTCCAGGACTGATGATCATTCCAAGGGGGAAAAATCATCTATTCCATCATCTGGTGACCAAGAAGGGTTAATAAGAAAGAAAAAGGAAGTTGTAAGGGCTGTTGCCACTGAAAGTGTTGTGCAAAGAAAACAAGTGACTGGTACTGATGCCAGTGCACGATTGGCACAAAGAGCTCTTAGCACTGAAGAGGCTACTGATACTGATGCCAGTGAGCCCAGGTTTGAATCTTTTCCAGATATCCCAACAACTTTGAAATCTGTTAAGAGAAAAGGAAAAGAACAGGTATCTGAAGAAGAAGAACAAAATGTTGAACCAGATGTTGATGATGACACCTCGAAGAAACTGCAACAACAATGCATCATGATTGAAATTTTCAAGAAGAATCAAAAAGATGAACTGCTGGCCCATCATAGGGATATGGCAACAATGGGTACTCTGGACTCCTACAATGCTGGAAGGTTAGGCATTAACATTGAAGTGTTCAAAAGGATGAAGGAGGATCCCAGAGTTCATCAATGTCTAGATGCATTGGATGATGTTCATATACGCTCGTTCTACGCTGAAGAAGAAGAGGTATATGATTCATTAATTTATGGTGTTACAATTCCAGAGTTGATAAGGCAGAGAAGGGAGGAACTGGTGAGCCTCTAGAGAAAAATAAGGAAAAACGCTGGTGCTCTAGAGTTAGAGTACAGAAAAAGATTGACTGGTCTGCCGAAGCTTACTGCCAAACAAATCAAGGCAATAAAGGATGCTGATGTGAGCACTTTCATTCCTCTAGATACCTCTCTGAGAATTAATCGCCAACAACTCCAGTCCACTGAAGGACAACAGAGTGGTGTATCCAAGGAAACTGAATATATGGTCCAGATGGCGAAGCAGAAAGCATCTTATGATCAAATGATGAATTTCAGGGCCAATGCTAGAAAAATTGTTGATGCTGAAATCAAGTTGGCTGAAAATCATCAAGGAATGACCAGATTTAATGTAAAGTTGACCAGGGAGGGTAACTTTACAGATGAAAGGAAAGATACATCAGTCCAAGCTTTTGGATGGACTGAACTGAAGGAGATTGGATTGACTTTTAAAGGTAAAACTGATTTATCTCCAGATGTTAAGGCCTTTATGAAGAGAATTGAGAAGGTCTGGAGAAGAATACAACAAATGGAAGCTGTGTTGGGTTTGAGACCACCAGTGTCTGTTCCATCATCTCCATCACCAAAGAGGAAGGCTACTGAAGATGCACCAGGGCAGTCATCAAAAAGAAGGGCCTGAATCTTTTATCATGTACTTATTGTAATTAATCGTTTTGATGAAAGTTGTAACTATTTTCCAGTTGATGAAAGTAATATTAGTTGCAATTTTTAAATTTCATATAAGTAAATGATCAGATTTAGTCTAAGTTAGAACTTAAAAGATGAAACTGAAAACACTCATGATCTATAAAGTGTTTTCCAGTAACTTAGATTTTTTTTAGACTTAAATCGACTAAGTGTTTTCCAGGCATACAAATTTGTATATCTATAAGTCTGAAAACACTTGCATTATTTCTAAACAAATAGGGGGAATTTGTTAGGTCCAGATTTAGTCCAGATTTACTGGACTCGCTCCAGACTCGACTACTGGAGCCTTAATGAAGATCTGACCAGAAACGTGTTCTACTGGACCTACTCCAGACTTGGAAACTGGAGTCCCTCTGAAGATTTGTCTAGAAATAATGGAAGACCAGTGAGCAAATACTTGTATAGGAAATCTGGAGTATTCTCCAGATTAGCTCACTGGACTTCACCCCAGTCCAGATCTACTTTACTGAAGACGTTCTCACTGAAGTCAAAGACTGAAGTAAGAATAAAGAAGACTGACAAATGGCGGAGTCCACTGGAAGTCTTACCAGATCTGAACACTGGAGGTTCGTCAGTGTTCTAGACCTTACAAGTCTGAACACTGATATCGAGGGTTTGACTTTAAGCCTTTACACACTTTCCAAAGAACAACCCACTTGTTCTTTACCAAAGTATACGTGTGTTAAGGTGGTTGGATAAAAGGATACACTTGAACTTGATGTGACTTTATCCTTATTCCTTATCCAATACATTTAATGATCTTGTCGGATCATTAAATGCATCCAACCATATTTGTACGGCACAAAATTCACTGGAGAATTTTGTTGCCTATAAATACAAAGTTATTTCTTTGAGAAAATCACTTTTTAGCAAATTGGTGAACTTACTTAAATACTCTCGATCTAAACAGTTATACTTCACAATTCTAAGTATATCGATCAAAGGAGTTTATTTAGCAAGTATAGATCACTTGTAATTCAAAGATTGTTTAGATACTTACATACGTGTAATATCTAGGTTCCGCAACGATCTTGTATTTTGTTTATTCTTCAATAAAGAAAATACACTTGAAAACTACATTTGTGTTCCACCATTTATTTACTTGTTTAAATATTGCTTAAGTCATTTATTACTTTGTTTATATTCTTGCATATTTATATTGAAGTAATACTAGTCCAAGTCTAGTTCATACTTGTCTTGTATTTTACACTCGTGGGTTAAACCATCGTGTGAGGGACTCTACATACTCCTACTGAAGAAATTATTCAGAATCCATTAAATGACTCTCCCACTGGTTCAGATCCCTCCATTCCGGTCCAAGCTGATCAGCCTCTTCCTCAAGCTGATCATGCTAAACCATCTAATCTGAATCAGTCCATTGTCCCAGTTACCAGATGGACAAAGAGTCATCAAATTAACCAAATCATTGGTGATCCACTCTCTGGTGTGAAAACAAGAAGAAAGGCAAGAGGCAATTTCTGCATGTTTGTCAATTTTGTAAGCAAGGTGGAAC
The DNA here is from genome assembly GCA_034093135.1 of Erigeron breviscapus. NCBI lineage: Eukaryota > Viridiplantae > Streptophyta > Magnoliopsida > Asterales > Asteraceae > Erigeron > Erigeron breviscapus. Next base: position 121,911,869 of record CM067170.1, on the reverse strand, counting down.
CAACTGAGATTGATGAAGCTCTGGCAGATCCTTCTTGGGTAAATGCAATGCTAGATGAGCTAACACAATTTAAGAGAAATAAGGTTTGGGAACTTGTTCCAAGACCTCATCACAAGACTGTGATTGGAACCAAGTGGGTCTACAGAAACAAAATGGATGAAAGGGGAGTTGTGACCAGAAACAAAGCAAGATTGGTAGCTCTTGGTTACAGACAAGAGGATGGAATTGATTATGATGAGACTTTTGCACCAGTGGCAAGATTAGAGGCAATCAAAATGTTCTTGGCCTTCTCTGCTCACAAAGGCTTCAAAGTCTATCAAATGGATGTGAAGAGTGCATTTCTTAATGGAAAATTGGAAGAAGTCTATGTTGAACAGCCTCCAGGTTTTGAAAATTCAAAGTTTCCTGACCATGTGTTCAAACTTGACAAGGCTCTCTATGGGTTGAAGCAAGCTCCAAGGGCATGGTATGACACTTTGTCTAAATTCTTATTGGCTAATAACTTCAAAAGAGGTAATGTTGACAAGACTTTGTTTGTGAGAAAGTATAATGGTGATATCCTGCTTGTACAAATTTATGTAGATGATATAATATTTGGGTCTAGCAGTGAAAGACTTTGCAAAAAGTTTTCTGAATTAATGTCTGAAAAGTATGAAATGAGCATGATGGGAGAATTAAACTATTTTCTGGGTTTACAAGTTAAACAAACTAAAAATGGAATTTTCATAAACCAGGGAAAATATGTTAAAGATCTCTTAAACAAATTTGGTTTTAGTGATTGCTCACCTATGAAAACTCCTATGGGAACTGGTGATAAGCTGGATGAAGATAAAAATGGCAACTCTGTTGAAATCACAGATTATAGGGGTATGATAGGATCATTACTTTACTTGACTGCTAGTAGACCAGATATTATGTTTGCTACATGTCTTGTGCAAGATATCAAGCTAGTCCTAAGGAATCTCATCTTAAGGCTGTGAAAAGAATCTTTAGATACCTTAAAGGTTGTCCTAATCTGGGTCTTTGGTATCCCAAAGACTCAGGATTTGATCTAATTGGCTATTCAGATTTTGACTTTGCAGGCTGTAAGATTGACAGAAAAAGTACTTCAAGAGCTTGTCAATTGCTTGGCAGTAGACTTGTAAGCTGGTCCAGCAAGAAGCAGCATTCAGTTTCTATCTCCACTGCAGAAGCTGAATATGTTGCTGCAGGAAGCTGTTGCTCTCAAATTCTGTGGATGCAATATCAGCTTCATTCAAGGACCAAGCACATTGATATAAGATATCATTTCATCAGAGATCATGTAGTGAAAGAAGATGTTGAACTCCACTTCATTCCAACATACAATCAGCTTGCTGACTTGTTCACAAAGCCATTGGATGAATCAAGGTTCAACTACCTCATAAGTAAGCTAGGTATGCTTAATTTGTAAAAATGTAGTGAGCTAAGTAATAGCAAATCTGACCCCTTAGAGTTATACTAAATTTTGAGGGTAAGCTATGTCAGACCCAGACTACCCAGCTTCGTGGTTATTTTTGTTATTATATATCTCAGTGCGTTTTATTACTTTCATTATTTTATTTAGTGTACTTGTTGATCCTATTGGAGTGTGACACGTGTAGTGGTAACAGCCGGTTACTGAAAAAGTACCACCACTACTTGTTGATCCTCCAATCAAAATCTTCTCTCTCCAACTTTTTCAAACGTTTCTTTGAGTAAATTACACTTTTCGTCCCTAAAGTTGGCACGTTTTTCACTTTTCGTCCCTTAAGTGAAAAAATTACAATTTTGACCTTAAAGTTGGCAGATTTTTTCAATAATCGTCCCTCGCCAAACGTCGTTAAGTTTCAGCCGTTAAGTCGGACACGTGCAACACACGTGAGGGACTGAAACTGCAAAAAATGACAAGTTCAGGGACGAAAACTGAAATTTACTTTCCTGTTGTCATCATCTTCATCTTCTCTGGCTGACTTTCGTCGAAATAAGTCCATGTTGGATTAGGTGTACGTGCTCCTCACTAAGACACCAATGGTGTGCCTCATTTATTATTCCATAAGCTCTGCACCAAAAAGAAAAGTACAAAATGGGGAGAGACCTTCATGTGGGTTCGGTTTTTGTCAATGAGGCTTAGTTTATGTAATAGAAGTTCAAAGCAATTTACAGTTCGTCATTTGGTTGATTATAGCTCTTGTTCTATATTTTGTATAGAAACTTTAAATCCGTTGTTCGTGAAATCCTTACGTCGAAATCTCATTCTGAAAGTTGTTACAAGTTTACTATTGATTCATCTAGTATTGTGTTAAGTTTCATAGCGATTCGTTACCTTTCATTTTTGGCGATTTACTGGGTCTTGGTTACAATTTCATTTACGATGCTTTTCATTTACATTTCATGAAATATCGGCATTTTAAGATTTTTTGGGTTAGGATTTGTGCGGAAATTAATTTTGAGAAGTTTGGTGGTGGTTTCGTGGCCTAATTCGAAGAAACGAGTGAGATATCGGCATTTTAAGTTTTCTGGCGAATTTTCCGTCGAAAGTCAGCCGGAGAAGATGAAGAAGATGACAACAGAAAAGTAAATTTCAGTTTTCGTCCCTGAACTTGTCATTTTTTGCAGTTTCAGTCCCTCACGTGTTTCGCACGTGTCCGACTTAACGGCTGAAACTTAACGACGTTTGGCGAGGGACGATTATTGAAAAAATCTGCCAACGTTAAGGTCAAAATTGTAATTTTTTCACTTAAGGGACGAAAAGTGAAAAACGTGCCAACTTTAGGGACGAAAAGTGTAATTTACTCTATAATTTTGTATATAATATCCAGTTAACCTAAAATCCCAAATCACTTGTTCATATTTTCTTTCAAATCAATTTTTTTTCTCTCTAATCTGATTACTTTTTATTAAATTTAATTTCTTCTAAAAAAATTTGTTTTCGAAATGGCATCATCATCTGTTTCTATTCGCTCTGATGATTCTTCTTCTGAACTTGAAAGTCGATATCCAGCTCCAATAAGCGCCAACAAGCTTTCACCTTATGTGGTGGGAAGCAATGTAGTAGTGGTCACGGCTGATCTTAATACTGGTAAAATCAAGATTGGCAGTCTGGTTTATGCCAATATTTATCCTCCTTCATGGGAAAAAGGATACGATGAAATAGTGGCTTTCTTATGGCATCATCCATTCGGAAAGGTGATGATTGAGAAGCCAGACTGGGTGTTTCAATATCTACTCTGTGAATTTTGGGTGAGCTGTGTGGTGAAACAGAACAAGAAAGGAGATGCTGCAATCAACGGTAAGAAAAAGGTATATATTTCTTATGAGAGGATTAGGTCTTCTTTTGAGCTGTCTTATATGCCTGATGATGAATATGATTATGTTATGTCTCATACTGAAGCCAAAAATGTTTTACAAGAAGTTGGATACGCTGGTCCATTGGCTTCAGTGGTTAAAATGAAATATTTAACTGGTATTTGGAACTATTTATTGAGCACAATTTCTAAAACCTTACAAGTAAAGGCAGGCAGCTTTGATCAGCCTAATGTTCTAGAGTTGCAGATTTTTCATGCAATGGTCACTATGACCAAAATAGATTTCGTTGGATTAATTTTTAAGGACCTTGTTGATCGTGTTCATAAGAAGAGTCTTACCATACCTTATGGTAGGATTCTTGCTCTTATCATTGAGGCAATTCTTGACAATGATTACAGTCTGGCAACTGGTCAGACTGTGGAATGCAAGCCTATTAACAACAACATTTTCAACAGTCTCAAGGTATATGTGCAGGGTCTGACCTGAGCAATGCAGATTTACCTTGATTTTTGCAGGCAAAGAGAAAGGGAACAAGAAGCACTTGGGGAAGCTGTCCCTTCTTCGACGCGATCTGAGTTCTGACACTCAATCTGCTAATTAGGGGGACCCAGGTACACATGCTTCTGAACCCTCAAACTCTTCTGAATCTATTCAACATTCTACTCCTTCAAAAGAGGGTGAAGGGTTGGCCAAAACATCAGCCTCCCTAGCCACACCCTCATCCACACATTCAAAATCTGCCTCTAAAAGACCCATTGTTGAGGACTTAGTGCCTCACAGTGTTAAAAAGAAAAGATCACAAAAGAAATCTGTGCCAGCTTCTGGGGTTGATATTGCAACATCCAATCTTGAGATCCCCCAAGGTGCAGGGGAAGCTAAGGAACATTCCGAAGCTGTCCCTGCCACCCAAGCTGACAAACCGAAATCACCACGCCTATCTACACTCTCCCAAAAGAGTGTAGACGAGTTAAAGGGAACACCAACTGCTACCCAACCCTCCAAACAGGGTGACGGTATTGAAAGAAAGACCTCCTCCCAAGGTCATATTGTGTTTGAACCGAACTCGCCATCATTAGCCTCCCAAAAGGTTGATGATATCATTAAAGGGATAATAGAGGATCTAGCCCAGATCCAAAATGAGTCAGAGTCTACGCACATCGATTCTGAGGATGGTCAGCCAAAGGAGAGAAGTATCGAACGCATAGGTGACACTGCTTCTCCTCCCTAAGCTGATCAGACTCCTTCTCTCTTACACTCTGAGTCTGCACAGGCTGTCAATGCCCCTTCTATGTCACAAGGAGAGGTACAGGCTTCAATTCTCCCTCAGGATACTTTGGTGCAACAACACACCTCTGTTGAAGGGCAATCATATGCACAAAACATTACATCTACAGAATCTGTGTCTGCATCTGTCCTTGGACAGAGGGATTCTGTAGGTTACATGGCTGTCTTTAAGGTAGTTATGTCAGCCCCTTGTGCAGCAAAGGGAACCATTGATGGTCCTCACGATGTCAATGAGAATATGATCACTATCTCCGGAAGTGATTCTTCATTCGATGATGAGTTTGCCCATCCATCCTCAAGGGATGCTCTGATGGAAGATGCTAGTGGAGGAGTTGATCAAAATCAAGATCAACACATTCCCACTAGCCCCCAGCCTGAATTAAACGTTAATCTTTCTCAGGCTGACCAACTCATCATCAATTCTGACAAATCTACTCATGAGACTCACTCTGATGAGCAAATTCTCCAAAAATCCATAAGCCTCCACCCCCTTCTAAATACGCCCAATGACCCTGAATTTAAGGATTGCAAACTGCTCTTTCCAAAGTCAGTGGTTTTTAAGCCAACTGCAAGTTCTTCCCAAGCTGTCACTATCTCATTTTCAGATATGGTGGGTCAGCTCACTGAGTTCAAATCAACCTATAAGGTTGAGAGCTCACAGATGACCAAATGCTTGGAAAAGATCCAAAAGGATCAGGAATTGACGGATAAGAAGGTGGAAAAGCTGAGTCAAGATCAGACTGCATTGAAAGAAGATATGTTAAAAGCAGTTGATTTGATGCAGCAGAACCAGAGCAAGCTGACAGAGTCTCTTGATAGTCTTACAAAGGCAGTCACTGAAGAGAATGAAAGAAACAAGAGTACTCTGAGTCAGATTGAGAATGCTGCAACCAAGTTCACAAGAAATGTCACCATAGAACTTCGATCTGCAAACAAGTCACAAGCAGATTTCAAGAATGATCTGATTGAAACTTCTAAAGGAGTTAAATCAAAGATTGAACTCCTCCATGAGGATTATGTTCACAAATGTCAAGATTGACTTGATCAACCAGGAACTCAAAGTCCTCTTTGCCACTCCAGTAAGCTCTTTCCCTGCTAATGATGACAAAAAGGGGGAGAAGAATGCTACTAAGAGAAAGAGGAGTGCTATGAGTGAAGCTGAAATGGAGCTAGAAAGAGAAAGACAAAAAGCTCAGGTTGACAAGGAAATTGAAGAATATTTTGAAAGACTGAAAGAGAAACAGAATAAGGCCAGAGCTGAGGAGGCAATCAATGATAGAAGAATGGTTGTGCATGGTTATATGGTGGAAGGTGAGAAGGAAACAGTAGAGGAGATAAAAAGACCAGAATCTGAGTCTGGTGTTGGAAAAATAAATGAAGAAGCTGAAAAGGATAGTGATACAACCAAGGGGGAGACTGTTAATGCTAAAATGGGAGATATAAGGAAGGATGTTAGAGTTGAGAAAATTAAAAAGGCTGAAAAGAAAAGAAAGTCCACCCAAGCTGTTCCTGTACAAGCTGTGCCAACTCAAGCCGACCCAGCTCCCTTAGAACAAATTGATGAATCTTCCTCCAGTGAAGACACAGCCACTCTGTCCCAGTTCATGATCAAGAAAAGAACAACAGAAGCTGGGTCAAGTGGTGTGAAGATCTTAACTGATAAAGAAAAGGATTGGGAGCTTGCAACTGAAACAGCTACACAGCTTGGGGTAACAGTTGAGGTGGCATACAAAATGATTAAAGAGGACAGACTAGAAAGAGAAAGAATTGTTGCAACTAAGTCTGATTCTGAAATTGCCAAGGTTGTTCAAGAACAATTAAATAAGGAAGATGAAGATCTTGCAGCCATTGGTTCCAAAAAGAAAGTTGTGGGCAAAGAAAAAGAAAAGAAAAAGGTAGTGGTTCACTCTATTGTGAAGTACAAGATTGATATCTCTGGTCTTCCAAGACCAATAGCATATGATATGGATTATTAAAATGAGTCAGCTGAGCCACTGAAGAAGAAAAGAAGAAGGTTTGAAAGAATTGATGCTCCTGGAAGTGATCATACAGTTTTTCTCAAAAACTAGTCCCCTGCAGAGTTGCTTGCACAATTATCTTCTGGTGCTGTTGACAAGATTCTGAATGATCTCAATCTGACTCTACCTGCTGGTGTTGAAAATGCAAGATATGGGATGTTCATTACTGAACCTGAACATGGGATGTACTTTGTAGATGCAAGAGGGAATTTGGTTTTCCAAAGGACTGCTGAACTAAAACAGGTACCATCCATGCACCTATTTACCTTATACAGATTCTGCAAAAATTTTGGTGAAGAAGGTAATGGGTATGAGCAGTTCCTAATTGATGAGGGGTTAGATAGGCAATTAGATGTAAGAGTTGCCCCATCATTTGAAGTTAAGCAAGAAGCTATTGAAATGCTTGGAGAATAGTGCTTTATCATGTAATATTTTCGTTTTGTTCTCAATTTATACAAAAGCAGTTGTACAAATCTAGTTTCTTGGTTAAAACTTCATTTCAGTTCAAAAGAACCCAAAAGATTCAAAGGGTCACAATCTGATAGTTTCATTTTACTTTGATTCTTTGTAAGCTGATAGTTAGAAGTGTAGTTGGGTTTTGTCATCATCAAATAGGGGGAGATTGTTGAGTCCCAATGTTAATTGTAAATTTAATGATGACAAATCTGACCTATAAACACTTAGTAATCTTTTGGTTCTTGTAATCTGATCTGGGTCAGACTAAGCTGACACAGCTTACGATCTGTCTCTGACCCGGATCATGTTTCATACTTGTAATTGCAATATCTTATGGAAGCAAGTGTTATTCAAGCTGCATCAACAATGTATTAGCATTCAGTCCAAGTCGAAGAGGAGGATTGAAGATAGAAGACCAAACTGTTAGTGGAAGACAGCTTGGGATTAGCAATCAGCTTGGAAACACTTAGGCAGATTGGTGCTTTGACAAACGGCCCAATCTGTGTCTGACAATCAAGTGAAGATAACAACCTGGATTGAAGATAAGGACAAATGACGTGACTAGGAAGAATCCTAGGATCCAGGTTGGTGGTTGTTTTACATATGCGTGTCCATACTCTAACTGGTAGATGAAGAATGTGCGTCAGTATGTGAGGGACCACAAGTACCATGAAAGGCACGATTGATTATTCCTTCATCAACCACTGAATGAAGAACACGTAGCTGCAACGGACACCAAATGAAGGAGCGCTTTTGCCTATAAAAGCCTCATTCATGGATTGCATATGTGTGGCATTTCCTGAGAATCATTCTTCACACAAGTTTCTCTGCTCTTAGACACAACTTAGTCTGTACGAGATCAGCTTGGGCTGATTCTCTTGAGCTGAAACTTATTGATTGTTGTTTGTCATTTCATAGGGTTGTTTAGATATCTATAGGCTATCTTTATTCCGCAACAACCCTGTAATTCTTTGTATAGATTATTTCTTAATAAAGGATTACATTTGAAAACCACAATCTGTGTTCAAGAATATTTTTGATTCTTTACTGTTTTAATGATTCCTGCTCTTTACTTACTTGCTTAATATTCATAAACTGAATCTTAAAACGTTTTGTGTTAAAAGTTTGTAAAGATTGAGGAAAGTTGTATTCACCCCCCTCTACAACTGTTCTGTGTTCAATATACTTTGGTATATTGATACACCGTGGGACGTATCACATTGTCAAACGGAAAGTGATATACTTTATTTATTTAACTAAATTAATTTATCAATATGTATCAATGTATGTATCCACCGTTTATGAACTGCAACCAACTTGCAGGATTTTTGAGAAATACTTCGACTATATTTACTATAATACTTTGAGTTCATTTATTATATGTATTTTTTGTTTATTACATACGTGTTTCATACTTGTAATTGCAATATCTTATGGAAGCAAGTGTTATTCAAGCTGCATCAACAATGTATTAGCATTCAGTCCAAGTCGAAGAGGAGGATTGAAGATAGAAGACCAAACTGTTAGTGGAAGACAGCTTGGGATTAGCAATCAGCTTGGAAACACTTAGGCAGATTGGTGCTTTGACAACGGCCCAATCTGTGTCTGACAATCAAGTGAAGATAACAACCTGGATTGAAGATAAGGACAAATGACGTGACTAGGAAGAATCCTAGGATCCAGGTTGGTGGTTGTTTTACATATGCGTGTCCATACTCTAACTGGTAGATGAAGAATGTGCGTCAGTATGTGAGGGACCACAAGTACCATGAAAGGCACGATTGATTATTCCTTCATCAACCACTGAATGAAGAACACGTAGCTGCAACGGACACCAAATGAAGGAGCGCTTTTGCCTATAAAAGCCTCATTCATGGATTGCATATGTGTGGCATTTCCTGAGAATCATTCTTCACACAAGTTTCTCTGCTCTTAGACACAACTTAGTCTGTACGAGATCAGCTTGGGCTGATTCTCTTGAGCTGAAACTTATTGATTGTTGTTTGTCATTTCATAGGGTTGTTTAGATATCTATAGGCTATCTTTATTCCGCAACAACCCTGTAATTCTTTGTATAGATTATTTCTTAATAAAGGATTACATTTGAAAACCACAATCTGTGTTCAAGAATATTTTTGATTCTTTACTGTTTTAATGATTCCTGCTCTTTACTTACTTGCTTAATATTCATAAACTGAATCTTAAAACGTTTTGTGTTAAAAGTTTGTAAAGATTGAGGAAAGTTGTATTCACCCCCCTCTACAACTGTTCTGTGTTCAATATACTTTGGTATATTGATACACCGTGGGACGTATCACATTGTCAAACGGAAAGTGATATACTTTATTTATTTAACTAAATTAATTTATCAATATGTATCAATGTATGTATCCACCGTTTATGAACTGCAACCAACTTGCAGGATTTTTGAGAAATACTTCGACTATATTTACTATAATACTTTGAGTTCATTTATTATATGTATTTTTTGTTTATTACATACGTGTTTAATTCAAACGTTAAACATAAACCATTAGATAAAACTAAGTTGATTGACACCAACAACGTTTATAACAACTATATAAATTATATTTCACAAAAATCAAATTACAATTCTAAGCATAAAATCAAACTAATTAACAACCCGATATCTGGCAAATATTATATTAACCAAAATCAACAAAATATAATTCATAATTTATTATTCAAAAATATACGGAAAATTATTTTTGAGCTTGCGTATGTATTCTTTTTGGTTGAATAAATCAACCCTAACTGCACGCAGTTCTTCCTTGGTCTTCTGCAATTCTTCATCAACCTTTGCCAATTCTATATCTGCATCTGTAATAGTTTTGATACACTGCTTCATGCAAGTAATAAGATCTTCGTTAATTTTGTCTTGGTCCTTAACGCAAATCATTAACTGTTCATTTATCTGGGAAAAAAATAAACGAAATGTAAAGAAAATACAATGTCATATAATATATTAAACGTATGACATACACTTACATAACGAAGTTTCTTAAAAGACTCCTTTATATCAAAATTTGAAGTTGATAAAGACGGATTATAAGACATTTTGTAAAAATTGGTGTATATAACGCTTACAGAATAAGTAATGGAAGTATATTAGACAATATTAGGTTGAAGGCAAACAATGTAACATATGGTTGCTTAAATAAGGGAGTTGATGACTTAACTTACGTCATAAGAACTGAAACGTCATCATGATAAAAGTCATACTTTTTGACTTTTTTCCATTTATGAATAGTGATACACATCTCCTTTTTCAAAATCTGTAAATGGGGTAAATCAACAATTAAAAAACAATAAACTTAAAAATATTTTTACGTCTTCAGTAAAATCCTATACTGATTAAAATACCTAGTCAGTATAATATAATGAATTTAAATATATTTTATAATATCTTATAAAACACAACGATTAAATACACAGTAAAATAAGATACTTAGCATCATGGTTACCTAACCGTCATTACTTTAAATAAATAAAAAGATATCTTATAAAAAGATAAAGATTGATTACATCAATGAGTTCATTTGACGGTTACTACACCATAATAATGACTGAAACCGTAATCATGCTAATAAAAACGTACTTAATTAGAATTTCTTAGCAAAATAAAAATCATAGACATATAAAGATTTAGTAATACAATACGACACCATTAAAAAAACAAATAAACATGAAGATGCATATATATGAAACTACCTTAGATTAAAAATATAAACTATAGTACTAAATAAACTACATATGATATTTCTAACATCCAACATTTCCATGCTCAATTGTGCCTTCAATGTCTTCAATTTTCAACTTCTTGGAAACACGAGAGTCATCATCAACATCATTGAATAACTTAACACCAGAATCTGGTTCAATTTTGACATCATTATCAAAGTTATTACCCTCAGTAACAACGTTCCCCTTAACAATCCCATTATCAACCTTCGTATCCTCAGTTTCAGATATCCAACCACCTTCACCTTTAACGCTTTGACACATTTCTTTTGCAACCACTTCTTGTTTTTTCTCTGCGGTGGACTTTTTTATTTCAAAATGAATGTCCAATTTGTCACCAGCTTCAGCATCCTAAAATAATAAAACAAATTTACGTATTAAAAACAAATAATGACATTTAAGTAAAATATAAACAAAAAATAAAACAAAACAATAGACCTCATCATCAGAAAGACAAACTGATTGTTCCCATTTCCAATAATTAACTCCACTCTCCTTAACGTATTTTTTAAAAGTATATATCAACCGCTCAAACTGAACTATCATAAAATACTCAGTTTTGCATAATGTATCATATGCATTACTGAGTTTTTCCACTTCATCGTCTTTGGAAAATATGATATCCGACTCTGATTGCCACTTGAACTCATTCACACACACTTATTCTCAGAATTAAGACTTTCAACTACCCCAGAACCAACCACCCTAGCAATGCCATCAGATGATGCTCCATCATTATTTTCTTGAGACATTTTTTTTGTAAATTTTGCTTTGAATAATTAGATAGAGAATGAAAATTTTACACAAATATTGTACGTTTATGTGTAATCAAACCCGTCTTATATAGAACAAATAAGAAGCAGTTCCAAATCAGTTGTGTCCGTTTTTATAGGAAAATTTAGACTTGGTCAATTACCAACTCCCATAAAACCATAAATACTAAACATGCACATAACTGCAACAGTTTTAAATGAAAAAAATAAAGAAAAATAAAATATACAAATAGCAGTTTTATAATACTTTTAATTTGCTTAACTCTGACTTCACTGCATGTAATTCCACCATAACCTCCTCCAGCTTTTCCTTTGCACGTTGTCGCTCAATCCTCCTGCACTGCACAACATTCGTCAAACATGTTTGCATCCTCTTAATGACATCATCCTTCTTTCTTATTTCATTATCAAGTTCAATCTGAATCTGGTCAAGATTCTGAAAAAAATAAAATCAAATCAAAATTTAAAAGATATAAAACCATACCATATACAAATTAACATATACTTACATATCGAATTACAGTCCAAACTATTCCGAAGACTATCTGATGTCATTTTACAAAGAAACTTAATAATATTGAGTGTATTTATAGTTGGAAATAACCTAAATATAGAGAAAACTTCTTCATAAAAGGGCTATATGGGGTTCTGAACCGCCAATATGACTGAAAACCGTCACAATAAATAAATAAATTATTTTCTTATTATTATTTCTTTGAACACTAAAAAGCAAATCATAATTATAAACAGCATAAACAATTTGTTTCAATTGTATTCATACCCAAAAAATTTACCAGAATACAATAAATCAAAAGTTCTTGGAATAACGAAACTAATAACTTTTAAAATATATAACAAACATAAATACATACGATCTGGCCTACTACACAATATCATTAACACCAAAATAATGTCAGACTAAGTTGTTTGTTAAATATCTCTAGGTGCTCGCGTTTAATATTGTTTAACTCTGACTTCACATCATGCAACTCCGCCGTAACCTCTTTAAGTTTCTTCCTTAAACGTCGTTCATTAATCTTCCTGACTTCAATAAAACTCATCAAACACGATTTTATCCTCCCAATGACAAGATCTTTCCTTCTTATCTCATCTTCATGTTCCTTCTGAACCTGGTCAAGATTCTGGAAAAAAAAATCAGATTTCAATATATAGAATAATAACACATATACATGAAGATATACTTACATAGCAAATTTTTTGAGTAGAGTCCAATCGATTCCATAGACTGTCTGATGCCATTTTACAAAAAATTTAGTAATGTCAAGTGTATTGAACAAAGTGTAATTTAATTGTATTTTATCAATGCGATTAACTTGAATAGAAAGGACACCTTTTTATAGAAGTAAAATATGGGGTTCTGAGCCTCCAAGCAAGTCAACTACGGAGTATATTTGAACACTAAAAATCAAACTGTCATCATGATTTTGAACCGTCACACAAAGACGTGGGTTAGTCAACAGTCATGGTGACTGAAAACTGTCATAATGGTTACATGTGACATATTAAGTCAGATACGTAATGACATAAATAAGTTTACCATTACCATTCTACCAACTACACAAAAAAAATAACTCCTAATTTATAAGTTAAATACTGATTTTTTTTTTCAATACAAGTATACAATTTTAATTTTAAATAAACTACATTTACATATATATATATATGATACGTCCCACGGTGTATCAATATACCAAAGTATATTGAACACAGAACAGTTGTAGAGGGGGGTGAATACAACTTTCCTCAATCTTTACAAACTTTTAACACAAAACGTTTTAAGATTCAGTTTATGAAAAATAAGCAAGTAAGTAAAGTGCAGGAATCATTAAAACAGTAAAGCAGTAAAGACATTCTTGAACACAGATTGTTGTTTTCAAATGTAATCCTTTATTAAGAAATAATCTATACAAAGAATTACAGGGTTGTTGCGGAATAAAGATAGCCTACATATATCTAAACAACCCTATGAGATGACAAACAACAATCAATAAGTTTCAGCTCAAGAGAATCAGCCCAAGCTGATCTCGTATAGACTAAGCTGTGTCTAAGAGCAGAGAAACTTGTGTGAAGAATGATTCTCAGGAAATGCCACACTTATGCATACAATGAATGAGGCTTTTATAGGCGAAAGCTCTCCTTCTCTTGGTATCCAATTGAGCCAGGTATTCTTCTTTCAATGGATGATGAAGGAATAATTAATCATGCCTTCACCTCGTACTTGTGGTCCCCCACGTACAGCTGCACATTCTTCATCGTCCAATAAGAGTATAGACACGCATAGGTATATCTGACCACCAACCTGGATAGGAACCTTCCTAGTTACATCATACGTTCTTATCCACAATCCAGATTGTTATCTTCACCTTGATTGTCAGACACAGATTGGGTCGTTTGTCAAGGCACCAATCTGCCTAAGTATTTCCAAGCTGACTGCTAATCCCAAGCTGTCTTCCACTAACAGCTTGGTCTTCTATCTTCAATCCTCCTCTTCGACTTGGACTGAATGCTAATACATTTTGATGCAGCTTGAATAACACTTGCTTCTATAAGATATTTCAATTACAAGTATGAAGCATGATCTGGGTCAGAGACAGATCGTAAGCTGTGTCAGCTTAGTCTGACCCAGATCAGATTACAAAAACCAAAAGATTACTAAGTGTTTATAGGTCAGATTTGTCATCATTAAATTTACAATTAACATTGGGACTCAACAATCTCCCCCTATTTGATGATGACAAAACCCAACTACACTTCTAACTATCAGCTTACAAAGAATCAGAGAAAAATCAAACTATCAGATTCTGACCCTTTGAATCTTTTGGGTTCTTTTGAACTGAAATGAAGTTTTAACCAAGATACTAGATCTGTACAACTTCTTTTGTATATATTGAGAACAAAACATGATAAAGCACTATTCTCCAAGCATTTCAACAGCTTCTTGCTTAACTTCAAAAAATGGGGCAACTCTCACATCTAATTGCCTATCTAAACCCTCATCAATTAGGAACTGCTCATACCCATTACCTTCTTCACCAAAACTTCTGCAGAATCTGTATAAGGTAAATAGGTGCAATGATGGTACCTGTTTTAATTCAGCAGTCCTTTGAAAAACCAAATTCCCTCTAGCATCAACAAAGTACATCCCATGTTCAGGATCAGTAATGAACATCCCACATCTTGCATTTTCAACACCAGCAGGTAGAGTCAGATTGAGATCATTCAGAATCTTGTCAACAGCCTCAGAAGATAGTTGTGCAAGCAACTCTGCAGGGGATAAGTTTTTGAGAAAAACTATATGATCACCTCCAGGAGCATCAATCCTTTTTCTTTTCTTCTTCAGAGGCTCAGCTGACTCATCTTCATAATCCATATCATATGCTATTGGTCTTGGAAGGCCAGAGATATCAATCTTGTACTTCACAATAGCAGCTAACTTCTTCTCAATGGCTTCCAAAACTGTCTCTTTGTGAATTCCAGACATACCAGTTATGATATTGTGTAACTCCACCCACTCAGTGTATCCTAATTCAAGCAGATTGTCAAGATCATGGGTTTCCCAGTAGGTTTCATAACCTCTCCTTGTAAATCTGATGTTGGGTTCTTTTTAGCAAAACTTGGAGGATAGGCTCTGGATGCCTTCTATAATGGGTCTTTTCTGTTACTTGTCTTTTCTCTAGAGCTTCCAACCAATCATGAGCTTCACTACTACTCTTCACATCCTTAACCTTCTGTGATGGTTTAGAATGAAGCACCACCTTTTTCTTTTCTTTTCCTTTGCCCACAACTTTCTTTTTGGAACCAATGGCTGCAAGATCTTCTTCATCTTCCTTAATTAATTGTTCTTGAACAGCCTTGGCAATTTCAGAATCAGACTTAGTTGCAGCAATTCTTTCTCTTTCTAATATGTCCTCCTTAATCATTCTGTATGCCACCTCAACTGTTACTCCAAGCTGTGTGGCTGTTTCAGTTGCAAGCTCCCAATCCTTTTCTTTATCAGTCAAGATCTTCACACCACTTGACCCAGCTTCAGTTGTTCTTTTCTTGATCATGAACTGGGACAGAGTGGCTGTGTCTTCACTAGATGAAGATTCATCAACTTGTTCTAAGGGAGCTGGGTCAGCTTGAGTTGGCACAGCTTGTACAGGAACAGCTTGGGATGACTTTCTTTTCTTTCCAGCTTTCTCAACTATAACATCCTTCCTTATATCTCCCATTTCAACATTGACAGTCTCCCCCTTAATTGTATCACTCTCCTTTTCAGCCTCTTCATTCATATTTCCAACATCAACACCACCAGTACCAGACTCAGATTCTGGCATTTTTATCTCATCACTTTCCTTTTCACCTTCCACATTTGAACCATACACAATTATTCTCCTATCAGCTTTATTCTGTCTGTCTCTCAATCTTTCAAAGTACTCATTGATTTCCTTGTCAACCTCAGCTCTTTGTCTTGCAAACTCTTGTTCAATTTCAGCCTCACTCATCTCACTCCTCTTTTTAGTAGAACCCTTCTCCCCCTTTTTGTCATCATCACCAGGGAAAGAGCTCACAGGAGTGGCAAAGAGGCCTTTTAGCCGATGGTCGATCAAGTCAATCTTCACATTTGTAAGAGAGCAGGCTCTTCTCAATTCAACAAAGTCCTCATGGAGGAGTGCAACCTTGGATTTAAAACTATTTGAGGCTTCAATCAAATCCTTCTTGAAATCTACTTGTGACTTATTAGCAGATTGAAGCTCAACAGTTACTTGTCTTGTAAACTTGGTTGCTGCTTTCTCAATCTGACCCATAGTACCCTTGTTTAGTTCCTTTTCTTCATTGATTGCCTTTGCAAGACCATCAAGGGACTCTGTCAGCTTGCTCTGGTTCTTTTGCATCAAGTCAACTCCTTTCAACACATTTTCCTTTAGAGCAGTCTGATCTTGACTCAGCTTTTCCACCTTCTTATCCGTCAAATCCTGATCCTTTTGGATCTTTTCCAAGCATTCAGTCAGCTTTGAGCTCTCAACCTTGTGGGTTGAAATGAACTCAGTGAGCTGACCCACCACATCTGAAGATGAGATAGTGGCAGCTTGGGAAGAGCTTGCAGTTGGCTTAAAAGCCACTGACTCTGGAAAGAGCAGCCTGTAGTCCTTTGTATCAGGGTCATTGGGCATATTTAGAAGGGGGTGGAGGCATAAGGAGTTTTGGTGGATTTGCTCATGAGAGTGAGTCTCATGAGTAGATTTGTCAGAAAAGATGATGAGTTGGTCAGCCTGAGAAAGATTAACGTTTAATTCAGGCTGAGAGCGAGTGGGAATGTGTTGATCTTGATTTTGATCAACTCCTCCACTGGCATCTTCCATCACAGCATCCCTTGAGGATGGATGGGCAAACTCATCATCGAATGAAGAGTCACTTCCGGAGATAGTGACTATATTCTCATTGACATCGTGAGGACCATCAATGGTTCCCTTTGCTGCACAAGGGGCTGACATAACTGCCTTAAAGACAGCCATGTAACCTTCAGAATCCCTCTGTCCAATGATAGATGCAGACACAGACTCTGTAAGTGTAATGTTTTGTGTAGATGATTGCCCTTCAACAGAGGTGTGTTGTTGCACCAAAGTATCCTTAGGGAGAATTGAGGCCTGTACCCCTCCTTATGACATAGAAGGGGCATTGACAGCCTGTGCAGACTCAGAGTGTAAGAAAGAAGGAGTCTGATCAGCTTGGGGAGGAGAAGCAGTGTCACCTAGGCGTTCGATACTTCTCTCCTTTGGCTGACCATCCTTGGATTCGATGTGCATTGACTCTGGCTCATTTTGGATCTGGGCTGGATCCATTGTTGTCCCTTTAATGATATCATCAACCTTTTGGGAGGCTGATGATGGCGATTTAGGTTCAGACACAGTATGACCTTGGGAGGAGGTCTTTCTTGAAATACCGTCACCCTGTTTGGAGGGTTGGGTAGCAATAGGTGTTCCCTTTAACTCATCTACACTCTTTTGGGAGAGTGTAGATTGGCGTGGTGATTTCGGTTTGTCAGCTTGGGTGGCAGGGACAGCTTCGGAACGTTCCTTAGCTTCCCCTGCACCTTAGGGGATCTCAAGATTAGATTTTGCAATATCAACCCCAGAAGCTGGCACAGATTTATTTTGTGATCTTTTCTTTTTGGCACTGTGAGGCACTAAGTCCTCAACAATGGGTCTCTTAGAAGCGGATTTTGAATGTGTGGATGAGGGTGTGGCTAGGGAGGCTAATGTTTTGGCCGACCCTTAACCCTCTTTTGAAGGAGTAGAATGTTGAGTAGATTTAGAAGAGTTTAATGGTTCAGAAGCATGTGTACCTGGGTCCCCCTGATTAGCAGATTAAGTGTCACACTCAGATCGCGTCGAAGAAGGGACAGCTTCCTCAAGTGCTTCTTGTTCCCTTTCTCTTTGCCGTTGAGGATTGTGCCATAGATTGTTGCATCTCCTTTCTTGTTTGGTTTCACCACACAGCTCGCCCAGAATTCACACAAGAGATCTTGAAACACCCAGTCTGGCTTCTTAATCATCACCTTTCCGAATGGATGATGCCACAAGAAAGCCACAATATCATCGTATCCTTTTGCCCATGAAGGAGGATAAATATTGGCATAAACCAGACTGCCAATCTTGATTTTACCAGTATCAAGATCAGCCGGGACCACTACTACATTACTTCCCACCACATAAGGTGAAAGCTTGTTGGCGCTTATTGGAGCTGGGTATTGACTTTCAGGCTCAGAAGAAGAATCATTAGAACGAATGGAAACAGATGATGATGCCATTTTGAAAACAAATTTTTGGAAGAAATTAAATTTAATAAAACAGTAATCAGATTAGAAAAAAAATTGATTTGAATGAAAATATGAACAAGTGATTTGGGATTTTAGGTTAATTGGATATTATATACAATACAAAAAAAATCTCGTTTGAAAAAGTTGGAGAGAGAAAGATTTTGATTGGAGGATCAACAAGTAGTGGTGGTACTTTTTCAGTAACCGACTGTTACCACTACACGTGTCACACTCCAATAGGATCATCAAGTACGCTACATAAAATAATGAAAGTAATAAAACGCACTGAGATATGTAATAACAAAAATAACCTCGAAGCTGGGTCAGACTCAGCTTACCCTCTTTCACTTGAAATTCACCAAGTGTGAAAGGGTAGTCTGGGTCTAACACAGCTTACCCTCAAAATTTAGTATAACTCTAAGGGGTCAGATTTGCTATTACTTAGCTCACTACATTTTTACAAATTAAGCATACCTAGCTTACTTATGAGGTAGTTGAACCTTGATTCATCCAATGGCTTTGTGAACAAGTCAGCAAGCTGATTGTCTGTTGGAATGAAGTGAAGTTCAACATCTTCTTTCATTACATGATCCCTGATGAAATGATATCTTATATCAATGTGTTTGGTCCTTGAATGAAGCACAGGATTGTTTGAAATTGCTATGGCACTGGTACTGTCACAAAAGATTGGAGTTTTTGTTGCAGTGACACCATAGTCTTGAAGTTGATACTGCATCCACGGAATTTGAGAGCAACAGCTTCCTGCAGCAACACATTCAGCTTCTGTAGTGGAGATAGAAAGTGAATGCTGCTTCTTGCTGGACCAGCTTACAAGTCTATTGCCAAGCAATTGACAAGCTCCTGAAGTACTTTTTCTGTCAATCTTACAGCCTGCAAAGTCAGAATCAGAATAGCCAATTAGATCAAATCCTGAGTCTTTGGGATACCAAAGACCCAGATTGGGACTACCTTTAAGGTATCTAAAGATTCTTTTCACAGCCTTAAGATGAGATTTCTTAGGACTAGCTTGATATCTTGCACACAGACATGTAGCAAACATAATATCTGGTCTACTAGCAGTCAAGTAAAGTAATGATCCTATCATACCCCTATAAGCTGTGATGTCAACAGATTTGCCATTTTTATCTTCATCCAGCTTATCACCAGTTCCCATAGGAGTTTTCATAGGTGAGCAATCACTAAAACCAAATTTGTTTAAGAGATCTTTAACATATTTTCCCTGGTTTATGAAAATTCCATTTTTAGTTTGTTTAACTTGTAAACCCAGAAAATAGTTTAGTTCTCCCATCATGCTCATTTCATACTTTTTGGACATTAATTCTGAAAAAATTTTGCAAAGTCTTTCACTGCTAGACCCAAATATTATATCATCTACATAAATTTGTACAAGCAGGATATCACCATTATACTTTCTCACAAACAAAGTCTTGTCAACATTACCTCTTTTGAAGTTATTAGCCAATAAGAATTTAGACACAGTGTCATACCATGCCCTTGGAGCTTGCTTCAACCCATAGAGAGCCTTGTCAAGCTTGAACACATGGTTAGGAAACTTTGAATTTTCAAAACCTGGAGGTTGTTCAACAAAGACTTCTTCTTCCAATTTTCCATTAAGAAATGCACTCTTCACATCCATTTGATAGACTTTGAAACCTTTGTGAGCAGAGAAGGCCAAGAACATTCTGATTGCCTCTAATCTTGCCACTGGTGCAAAAGTCTCATCATAATCAATTCCATCCTCTTGTCTGTAACCAAGAGCTACCAATCTTGCTTTGTTTCTGGTCACAACTCCCCTTTCATCCATTTTGTTTCTATAGACCCACTTGGTTCTAATCACAGTCTTGTGACGAGGTCTTAGAACAAGTTCCCAAACCTTATTTCTTTCAAACTGTGTTAGCTCATCTTGCATTGCATCTACCCAAGAAGGATCTGCCAGAGCTTCATCAATCTAAGTTGGTTCCACCTTGCTTACAAAATTGACAAACATGCAAAAATTGCCTGTTGCCTTTCTACTTGTTTTTACACCAGAGAGTGGATCACCAATGATTTGGTTGATTGGATGACTCTTTGTCCATCTGGTAACTGGAACAATGGACTGATTCAGATTAGATGGTTCAGCATGATCAGCTTGAGGAAGAGGCTGATCAGCTTGGACAGGAATGGAGGGATCTGAACCAGTTGGAGAGTCATTTAATGGATTCTGAATAATTTCTTCAGTAGGAGTAGGATCAGCTTGTGCATCTTCAAAGATTGGGACTCCTTCTTCTTCTAAAAGTTGCTCCCCCTGAGTTTGAGCACTATTAGCTCCAACTGGAGGATTAGTTGGAGGCTCATTCTCAGGTATAGCCAGTTCTTCAAAATTGAAGTCTTCATCTTCAGGAGGAGAGCAATCTGGCTTAGAACAACCTTCATCAATGCTTACATTAACAGAGTTTTCAATTATTTTAGTTCTCTTGTTGTACACTCTGTAGGCCTTCATCATTGTTGCATATCCAAGTAGGATACCTTCATCTGATTTCTCATCAAACTTTCCAAGATGGTCTTTCTGATTCAGAATGTAGCAAGGACTTCCAAACATTCTTAGGAAACCAATCTCAGGTTTTCTCCCCCTAAGAAGTTCATATGCAGTCTTCTGGTGTCTTTTCACAATGAGGGATCTTTTTTGGGTAAAGCAGGTTGTGTGTATTGCTTCAGCCCAGAAATGAGACTTGACATTGTTTTGAGCCATCATGGATCTGGCAGCTTCAATAAGAGTTCTGTTTCTTCTTTCTGCAACACCATTTTGTTGAGGAGTTCTGGCAGCTGGGTAGACTTGTGAAATCCCTTTTTCACTGCAAAATGAATTAAGAGTGATATTTTTGAATTCAGTACCATTATCACTTCTTAATTGCCTAACAGGCCTTTTGTAAAGAATTTCAGCTTGCTTGATGAAATGAATAATGCTATCGGCAGCTTCACTCTTGTGTCTTAGAAAGAAAACCCAGGTGTATCTTGAATACTCATCAACAATTACCAAGGAGTACCTCATTCCAGTGAATGATGGAGTACTAATTGGTCCAAATAGATCCATATGAAGCAGATCCAAACAATTATCAATGGTTGAGCATGTTTTAGACTTAAAGGTAGCTTTATGTTGCTTGCCTTTCTCACAAGCACCACACAGCTTGTCCTTCTCATATTTGATCACAGGAAGGCCAGATACCAACTCTTTCTTACACAGCTTGTTGATGTCTTTGAAATTCATATGAGACAACCTTTTATGCCACAACCAATTCAGCTCATCTTGAGACTTTGACATGAAACAGACTTCTCTTATGACAGTTGGATTTCTCATGTCAAAAGAATACAAAGATCATCCCTCTTTGCAATAAGAACCACATTGCCTTCTAAATCAAGAACAATTCCCTTATCAGACCTGAATCTCACTTCATAACCAGCATCACACAACTGACTCACACTAATCAAATTGTGCTTCAAACCGTTAACATATGAGACCCTTCTGAAAGTAAGGGGACCATTTGAAAGTATGCCAAACCCTTCAGTCTTTTCTTGAGAATCATCTCCAAAAGTAACATTAGGACCAGCGCGAATCCTAAAGCTACATAGCAGGGACTTACATCCGGTCATATGCTTGGTACATCCACTGTCCAAGTGCCAGGTGTTATCGTCATGACTGCCCTGCAACTATGATAAGAGATTAGTTCTTTTTGGGAACCCATCCAAAGATGGGTTCACCAGAGCTGACCTTTTGATCAGACTCAGATTCGGCAACTAAACACAGACTCTTATCACATTTTGAAATCCAATGTTGCTTGGTCTGTCCGTTACCAGATTCAAAGTTCTTTCTAGCAACATTTAGAGTTTCTTTCTGAACAAAACCTTTGCCTATTCCAGCTTTCGTACATTCAGCTCTCAATTTTCTTTGATCAACAATATTTGGATCAGACACATCCTTATGAAAATTGGCTTTTATTGACACCTTATCAGTTTTGGACTCAACATATTTTAAAATCAACTTGTTAGAGTCAGACTTGGTGTTACTTAGAACAGACTCAGATTTTGCTTGTGACTCATTTCCTAGAAAATCAGACTTCTTACTCTTTATAAGCTTTATTTTCTCTTTGGGAACACTGTGATCTCTAACCTTTCTTTTATTCCTCTTTAAACTTCTCTTGTTTGTTTTAGTCTTTGAATCTGACTAAGATTGGGTGATGGTCAGTTTGGACAAGTCAAGACTCTTTTCAAGTTTTAACTCAACAACCTGATCAGCTTCAGATTCAGTACAAACAGAGTTAGGATTGGACATCACAGGAATATCATCATTAACACAGGGAATGATCTCATTACTAATTGAACTAGGGTGTTCAGTCATAGAAGCAACAAGTGCAGCA
Source organism: Erigeron breviscapus (assembly GCA_034093135.1). Classification (NCBI taxonomy): domain Eukaryota; kingdom Viridiplantae; phylum Streptophyta; class Magnoliopsida; order Asterales; family Asteraceae; genus Erigeron; species Erigeron breviscapus. The sequence continues at coordinate 121,889,035 of CM067170.1, read as the reverse complement.
GCAGGCTGACTATAAGAATCTCCCATAGCAATTAATTTTTCTGCCTCTGAACATTCTTGGTTATGAAGCAAACCAAAAAGTCCAGGGAGATCAAGATCATGATAAACAGAACTTAATTTAACAGAAGAAATATAGTTGTTCCATTTAGGTGGTAATGAATCAAGAAATTTACTCTTTAGGACCTCATTTGTCTTATTAATTCCAACAGCAGCTAAATCATTTACCAAGGCATTAAAGCGGGTATGAGTGTCAGTCAAGGATTCATTTCTCAAAGAGAAAAATCTCTCATACCTCCTGGTCAATGTAGTAATTGTGGATTCCATGGAGGTAGAGCATCCCTCAAACATGACAGTCAAAGTACCCCACATTTTCTTAGCCGTTGAACACATTTTAATAGAATGGTAAAGGTCTTTGGGCACTGCTTGGACAATGAAATTTCTAGCCTTCACATCCAAGTTTGCCAACCTCCTATCCTCATCCCCCCAATCTGCCTTGTCCTTGACAATAGATTTGACTGTGGCAGGAATGGTTGGTTGACCTTCCCTGACCATAGCTTCTACCACAATGGTTTGTGTAGGAACATAAGGACCATCCGTAAGGATGTCAGGCATAATGTTATCGATGGATTTAAGGAACAAAGACATTCTTCCTTTCCACCCACTGAAATCATCTTTGTCAAACATGGGTGGTCGGGTCGAAGAACCATTATCAATATATGATGACATAATGCTTTACTATAAATGAAAATATGCAAGGATCAAGTCAAGTTAATTCTCAACCACCGCTCTGATACCAATTGATACGTCCCACGGTGTATCAATATACCAAAGTATATTGAACACAGAACAGTTGTAGAGGGGGGTGAATACAACTTTCCTCAATCTTACAAACTTTTAACACAAAACGTTTTAAGATTCAGTTTATGAAAAATAAGCAAGTAAGTAAAGTGCAAGAATCATTAAAACAGTAAAGCAGTAAAGACATTCTTGAACACAGATTGTTGTTTTCAAATGTAATCCTTTATTAAGAAATAATCTATACAAAGAATTACAGGGTTGTTGCGGAATAAAGATAGCCTACATATATCTAAACAACCCTATGAGATGACAAACAACAATCAATAAGTTTCAGCTCAAGAGAATCAGCCCAAGCTGATCTCGTACAGACTAAGCTGTGTCTAAGAGCAGAGAAACTTGTGTGAAAAATGATTCTCAGGAAATGCCATACCTATGCATACAATGAATGAGGCTTTTATAGGCGAAGGCTCTCCTTCTCTTGGTATCCAATTGAGCCACGTATTCTTCTTTCAATGGATGATGAAGGAATAATCAATCGTGCCTTCACCTCGTACTTGTGGTCCACCACGTACAGCTGCACATTCTTCATCATCCAATAAGAGTATGGACACGCATAGGTATATCTGACCACCAACCTGGATAGGAACCTTCCTAGTTACATCATACGTTCTTATCCACAATCCAGATTGTTATCTTCACCTTGATTGTCAGACACAGATTGGGCCGTTTGTCAAGGCACCAATCTGCCTAAGTGTTTCCAAGCTGACTGCTAATCCCAAGCTGTCTTCCACTAACAGCTTGGTCTTCTATCTTCAATCCTCCTCTTCGACTTGGACTGAATGCTAATACATTTTGATGCAGCTTGAATAACACTTGCTTCCATAAGATATTTCAATTACAAGTATGAAGCATGATCTGGGTCAGAGACAGATCGTAAGCTGTGTCAGCTTAGTCTGACCCAGATCAGATTACAAGAACCAAAAGATTACTAAGTGTTTATAGGTCAGATTTGTCATCATTAAATTTACAATTAACATTGGGACTCAACAATATATATATATATATAATAAATCAGTAAAACATATCAACTAATTAAAATGCCACTCGAAAATATAACATGTCTACATTACATTCATGATAAAGAAACATAACAATACAATAAAACTTAAAACATTTAAAAAATACTATACACAATAACTTCAAGAATCCAGATCAACATCAAGTAACTCAGGCATTATAACTTCTACTACAGAATTTGTATCACCAAAATCATATGTAACATCTGAGTTAACTTCATCCAGATCAGCCAAGTGTACTTCAGCAAATCCATCATCTTTTTCCGGCCTGATAATTTTCAACTCAAATTTTATATCCAAATGGCCTGACGCTTTACCACCCTAAAACATTATTAACCAATAAACAAAAATCATAAGGATTGGCATTATTAAATAATATTTCAATAAATTATAATCTTGAATAATTACATAGTATTTTCAGTACCTCATCATCTGAAAGAAAAATAGACTCACTGCATTCCCATCGACAAAAGTTATTGTACATAAGTTCTTTTACACAATTGGATATTATGCAACCAAACTCCGATGATAAAAATACTTCAGCTTTATACAGTAAAATCTTTAAATTGCAGTCAGCAACAACCTGTCCAGTGATACTATCTTCAGCTTGAATATGTTTAGATATCTTCATGTAAAAGTGAATGTCCAAATTTGAAGCTGGAAAATACAACTATACACCATACCACAAACATTATATTAAACACAATCGTAAACAACTTAAAAGTGTAAAATTCAAACAATATAAAAATAAATGCAATATACCTGATCCTCAGAAAGACAAACAACTTTATCCCAAACCCAATAGTTAAAGTTGTTATCTTTCACATACTTCTTAAAGTTTGATTTTATGTCTTGAAACTCCATAGACATATATCGTGCAACTTCAGAGAATAAATTATACATATTTTCTAAGTTGTCACAAAGATCATCAACAAAATCACCTTCAATTTCTTGATGCATCATTGTATTAACAACAATCTTTTCTTCAGCACGACAACTACCAACAAAAACATAATCAACATCCATAGACGATCCATTATTCAAACCACCAGTATCACATGTAATAGACATTTTGTGGAAAACTATGTGCTAATAATAGTTTTATCGAATTCACATGTGTTTATGTAACCAACGTGTCGTATATATAGGCAATATAAAGATGGTAGTGGAAAATCAGTTTCCTCCTTTTTTGTAGGGGAAATTAGACTTAGTCAATAGATAACCACCATAAAACACACACAATTAAAAACTACTCAGTATACAGTAAAGAGAATAGTAAAACACAACAGTTACAATACAAGACCGAATAAATGAAAATTAATTATCCATCATTCTATCAGCATTCAACACTCTCAGAAATTAGAGTGTATATGGATTAGATGTTATATGAAACTTAATCAACAACATATTAATATCGAATTTAAATGGATGACATTTAATGTTACAGTTGATCCAACGGATGTATATATGCGGAATCAAATGATGATATCTAAAGTAAGCAGAATCAAAATGACCATATTCCAAATCAACTTTTGCTTATTTTCTGGAAATAAGTTAACATTAATTAATATTGTCATGTGTAAAAAATTTAAAAAATATAATGTATGAAACAATAGAAAGGAAAAAACAACACGTAACCACTGTATTATGAAATAAATACTGAGTAGATTTATAGAATTTAACATTATGGATAATAATCAATCATTATAACCATTTGAAGCTGAAATCATGTTTTATAAAAAACTAAACATAAATAAATAAATATCAAATACTAAAGATAAAATATATAAAAACTTAAACAGTGATTACATAAAGGATAAACATTTAGTAGTAAATAAACTATATATGATTTCTAATCACTTCATTAATTTAAATTACATATTCATCACTGAACCCAAACAGTATCAATTCAAGTAACTCAGTATTCGTATCACCATAAACATCATTAACATCTGAGTTAACTTCATTCATTCCTGCCAAATAACATGCTCCTTTCTTTCCGGCATAGCATAATTTTAATTTACCTCATCATCTGACAGGAAGATGGATTCATTGAGTTCCCATTCCTTGAAGTTGTACGACCATAATTGGTTATATAAAATGGATTTTATATAACCAAACAACTCAGATAAAAATAATTCAGCTTTATATAGTAACATTCTGAAATTGCAGTCAACAACAACTTGTCCAATTTCACTATCTTCAGATTTAATATGTTTAGATATCTTCATGTAAAAATCAGTGTCCAACTTTGAACCGGTAATATACAACTAAAACATCATAAAACGAAACTTATATTATAAAATTTGTTTAACAAATTAAAAGTGTAAAATTCAAACAATATAAAAATAAATGCAATATACCTGATCCTCAGAAAGACAAACAACTTTATCCCAAACCCAATAGTTAAAGTTGTTATCTTTCACATACTTCTTAAAGTTTGATTTTATGTCTTGAAACTCCATAGACATATATCGTGCAACTTCAGAGAATAAATTATACATATTTTCTAAGTTGTCACAAAGATCATCAACAAAATCACCTTCAATTTCTTGATGCATCATTGTATTAACAACAATCTTTTCTTCAGCACGACAACTACCAACAAAAACATAATCAACATCCATAGACGATCCATTATTCAAACCACCAGTATCACATGTAATAGACATTTTGTGGAAAACTATGTGCTAATAATAGTTTTATCGAATTCACATGTGTTTATGTAACCAACGTGTCGTATATATAGGCAATATAAAGATGGTAGTGGAAAATCAGTTTCCTCCTTTTTTGTAGGGGAAATTAGACTTAGTCAATAGATAACCACCATAAAACACACACAATTAAAAACTGCTCAGTATACAGTAAAGAGAATAGTAAAACACAACAGTTACAATACAAGACCGAATAAATGAAAATTAATTATCCATCATTCTATCAACATTCAACACTCTCGGAAATTAGAGTGTATATGGATTAGATGTTATATGAAACTTAATCAACAACATATTAATATCGAATTTAAATGGATGACATTTAATGTTACAGTTGATCCAACGGATGTATATATGCGGAATCAAATGATGATATCTAAAGTAAGCAGAATCAAAATGACCATATTCCAAATCAACTTTTGCTTATTTTCTGGAAATAAGTTAACATTAATTAATATTGTCATGTGTATAAAATTTAAAAAATATAATGTATGAAACAATAGAAAACAAAAAACAACACGTAACCATTGTAATATTTAAATAATGAAGATAATTTTAATTTACCTCATCATCTGACAGGAAGATGGATTCATTGAGTTCCCATTCCTTGAAGTTGTACGACCATAATTGGTTATATAAAATGGATTTTATATAACCAAACAACTCAGATAAAAATAATTCAGCTTTATATAGTAACATTCTGAAATTGCAGTCAACAACAACTTGTCCAATTTCACTATCTTCAGATTTAATATGTTTAGATATCTTCATGTAAAAATCAGTGTCCAACTTTGAACCGGTAATATACAACTAAAACATCATAAAACGAAACTTATATTATAAAATTTGTTTAACAAATTAAAAGTGTTAAATGCTAAAAAAAAAAAATAAAAAAGAAAAAAATGGCAATATACCTGTTCCTCAGAAAGAACAAAAACTTTATCCCACTTCCACTGAGTAACACTATTCTTTCTCACAAAATCCTTAAAGTTTGACATTATGTGATCAAACTCCATCGACATATAGCGGTAAGCTTCATATAATAAAGCATCTAGATTTCGGAAGCTGGCAAGCCAAACATCATTATCATCCTCTTGGACTTTTTGATCCGTCACCGTATCAATCAAAATCTTGTCTTCATCACGACAACTCCCAACAACAACAGACTCAACTTGCATAGATGATCCATTATTGGGACTATCAGTATCACATGTAATAGACATTTTATGCAAACAACGTGATATGAAAAGTATTATCGAAATGATATTTGCTAAATGTAAACAACGTGAGATATTTATAGCAAATGTAAAGATGGTAGTAAAAAAATCAGTTTCCTTTTTTTGTAGGGGAAATTAGACTTAGTCAATCGACAACCACCATAAAACACACATAATATGAAACTGCTCAGTAAAAAGTTAATAAGATCCTAAAATCCAGCAGTTAAAATATAAAATTGAATGAATGAAAATTATTTATCCATCTGCATCCAACACTCTTATAATTTATAGAGTATAGAGAATAGATTAAATAACATATATAACGATTAACCATTTATCACAATAAATAGGGATTGCATACTATCAACTGCACAATAAAATATATACTGATTGATATAAATATAATTATACAAAAAACAAATATGAGATAAGTTAACATATTCTTTCTCACAAAATCCTTAAAGTTTGACATTATGTGATCAAAATCCATCGACATATAGCGGTAAGCTTCATATAATAAAGCATCAAGATTTCGGAAGCTGGCAAGCCAAACATCATTATCATCCTCTTGGACTTTTTGATCCGTCACCGTATCAATCAAAATCTTGTCTTCATCACGACAACTCCCAACAACAACAGACTCAACTTGCATAGATGATCCATTATTGGGACTATCAGTATCACATGTAATAGACATTTTATGCAAACAACGTGATATGAAAAGTATTATCGAAATGATATTTGCTAAATGTAAACAACGTGAGATATTTATAGCAAATGTAAAGATGGTAGTAAAAAAATCAGTTTCCTTTTTTTGTAGGGGAAATTAGACTTAGTCAATCGACAACCACCATAAAACACACATAATATGAAACTGCTCAGTAAAAAGTTAATAAGATCCTAAAATCCAGCAGTTAAAATATAAAATTGAATGAATGAAAATTATTTATCCATCTGCATCCAACACTCTTATAATTTATAGAGTATAGAGAATAGATTAAATAACATATATAACGATTAACCATTTATCACAATAAATAGGGATTGCATACTATCAACTGCACAATAAAATATATACTGATTGATATAAATATAATTATACAAAAAACAAATATGAGATAAGTTAACATATATATATGAACAAAAAATAGAAAACAGACTCATTGCATTCCCATTTAACATGATCAGTATGGTAACTTACACAAACATATACCACTTTAGTAGATGCTTATACTGAAATAACATGTGATCAGTATATTATGAATTAAATAATGAGTAGATTTATAAAGTTGGCAATATGGTTAAGAAACCCTCATTCTTAATATATTACTGAACGAATGTAATATGAAAAAAATAGAAAACAGACTCATTGCATTCCCATTTAACATGATCAGTATGGTAACTTACACAAACATATACCACTTTAGTAGATGCTTATACTGAAATAACATGTGATCAGTATATTATGAATTAAATAAAGAGTAGATTTATAAAGTTGGCAATATGGTTAAGAAACCCTCATTCTTAATATATTACTGAACGAATGTAATATGAAAAAATAAACATAAATAAATAAATAAACCTGTTCCTCAGAAAGAACAAAAACTTTATCCCACTTCCACTGAGTAACACTATTCTCTCTCACATAATCCTTAAAGTTTGACATTATGTGATCAAACTCCATCGACATATAGCGGTAAGCTTCATATAATAAAGCATCTAGATTTCGGAAGCTGGCAAGCCAAACATCATTATCATCCTCTTGGACTTTTTGATCCGTCACCGTATCATCCAAAATCTTGTCTTCATCACGACAACTCCAAACAACAACAGACTCAACTTGCATAGATGATCCATTATTGGAACTATCGGTATCACATGTAATAGACATTTGTGGGGTCCCTCACTTGATGGTTTAACCCAATAGTGTAAAATACACAAGTCGATAATGAACTAAATTGGACAAGTAATACTTTAAAAATATATGCAAGTATATAAACAAAGTAATACAAGACTTAAAGAATAAAAAAATAAAGGTGGAACACAATGTAATGTTTCAAGTGTATTTTATTTATGATGTAAATAAAATACAAGGTTGTGCGGAATCAAGATAATACAAATAAGTAAATATCCTAACAACCTTTGAATTACAAATGATCTATATTTGTCAAATATTCTCCAAGATCGAAATACTTAAAGTTGTGAAGTATTCCCTTTTACGATCGAGAGTATTTAGACAAATTCACCTTTTTGCTAAAAAGTAATATTAACAAGGAAATGACTTTGTATTTATAGGCAAATAAATTCTGGAGAGAATTTATTGTGCCGTACAAATATGGTTCCATGCATTTAATGTTTCATTAAATGCATTGGTTAAAATACAAGGATAAATCCTTTTAACCAACCACCTTTACACACGTATGAACATTTACAGAGGCAAGTAGAATATTCCTCGTAAAGTGTGTAAGTGGGGAAAAGTCATTACCTTGTAATCAGTGTTCAGACTTGTAAGGTCTGGAACACTGACAAAGTCTCTAGTCGTTGATCTGGTAAGACCGCCAGTGGACTCCGCCATTTGTCAGTCTTCTTTCTTTTAACTTCAGTCTTTGACTTCAGTGAGAATGTCTTCAGTAGAACAGATCAGTACTGGAGTGAAGTCCAGTGAGCTGAAATCTGGAATCTTCCAGATTTCCTATACAAGTAAATTTGCTCACTGATCTTCTATTATTTCTGGACAAATCTTCAGAGGGACTCCAGTCGTCAAGTCTGGAGTGAGTCCAGTCAATCTGGACCTAACAAATTCCCCCTATTTGTTTAGAAATAATGCAAGGTTTTTCAAGCTTATATCAATGCATTTTGTATGCTTGAAAAACACAAGTTTGACTTAGTCTAAAAATCTAAGTTACTGGAAAAACACTTTATAGATCATCAGTGTTCCAGTTTCATCTTTAAGTACGAACATAGACTAAATCTAATTTACTTACTTAAATAGATCAAAAATTGCAACTTTATTTACAGTCATCAACAACAAAAAAGTTACAAAATTGATAAGTAATTACAAGTGGAAGTAAGCAAAATAAACTTTTCAGACCCTTCTCTTTGAAGACTACCCTGGTGCATCTTCAGTGGCCTTCCTTTTTGGTGATGGAGAGGATGGTATTGATACAGCTGGTCGCATACCCAAAGCAACTTCCATTTGTTGCTTCCTCGTCCAGACCTTCTCTATTCTCTTTAAGAATGCCTTGACATCTGGTGAAAGGTCAGTCTTTCCTTTAAATGTCAGACCAATTTCTTTCAATTCTGACCATCCAAAGGTATGGACTGAAGCACTCTTCCTTTCATCAACAAAATTGCCTGCTTTGAGATCGGTTCCCTTATTTTAAAATCTTAAATTTGTTCCCTACTTCGTGGCTTCTTTTCTCTCACAAAAAGAAAAAAGCATTTCTAAGTAAAGCAAAGAAGGGAGGAAACAAGCTCTAAGTACAAGAAGGCGGGTGTTGTTGAGGAAAGATGGAGTAGCTTCCATACTACCTTAGCGCGCGTAGGTTTACGGTGGGCCTACCGTGGGGAGAAAGACCCCTAGGGGATTCAAGACAGCGATCTTGGATCTTGCACATGTCGGGCGAAGAATGCTGCACTTCCACGACATGGGAAAGGATCATGGGATGAAGAAAAGAAAGAAAAGGTGCAAGGTGAGGAGATATCGAGAGGTAGAATAGGTGAAATGAGTTCAAAGGAATTAGTTAAGACACGCTTCTTTAGCACAGGCCACGGAGTGAAGTTGGAAGGTTCAATGAACTACGCGAAGGGCAAATCTTGGGCGCTATTGTTGTCTATATACAAGTGGCGTAGGCGAAGCTGTGGCGACTCGTGGAGTAGACAGCGAGCTCCGCTTGAACAGAAAGCAGCAAGCTGCAAGCACTACTCCAAAAGCAGTGAGCTCCGCAACAAAAGCGAAGCGAGCCGCGGTAGCCTATTAAGTTTTTCAGCTGCATCGTACCGTACTATGGGAGGACCTCCTTTAGATAGAGCCCCCCTGCTCCTAATGTAGAGCTAGAACTACTGCTACCGTGGAATCCGCGGTCACACATAAGTATCTCGCCTTCCAAAAAAAGCGGCTGCTAATTAGCACTAATGCTAATGGGGACCATCGATCAAGAAGGACTTCGGAGACTGCAATCGAATTGATCAAAAAATAGAAATAGCGCAAACTCTTCTAGTTGCGCCTCGCTCTAAATCTAAACAGGAAAGCTTTTAGCTATAGAAAGAGCTAAAACCATTCTAATTAAAAACCACTATTTAAAGAGCTTAAATTGAACATCACTATTTCTTGTATGCACGAGACAGCCCTCCCCCTTCCAAAGCTGACTTGACGAGGGTCAAACTCTGCTTTGATCCACCACCGGTATCCCATATAGAAGTAGAAGGAGAGGTTTGTTCCCTGTCTTGATTCCGTATAGAGCCATAGGCCCCGTACGATTCATTTCAAGAACTAAACCCTCTCCGGATAAGGGAAGCAAAAAGAGCGCTTCTGTCCCTTATCGGAAGCAAAAAGAGCGCTTCTGCCCCTTATCCTTTTTCTACTCCTAAACAGGCTTATGATACCGTATGGAGCCATCTTCTTCGCCCGACATGCGCAAGATCCAAGATCGTTGTCTTGAATCCCCTAGGGGTCTTTGTAACACCCGTTTCGTAAAAATATGGATTTCCAAAATTTTCGCCTAACGGCGTTAAATCATGCGGAAACGATTTAGGAAAATACTCAACTAAGGAAAACAGTTGAGAAAACATAAGTGGTGTTACTAATAGCATCAAATCAGTAATAAAAGAAATCCATAAGATTGCCCAACATAAAGCAATCATAACATAGCCATTACATAAGTTCCATAAAGGAAATCAATAACATAAGGTCTATGCGAAGCTATTGGGTAAACTAAAGCCAGCTCGATCATCTACCCATCTCTCGCCACAGCTTCACACGTCATCTTACTGCCTAACCTGAGGGGTGTCAACACATTAAAAGAAACAAGTGTTAGCTATAAAGCTAAGTAAGATAACACTAGGTTTAAGCAAACATTTCATCCATTTAAATCGTCACTTTAAAACATTACGTCATTTTAATTAGGCATTCATACCACCGTATAAACATATCCACATCACATATAAGCATAGAGTTCACGACCCTACGCGTGCCTAATCAATTTCGTCATCTCATCTCATCTCATTAAGTTGTGACTAAGTCACCGTTAAGTTGTAACCGAAGTTACCGTTTCATTTAATGTACCCTCCCACATACGGGCACTACGTACTCTCCACATACGAGCACGATTTATACGTATCTAGTACCCTCCCACATACGGGCACTACGTACTCTCCACATGCGAGTACGACGCACTCTCCCACATACGAGCACGGTTTAGACGTACCTATTACCACCGTCAGGCACGGGTTATGCATAACACTTATCGACATCTAATTAGCTCGAGCATTACTACGTTTAGTTTAGGTTTCCACATTAATCCTAAACTAATCCACATCTATCATCTTTTCACGTTAGGGCCCTTAAAACGTGCACGTGTCATGGCAACCTAAAAAGGTCTAGTGTTCTAGATGAACAAGCCACATATACATGCACATATCATCATTACATCATATCATTAACCACTATTCATCATAACATATCATATCGTTTAAACATATCATCACATATCATATCATAAACGTATTTACGGGGAAACATTATAAGCATAGGCATCGTCATCTCTAATCCCCGAATACCTCCCATATCAACCCAACCACAATATAGGTTATACATTACCATTTTGGAGGTTATAGTTTATGAAACCATTTTTGTTGCACCCTCAGCGTGACAAAAGTAGTGTATCTTACCTCGTAGTAGTATGTGCGCGCAAACAAAGGCTACAAGTGCTTAATAGTAATCCCCCGACACCTATCGTACATTAACATATGAAGTATAAGTCATTAGGGACATTAAATGGACTTTCGTACGACTTTAGGACTCATAGAATCCGTCGAACTCGACCTTCACTCACTAAATCAACCTTTCAGGAAACTTGACCTCAAAATCATCCTTTAAACTCATTACCATTAGAAAATAGACTCTCTCACGATTCTAGGGATAGCTTATTTGTCAAAACGGAGTTACGGTTCAAAAGATATGGCCATTTGAAAAATCAAACGAATTTAGCTTCCAGAAACGAATTTAGGCCATACTGAACGAACTTAGTTGCTTCCAAACGAACTTAGAAGACCTTGAACGAAGTTTATCTTCGTTTGAGCAATGATAAAACGAACTTAGACCCTTTAAAACGAATTTAATCATTCCCAAACGAAGTTAACTTGCCCAAAACGAACTTAAAAAAACGAATTTAGACCATCAAACGAACTTAAGCCAAACGAACTTAGGACCTTCAAAAACGAATTTAATCATTCCCAAACGAAGTTAACTTGCCCAAAACGAACTTAAAAGCTTTAAAACGAACTTTAAGTTCGTTTGAGAGCTGATGAACTCAGAAAACGTATTTAAGACCCAATTTCGCCCAGAATTCATAAAACGACTTTGTTCTTCGATTTTTCCAGAAACGAACGACTTGGGCTTCACCCAAAACATGATTTTGACATTGTTAAACATATTTTGATCATTCATATCGATTACAAACTCGTTTGATGTCGTTTGGATCGTTAATTTGCTTAAACACGTTTGAAACCCTAATTACTTCAAAACCTTATTAAAATCAGATTTGATCCTTTATAAAACATCATTAAATCTGTAATATAGACATCAAAACCTAGATTACCTGTAACAAATGATATCCGATCCGATTCAATACAAAAACCCTTGATTTGTTTGATCAAAACCTTGAAGAATTGCTTGAGAAATCAAAAGAGGATTAAAGAAACTTGTTCTTTGATTGTAATTAGGTTTAGGGGCTGAAACTAATCAAAGATTAGGCTGCCCTAATCACTAATCCCGTTTTTAACTTTCCAACATTGGCAAAATTGGTCCCTGGACTTCATATCGACTTTATTTCGCTTAAAAACACCTATCGGGGATACATATAACACACTAAGCACTTTCGCACACTACATAGGCCTTTTACACATCATTAAGTCTACTTTATTGTCACTCAATATAGATAATTAAATCTCACATTTAGGGCACATAAACACATAAACACGTATTTCCACATAAACATATCACGGACTTATAATTTGACCTAACGACGTTAGTCAACATAAACGATTAAGTTTTGGGATGTTACAGTCTTTCTCCCCACGGTAGGCCCACCGTAAACCTACGCGCGCTAAGGTAGTATGGAAGCTACTCCATCTTTCCTCAACAACACCCGCCTTCTTGTACTTAGAGCTTGTTTCCTCCCTTCTTTGCTTTACTTAGAAATGCTTTTTTCTTTTTGTGAGAGAAAAGAAGCAACGAAAGACGATAATTTAATTAAGCAAACAGGTTATCACGAGAGGATTCCGCACTCTCGTCATAACTATAAGCGTTCTCGTGTACGATCAGTCCACAAGGACCTACAGAAGCTGTGGCGACTCGTGGAGTAGACAGCGAGCTCCGCTTGAACAGAAAGCAGCAAGCTGCAAGCACTACTCCAAAAGCAGTGAGCTCCGCAACAAAAGCGAAGCGAGCCGCGGTAGCCTATTAAGTTTTTCAGCTGCATCGTACCGTACTATGGGAGGACCTCCTTTAGATAGAGCCCCCCTGCTCCTAATGTAGAGCTAGAACTACTGCTACCGTGGAATCCGCGGTCACACATAAGTATCTCGCCTTCCAAAAAAAGCGGCTGCTAATTAGCACTAATGCTAATGGGGACCATCGATCAAGAAGGACTTCGGAGACTGCAATCGAATTGATCAAAAAATAGAAATAGCGCAAACTCTTCTAGTTGCGCCTCGCTCTAAATCTAAACAGGAAAGCTTTTAGCTATAGAAAGAGCTAAAACCATTCTAATTAAAAACCACTATTTAAAGAGCTTAAATTGAACATCACTATTTCTTGTATGCACGAGACAGCCCTCCCCCTTCCAAAGCTGACTTGACGAGGGTCAAACTCTGCTTTGATCCACCACCGGTATCCCATATAGAAGTAGAAGGAGAGGTTTGTTCCCTGTCTTGATTCCGTATAGAGCCATAGGCCCCGTACGATTCATTTCAAGAACTAAACCCTCTCCGGATAAGGGAAGCAAAAAGAGCGCTTCTGTCCCTTATCGGAAGCAAAAAGAGCGCTTCTGCCCCTTATCCTTTTTCTACTCCTAAACAGGCTTATGATACCGTATGGAGCCATCTTCTTCGCCCGACATGCGCAAGATCCAAGATCGCTGTCTTGAATCCCCTAGGGGTCTTTCTCCCCACGGTAGGCCCACCGTAAACCTACGCGCGCTAAGGTAGTATGGAAGCTACTCCATATTTCCTCAACAACACCCGCCTTCTTGTACTTAGAGCTTGTTTCCTCCCTTCTTTGCTTTACTTAGAAATGCTTTTTTCTTTTTGTGAGAGAAAAGAAGCCACGAAGCAGGGAACAAATTTAAGATTTTAAAATAAGGGAACCGATCTCAAAGCTTTCACAATATTGCCTACTCCTTCTCAAATCGAACTGGACAAGGATGGGTACTCCCATGTCGGTGGACGCTGCTATGGGATGAGTACTCCCCGTAAAAGTAACATCCCTCCGTGTGTCTTATTCCAGATTAAGGAAGACTACGCTTGTGCCCGACCGGACGAATAGAGTTGGCCGACTGAGGTCCCAGTCACGCATAAAATCGTATGAACCCGTGTTAAGGTATTAACACATCCGGGTTCTTCTTAATTTTAAGTACTTACAGACATTGGTGCCTAGCCAGTATATGGCACGGCACTTACCGCCCCCGAAGGTAGCGTCTAAGTACCGCCCCCCAAACAAGCGTCTCACATAATTGATTATACTTTCTCGGACGATTAACCCCGAAAAAGTTCTTTATAGCGAATCTGGTCAACTTGACATGAAATTTTGACATGCCTTCATGGTTCTTAGCGAGTTGGATTTCAGCACTTACAATCCTTCTAACATCAGCCCTGAACGTCATTAGTTCATTGTACTTATCTTTTTGTCTGGCGATGTTGATCATTGATTCAGTTTCCCTGGACACTCTCTGCTGATCAACAGCAGACTGGAGTTCTTCACGATTGATCCTTTGTGAAGTATCCAAGGGAATGAAAGTGCTAAGATCTGCATCTCTGATCTTCTTTAATTGTGAGGCAGTCATTCTTGGTAAGCCATAAATCTTATACCTGTACTCTATCTCCAGAGCACCAGCATTCTTCCTTATTCTCTTCTGGAGGTTTACCAGTTCCTCCGTCCTCTGCCTTATCAGTTCTTGAACACTAACACCATATGTGACAGCATCATATGTCTGTTCTTCCACTGAGTACCTGGAGCGAATATATACATCGTCCAATGCATCCAGACATTTATGAACTCTGGGGTCATCCTTCATCTTTTTATACACATCAATAAGAATGCCTAACCTTCCAGCATTATAAGAATCCAAGGTCCCCATAATTTCCATTTCTCTTTTATGTGCAAGGAGTTCATTTCTTTGATTTCTTTTAAAAATTTCAATCAAGATGCACTCTTGTTCAAGTCTCTTTGAGGTCTCATCATCAGTCGATGGACCTTCAGCAGTTTCTTCTCCTCCAGACACCACGTGTTGCTTTCTTTTCACAGACCTTAGTGTGGTTGTAATGTCTGGGAACTGTTCGTATTGGGGCTCACTGGCATCAGTACCAGCAGCTTCTTCTTCTTGTACCATTTCTAGTGCACTGGCATTAGTACCAGTCACCTCCACTTCTTGTACCCTGGCTTCAGTAGCAAAAGCTCTTTCAATTGCACTTGCCATTTCAGTTTCCCTAATCACTTCAGTAGCCCTTTCAGTAGCCCTTTCCCCCTTGGAAGGACCACCAGTCCTAGACTGGAGATCATTCCACAACTGGGTCAGCATTTGCCTTTCAGCAGAACCAAAAGTTCTTCCTGCTTCTGGTGAAGTGATATTGACCGTGTGCTTGATGTTCTGAACCTCCTTCTTGACTGTTTCAACTTCTCTGGATAAGTCTTTGGGGAGTTCAGTAGTAATCATATTGACAACTTAGGGCAACAACCCATCCTGAATTGTTTTAAGTACTGAACCAGAAATTTCTGTACTTATTTCCTTCAACATTTCTGCCCTGAATTTTCTTGTGACCTCATCACTGATATTACTCACTATAGAGTCCTGATCAAGTGATGGTCTGTTTTCAATATTGGATACCCTGGTTGACAATTTCTCAATCTCCTCTGTCAAACCTGCCAGTGGTTGACCTATACCAGCTTCTACTGCAGTTTGAACAGATCCAGCCACTATTGCACCCAAACCCTGGACTGCCACCTTGATTTTTTCAGCGTTGTTGTTTGTGGCACGTACCAGATCTTCCAATTTTGCAAAAACTATTTCCTTATTTTCAGAGAAAATATTTAATTCTGATGCCAGGTTGTTGGATAATAAGGATTTGAAATCCGAAACAACCCTGGACGAAGATTGTAGTGATCTCTCCAGATCCGCCACCTTATTCAAAAGGTTTTGGACCTCGGTTGAAGAAAAAGTGGAGAGACCACTGGGAGGGATGAGTTCAGAGGTCATTCTGATTGGCATTTGTACTTGTGTATAGACTGCTTCAGATGTGACAACAGTTGAGTCCAGAACATGAGGGGTTTCTGTTGTTGTTTGAACTAGAGGGATTTGGATATTTGAAAAATGAAGAGTATGAGGATTGATTATTGGTGTACCTTGTGTAGTTGACTTAGGTGGAGGTGAAGGTGGAGCATTTAGAGATCCTGGAGGAGGAGGCATTTCAGATACTTGTTCATCCTCTCCAAAGAACCTCATGTCAGTATCAAACGTATTTCCTTCTGACATGGGTGAATCAGCTTCATCCCATATAAACTAGGTTTCAATATTAGGAATACCACCCAGATCACCAACTTCAACATTCAGGTCCAAAGGACCAACCTCTACATTCTGATCACTAACAACTACATTCTGATCACTAGCCTGTTCAATATTTGCCTCTTCTACCACTTATTCAATAATTAATGACCCATCAGCGTTCATAATGTCTCCAGCCATGGTCGAGACACCAGTCACCACAATTTCTTCACCATTGCCCTCTTCCACATTAATAGCAGTGGTTTCCTGTTCAATGTCACCAGACGCCCTTTAAGAGGATTTTGGCTGATCAGTATTAGTGCTGGTAGGAGCAACTAGTACACCTCTCAGTCTAAGACGTCTGTTTGATCTAGCACGTCTGGTGAGGCTTTCTTGAGCTTGTTCTGGAGCCACCTGTCTAACTGGTGCTACCACTTCAGCATCTAAAACAACTACTGGTTCAACAGTCTGTTCATCACCTGAACCTTCTTCCAGGTCATCTCTTTGAAAGCTAGAGAGCATGGCCTGAGGAATATTCACTTCATCATCAGAAGACTGAAGATGGTTCAGATCTCGCATATATTCTGAGACTGAAAAGTGAGCAGTCTCAAAATCATATTGGTCTCCCAGAGCTCGCTTGAACACCAGTGATAGAAAACGGATAAAAGGAACAAAGGTTTCCTTCCTCTGACCTTTAACCTGTCCGCCAGATCATCAAATAGAATCTGTGCAAAATCAACCCTGTAACCAAACCATAAGCAATATGCAATCTGAAGCTGGGTTTGGTTAATCTGGTCTAATCCTCCAGAACCTCCGCCTAAACACTCTATCAGGTGAGTGAAAAAGAATCTCCATGAGTCTGACAACTTGCTCATGTAGATGGTACCTTTCCTGAGCAACTGACCATGCTCATCCAATATATCAGTATGCCCCATCAGTCTACAAACATCTCGTAGATTTAGACCTGATGGCAGTACCATGGGCAGTTCATTGGTTGCAAAATAATTCAAATCGAGTGTTGCTCGAAGTGAATCGACTGTAAGGGTGAACTGTCTGGCGCCCTGCTTCAGTGTGTATGAGATAACTTTATCAGTTTCATCATACGACGTTGTGTACCAGAATTCACATAAGTATTCGTGGTACATTTTTCCTGGGTTCAACGTTAGAGCACCATATAGTGGACATGAGAGAAAGAATGTATTCAATCTCCCAATGATAGATTGTGCTGGATGAGTGCCAGAAAGCTTGGCCATCCAATTGTTCATATTGATGCGAATTGATTTTGCATCAAGAGAAATATAATCTGCTTTCTGTACATTCTCAGCACGAGTATATTCGGCTGCAAGAAGATTTCTAGACGAACTTGAAGGTCTAGGAGCCATTGAATATATGATTGATTAAAAAGAAAGATGAAATGGAATTTATTAGGGTTTATGAAGATATTGATGATTTGATGAAGATTGGAATTGAATGAAGAAATAGAAGTAAATGAAGGAATTTATATGATTTGGGAGTTAATTTTTCGAAGTGAAAGTAAAAGTGAAGTAAATGTGGGTATTTATATAGAAGAGAGAGTGTGGAATTCAAACGGTTATTTTGAATTTATCAAGTGTAATTTTGATCGCATTTGAAGTCCGCATTTAATGTTTCACATCACACATCAATGTGTGACGGTTGACAGCCCACAAATATTACCCAACTTGTACTTTTTATGTTCCCAAGGTAAAAAGACCATCATTTCGTTGAAAATATCTTTGCCACGTGGACCAAACGGTAACAGTCCAGTAAAAAGTGTTGCTTACGTGGCAAGCATAATAACCAAGTATTAAAATATTATAATTAACATCTCATGACACATTTTAGTGCATCTGGAGGTTGACTGGACACTCCAGTATCACTGGTGGATTAGTCCAGTGAGGGTATGCACTGAAGGCATACTGTAGGGACACTCCAGTAAAATACCAACAAACGACCAGTTAAGTGATACTTACAACCTCAAACATGCACGTCAACTAATACAGACCAGTGAGAGGGACACATTTACAAGGAGACCAGAGTTTCCTCAAACATGCACTTCAACTAATCCAAGTACCAGTGATAGGGACACATTTACAAGGTACCAGAAATATTTTCCAAAAATTTTCTTCCAGTGAGAAAATTAATTCCCCCTGAAATTTAAAGCATTTTAAGGACAAAAATATTTCACTTGAGTCTTTCCCTTAGAATGTTGATTTACAAATTTAATAATGAAAAGATAGTACACAAAGGCGTTCAATATCAATCATTTCAAAAATTTATAAATCTTTAAATCAGAGATCCTTGATAGTACACAAAGGCGTTCAATATCAAGGTTCCAGATTTAAGGGTTTAACATTCCCAACTCACCAACCAGATATTCAAATGTTTTCACATCCAGTGGTTTAGTAAAAATGTCAGCGAGTTGTTTGTCAGTGGGAATAAAATGGAGTTCGATGTTATTTTTCATAATATGATCACGAATAAAATGATACCTGAGATCAATATGCTTTGTCTTTGAGTGCATGACTGGATTGTTCGAGATAGCAATGGCACTGGTATTATCGCAAAAGATTGGGGTCTTTGAATACTTAATACCATAATCAAGCAATTGGTTCTTCATCCAGAGTATCTGAGCACAACAACTGGCTGCAGACACATATTCTGCTTCAGCAGTGAATAAGGAAACTGAAGTTTGCTTCTTACTGGTCCAACTCACCAGTTTGCCACCAAGGAAATGACATCCACCAGTAGCGGATTTCCTGTCTATCTTACAACCTGCATGATCTGAATCTGAATAACCCATTAGATCCAAGCCTGAGCCTACCAAAGACCCAAACTGGGGACACCTTTAAGATACTTCAGTATGCGCTTTACAGCAAGCATATGAGATTCCTTTGGATTAGACTGATATCTGGCACATAAACATGTTGAAAACATAATATCTGGTCTACTGGCGGTTAAATACATCAATGAACCAACCATGCCTCTATAGACAGTGGTGTTCACTGGTTTACCATCTGGATCAGAGTCCAGTGACAGTGGTGCAGAAATTGGAGTAGGTTTAGATGGTGAAGAATTCATATAAAATTTCTTTAAAAGATCTCTAACATATTTCTCTTGATTAATAAAAATTCCATCTCTGGTTTGTTTAATCTGAAGACCAAGAAAGTATGTTAATTCACCCATTAAACTCATCTCATATTCAGATGCCATTATTTTTGAAAATTTCTTGCACATGTTTTCATCAATAGAACCAAAAATAATATCATCAACATAAATTTGTACCAACAGAAGATTACCTTTTTCATGAAGTATAAATAAGGTATTGTCAATTGCAACTCTTTTAAAACCATTTTTCAACAAATGTTTAGTCAGAGTGTCATACCAGGCTCGTGGGGCTTGTCTCAGACCATAAAGTGCTTTGTCCAGACGATATACCCAGTGTGGATGCTTTTCATCAATGAAACCTGGTGGTTGCTTGACATAAACTTCTTCTTCTAATTTCCCATTCAAAAATTCACTTTTCACGTCCATCTGGTAGACCTTGAACTGATGATGAGCAGCAAATGCTAAGAAAATTCTAATCGCTTCAAGTCTAGCCACTGGAGCAAATGATTCATCAAAATCAACATCTGACTGGCAATACCCTTGTGCTACCAGTCTGGCCTTATTTCTTATTACGTGTCCTTCTTCATCTATCTTGTTTCTGAAGACCCATCTGGTTCCAATTGGTTCTTTCTTTCCAACTGGGAAAGGGACCAGGTACCAAACCTTATTCCTTTTAAACTGGTGAAGCTCTTCTTGCATAGCTATCACCCAGCTTGGATCTTCCAGAGCCTCGTCAGTTTTCTTTAGTTCTATCAGTGATAGAAAACTGACGTATAAACATTGTTCACTGGAGGCTCTTCTAGTCAGAATACCTCTACTGGACTCTCCTATGATCTGATCGATAGGATGCTCTTTTGTCCACCTAGAGTATTGACCAGTATTGCTATGTGTAACAATATCAGTGCAAGAGTTCAGTTGATCTTCCTCTGGTGTAGCTTCAGGAGGAGGATCTTCCCAGACAACTTCAACATCTTCATCTGAGTCATTTAGATCACGATTTGCATCATGAAATTCTTCATTTTAAGGCATTTCTTGAAGTTCAAGCATAGCTTCAACTGGGACTGATACTGGGGGAGTAGTACGAACATCTAATCTAATAATAAGTTCAGAAGGTTGTTTAAAACTTACTGAAGGATAGAAAGGAGTACTACTGGGAGAAATCTGAACAGGTTCCAGATCTAAATGACTGGAAACATCTTCTTCTGTAGAATCTTTATTGTAGTTGATAAGATCAGATTCACAGAAGACAATTGGAGTTACTGGGGGAGTATCAAGGGTTGGCTTTTATTGATTGCATCATTTGATTCATCAAATGTGACATGTATTGACTCATGGACCTTCTCCAGTCTTTTGTTGTAGACTCTGAAGGCCTTGTGAATTGCTGAATAACCTAAGAAATATCCTTCATCAGCTTTGGCATCAAATTTGCCTAACTGACTGGAGTCGTTTAGGATGTAAACTGGACATCCAAAAACGTGAAAATAACCAATATTTGGTTTTCTATTTCTTAATACTTCATAGGCTGTCTTTTTGTGTCTTTTGATGTAAATTGACCTGTTCTGGGTGTGGCAAGCAGTAGCAATTGCTTCAGCCCAGAAACTGGTAGACAGACCAGATTCAGCTAGCATGCTCCTAGCAGCTTCTATCAGCGTTTGATTCTTTCTTTCTACAATTCCATTCTGTTCTGGAGATCTTGCTGAAGAGAAGTTCTGGGAGATGCCAGTGTCAGTACAGAATGACTCCAGTGTAGCGTTCTGGAATTCTGTTCCATTGTCACTTCTGAACTGACAAACTTTTCTCGCATATTTGAGTTCAATCTGCTTGATGAGACTGATGATTTCAGCAGCAGCTTCATTCTTTGACCTGAGAAAGATAACCCAACAATATCTGGAGAATTCATTGACAATCACCAGGGTGTATCTTTTACCAGCACGAGTCTGAACATTCACTGGACCAAAAAGATCCATATGAAGCATATGAAGTGGTTCAGATATGCTAAAATTCTGTTTGGTCTTGAAACTGGTACGTTTCTGCTTTCCCATCTCACATCCTGGACATGGCCTTTCCTTTTTGAAGGAAACTGAAGGTATCCCATCTGCCAGTTATTTTCTAGACAACTTGTTAATATTTTTGAAATTTAAATGGGATAACCTTTTATGCCATAACCAGTTTGTGTCTTCATCTGCTTGAGTATAGAAACACTGCTCTGAAGGAGAGCTTTCCATATCCATAACATACACATTTCCTCTTCTGGGAGCAATCAATACAACCTTCCAGTCCTTGTTGAATACAATACCCTGAGCAATATTAAATAGAACTTGATAGCCATCATCACACAGTTGACTTACACTGATCAGGTTATATTTCAAACCATTCACAAATGCAACTCGTCTGAATTTGACTTGTCCATTGTTCAGGACACCATATCCCTCAGTCTTTCCACAACCATCATTTCCAAACGTGATTGAGGGTCCATCAGAGATAATGAACTCCTCCAGCAGGGGCTTACATCCGGTCATCGTCCTACCAGCTGCACTGTCAAGATACCAGATAAATTTCTTTCGATCACCCTGCACATCCACCAGATCAATTAATTAGATTTGAGAACCCATCGACTGATGGGTTCACTGGACCCTCCCTTATAGGTCCCTGGAGGTATCTGGTTGAGTTCACTTTCAAAAAATACAGATTTCTCTGCAAAATTAATTGGAATTGATAGTTTTGAAACCTTTTTCTGGTTCTTCTCGTCTGAAGAAACAAATTTCTTCTTTGAAAAAGGTGTAATATTTTGTTTAGGGCCAGATGAAGTACCCTCAAAATTGTTCATTCTTGCATTACAACTTTGAATTTGACAAGTCAGTTGTTTAATCTGACTTTCCAACCTTAACAAAATATTTTCATCAGATGACACCTGAGCCTTTCCAGTTGACTGGATTTTGGGCTTAGGTAGGGAGACGTTCTTTTTCCTTGGAACTGAAGGTTCCTTGGAAGCAGAATGAGGCAAAGGTTTCTTCAGATTGACCTTTTTAACCAGAGCAGTCACCTGTGGTGCTCCAGTCTTAACCTCAGGGGAATGAACTGGAAAAGTATTGGCCTTTGGTGTAACAGGCTCATCATATATGGTGATGGGCTTGAGTACATCTGGTAAACGGTCAATAACTGGTATCAAGGATGCAACATAAGTATTTCCATCTAAATATGCTCGTTTTTTAGAGGGAAATTGATTTACTCCAGCATCATATGGCTTTCTTGTTTCTAGCCATGTTTTAATAACCTGTTTTTCTTTTTGCAAAATTATTTCCAGGTCTTGTTTTTCTTGAACCAGTTGTTCAGTTACCAGAACTTGGGCTTGAAATGTCAGTTCAATGTCTTGAAGTTCTTTTAATTTTGATTTTAAAATTGAAGTTTCAGAAAAATCTGTTTCTAGACCATATAAACTTTCAGATCTAACAGTTTCTACGAAAATTAAATCAGAATTAAGAGCTTCAGCAATATCCAATTTTAATTCAAGGTCAGTTTCAAGATCATAATTACTAACCTTCTTGATCACAATGTCAACCCATCTTCCAGATGTGACATCTTCCTTCACCAGATGCTCTTGATCTGCCAGAGCCATGTAACAGCAGTCTCTTTCCTCTTCTTCATCTGCTGATGATTCATCAGAGGGAACCCATTTTTCTTCAGAGTTTGCAATCATGCATTTATTATTATCAATTTGTTCAGACATGAGAGCAATTTGAGCCTTAAGCTTTTTGTATTTAGATTTATAGCTATCATCAGGCTTTTTACTGGAAGAAAAAGGACCAGGCTGGGATACAAACTGACTGGACCTGCATTCCTTCATAAAATGACCCTTTCTGCCACACTTAAAGCATGTCAGATTAGTCTTATCAGTGGAAGTACCAGATGCATATTGTCCAGATGGCCTATTTGCTCTTGCTTTAAAACGGTTGAATGTTTTAGCAATCATTGCAAACAGGTCATCATTATCAGATTCATCACAGTCTGGAGATATACTGGTAGTTTCTCCATATTCCATTAGTTCAGACATCATCTTCTTCATAGAAAATTCATTCTCAGAAGATATCAGTGCTGTACCATGTTTTTCAGTATGACTGATCACATTGGAACTACTGGAGGCATGGTTAAAGGCATCTTGCTCTGCCACAATTCTTTGAGCCTGATTTTCTTTAGTGAACCTGAAAGCTCCAAATAGAGTTGAAAGAGTGTGAGAGTGCAAAGTTTTTCCTTGTCTCAAAACAAGAATCATGTGAGACCATTTGGTAGGAAGAATATCACAAAATTTCTCCAGAAGTATATCCTTGTCTTTCTCAACCCCAAGACCTCTCAACTGATTGACAATACTCATAAATCTGGTGTAAGTACCAGTGAGAGATTCATTAGGAAGAGCAAAAAATGACTCATACTTCTTATTTAAGGAGACTTTTCTGGTGACAACAGTATCATCAGCTCCTTCATACTGGTTCACTAGTTCATCCCACATGGTTTTAGCACTGGGATAAAGAACTAGTGTGGGAACAAGAGTTTCTGGAACAGCCCTGAGGATCATGTTTTTGAGAAGGGTATCTAAGTTTACCAATCTCCTCTCCTCTTCAGACCAATGTTCCTCCCTATTTTCCCTTCCTCGTCTGGATCCAGTAGGATCAAGAAGAGCATTGAGAGGAGAAGTTGGAATATAAGGACCTTCATTTAAAATTTTCAACATATTCCTCTCAATACCAGTAATATGTAAAATCATCCTGGCTTTCCACGTACCGAATTCTTCACTATTCCCACTGAATTTAGGAACAGGATTATTCGAATAATGCACATGCACGTGTGGTTGAGCAGGATTTGGAGGAGGTGGGGGATTCGTATTGACAACGGGTGGTAGATCATTATTTTGGTCATTTAAATTTGCATTAGGTTCAGGACCAAGATCGAAATTTAGTGTATTTTCTGGGTTGGCCATCGAGAAAATAGATCAAGGTTATTGATTACCCTTACTGCTCTAATACCAAATGTGGGGTCCCTCACTTGATGGTTTAACCCAATAGTGTAAAATACATAAGTCGATAATGAACTAAATTGGACAAGTAATACTTTAAAAATATATGCAAGTATATAAACAAAGTAATACAAGACTTAAAGCAATAAAAAAATAAAGGTGGAACACAATGTAATGTTTCAAGTGTATTTTATTTATGATGTAAATAAAATACAAGGTTGTGCGGAATCAAGATAATACAAATAAGTAAATATCCTAACAACCTTTGAATTACAAATGATCTATATTTGTCAAATATTCTCTAAGATCGAAATACTTAAAGTTGTGAAGTATTCCCTTTTACGATCGAGAGTATTTAGACAAATTCACCTTTTTGCTAAAAAGTAATATTAACAAGGAAATGACTTTGTATTTATAGGCAAATAAATTCTGGAGAGAATTTATTGTGCCGTACAAATATGGTTGCATGCATTTAATGTTTCATTAAATGCATTGGTTAAAATACAAGGATAAATCCTTTTAACCAACCACCTTTACACACGTATGAACATTTACAGAGGCAAGTAGAATATTCCTCGTAAAGTGTGTAAGGGCAAAAAGTCATTACCTCGTAATCAGTGTTCAGACTTGTAAGGTCTGGAACACTGACAAAGTCTCCAGTCGTTGATCTGGTAAGACCGCCAGTGGTCTCCGCCATTTGTCAGTCTTCTTTCTTCTAACTTCAGTCTTTGACTTCAGTGAGAATGTCTTCAGTAGAACAGATCAGTACTGGAGTGAAGTCCAGTGAGCTGAAATCTGGAATCTTCCAGATTTCCTATACAAGTAAATTTGCTCACTGATCTTCTATTATTTCTGGACAAATCTTCAGAGGGACTCCAATCGTCAAGTCTGGAGTGAGTCCAGTCAATCTGGACCTAACAACATTTTATTTAAAACAACGTGATATGAAAAGTATTATCGAAATGATATTTGCTAAATGTAAACAACGTGAGATATTTATAGCAAATGTAAAGATGGTAGTAAAAAATCAGTTTCCTTTTTTGTAGGGGAAATTAGACTTAGTCAATCCACAACCACCATAAAACACACATAATATGAAACTGCTCAGTAAAAAGTTAATAAGATCCTAAAATCCAGCAGTTAAAATATAAAATTGAATGAATGAAAATTATTTATCCATCTGCATCCAACACTCTTATAATTTATAGAGTATAGAGAATAGATTAAATAACATATATAACGATTAACCATTTATCACAATAAATAGTGATTGCATACTATCAACTGCACAATAAAATATATACTGATTGATATAAATATAATTATACAAAAAACAAATATGAGATAAGTTAGCATATATATATGAACAAAAAATAGAAAACAAACTTATTGCATTCCCATTTAACATGATCAGTATGGTAACTTACACAAACATATACCACTTTAGTACATGTTTATACTGAAATAACATGTGATCAGTATATTATGAATTAAACAATGAGTAGATTTATAAAGTTGGCAATATGGTTAAGAAACCCTCATTCTTAATATATTACTGAACGAATGTAATATGAAAAAATAAACATAAATAAATAAATAAACCTGTTCCTCAGAAAAACAAAAACTTTATCCCACTTCCACTGAGTAACACTATTCTCTCTCACATAATCTTAAAGTTTGACATTATGTGATCAAACTCCATCGACATATAGCGGTAAGCTTCATATAATAAAGCATCTAGATTTCGGAAGCCGGCAAGCCAAACATCATTATCATCCTCTTGGACTTTTTGATCCGTCACCTTATCAACCAAATCTTGTCTTCATCACGACAACTCCCAACAACAACAGACTCAACTTGCATAGATGATCCATTATTGGAACTACCAGTATCACACGTAATAGACATTTTATGCAAAACAATGTGATATGAAAAGTATTATCGAAATGATATTTATTAAATGTAAACAACGTGAGATATTTATAGCAAATGTAAAGATGGTAGTGAAAAAACAGTTTCCTTTTTTTGTAGGGGAAATTAGACCTAGTCAATCCACAACCACCATAAAACACACATAATATGAAACTGCTCAGTAAAAAGTTAATAAGATCCTAAAATCCAGCAGTTAAAATATAAAATCGAATGAATGAAAATTATTTATCCATCTGCATCCAACACTCTTATAATTTATAGAGTATAGAGAATAGATTAAATAACATATATAACGATTAACCATTTATCACAATAAATAGGGATTGCATACTATCAACTGCACAATAAAATATATACTGATTGATATAAATATAATTATACAAAAAACAAATATGAGATAAGTTAACATATATATATGATACAAAAAACAAATATGAGATAAGTTAACATATATATATGAACAAAAAATAGAAAACAGACTCATTGCATTCCCATTTAACATGATCAGTATGGTAACTTACACAAACATATACCACTTTAGTAGATGCTTATACTGAAATAACATGTGATCAGTATATTATGAATTAAATAATGAGTAGATTTATAAAGTTGACATTATGGTTAAGAAACCCTCATTCTTAATATATTACTGAACGAATGTAATATGAAAAAATAAACATAAATAAATAAATATCCAATAATAAAGATAAAATATATAAAAACTTAAAGAGTGATTACATAAAGGATAAAAATTCAGTAGTAAAAAAACTATATATGATTTCTAAACAATTCAAGATTATAAACAAACATTACTGATCCCAGGTAATATCCCTTCAACTGATTCAGTATTTGTATCACCACGATCATTACTAACATCTGACTTAAGTTCAACCACACCAAACAATTTTAATTCAGGAATGAGATGCTTTTCCGGCCTCGCAATTGTTAATTCAAATTGTATGTCCAAATTGCCTGCCACTTTACCACCCTAAAACGATATTAAACATTAAACAAAAATCATAAGGATTGGCGTTATAAAAAACTGGTTCAATAGTTTTTAATATTTAAATCCCAGTAAATAAAATTTAATTTACCTCATCATCTGAAAGGAAAATAGACTCATTGCATTCCCATTTCCAAAAGTCTTGGTGCCAAACTTCTTGCAGACTATTCGATGTTATACAATCAAACTTCGATGATAAAAATATTTCAGCTTTATAGAGAAAAAATTTTAAATTGCAGTCAGCAACAACTTGACCAATGTAACCATCTTAAGCATGAATATGTTTTGATATCTTCATGTCAAAATGAATGTCCAACTTAGAACCCGAAACAAACCACTGATACACCATAAAAAGAAGAGTAAATTAAATAATATCTTCAGCTTGAATATGTTTAGATATCTTCATGTCAAAATGAATGTCCAACTTAGAACCCGAAACAAACCACTGATACACCATAAAAAGAAGAGTAAATTAAATAATATCGTAAACAACTTAAAAATGTAAAATTCAAACAATAAAAAAAAATGCAATATACCTGATCCTCAGTAAGACAAACACCATAAAAAGAGAAGAGTAAATTAAATAATATCGTAAACAAATTAAAAGTGTCAAATGCAAAACAAAATTAAATTATGCAATAAACCTGCTCCTCAGAAAGACCAACATCTTTATCCCACCGCCACTGAGTAACCTTGTTATCCTTGACATACTTCTTAAAGTTTGAGAGTATGTGTTCAAACTCAGTCGAAATATAGCGGCCAGCTTCTTCAAGTAAATAAGATATATTCTCGTAGTTTGCAAACAGAGTATCCTCAAACTCCTCTTCGATTCTTTTATCCTTCATTGGTTTAAGAAGAATCTTGTTGTCATCACGACAACTCCCAACCACAACAGAATCAACATGCATAGACGATACATTATTCGCACTACCAGTATCACATGTAGTCGACATTTTGTGGAAAGCAATATGATAAAATAAGTATTGTCGAAATAAAATGTGTTTAATGTAACCAACTTGTGGTATATATAGGCAATTTAAAGATTGTTGTAAAAAAAATTAGTTTCCTCCTTTTTTAAAGGCGAAATTTGACTTGTTCAATATGAAACCCCCATAAAACACACATATTAAAAACTGCTCAGCAAAAAGTAAAAAGGGTACTAATCCTGTAAAACGCAACAGTTATGATACGATAGACCCGCAGTTAGAATACAAATCCAATGGATGAAAATTAATTAACCATCTGGATCCAACGGTCTTGGAAATTCGAGAATAGATGGCTTAGATTTAATCTGACACTTGATCTAACGGCCAAGGAAATTCGAGAACTTAAAGAATAAACGGCTGAGATTTAATTTCAAAGTTGATCCAACGGCCTTGGATATTCGGGAATCAAAGGCCCAGATCTAAAGTCAACGGAATCAAACGGCCCACATTGCAAGTCAAACTTTCCGTATTTTTCAGACGTCACGTGAACATAATATTAAGAATAAAGAAAGAAAAATGATAAATCCTCCTAAAGATTAGCCTAAAAATCCTCCTAAAACTTTAAGAAGGTGACATGTGTTATCCACTAATTCTCTTTCCTAATCTTGCCCCCTGATTTTTTCACATGTCATCATCCAATAATTAGGAGGATTTTTAGGCTATTTTGTTAGAAGGATTAATCATTTTCGAGAAAGAAATAAAAAATATTAATAAGAGTATTTTTTTTTTACTTTTATTTGAGACACGTGTTGAATGGTTATAACCCGACTCGACCCGATAAAAACCAGCCCCCGCCACCGCCATCAATTGAGAAAGGTATATATTCGAAGTTGGGTTATCATTTTCTCACAATCAAATCATAATCGCATCAATCAAAAATCATTCACAATAATCTTTTTTCTTTCATTCTGTTTGTTGATATCACAATAATATTCTTTATTATTGTTTGTATTAGATAGATTGTATTTTTTTTTCATCATGGATGCAATTAAAAAATTCCTTTTCAGTTCGTCGTCGTCATCATCATCATCATCATCATCATCATCATCATCATCATCATCATCATCATCATCATCATCATCATCATCATCATCATCATTGTCTGATTCTTTTCGAGAGCATGTATGATTCTTTATTCTTTCTGTTTATATATATAATTATTATTGTGGATTTGTATGTATCTATAATCTATATCTATAATGTTTCTTTTTTCTCTCTTAATATATATATATATATATCTGTTTATATATATATATATATATATATATATATATATTGTATATATCTATAATCTATATCTATAATGTTTCTTTTTTCTTTCTTAATATATATAATAAATATACAATTATGTGGATGTTCTGGGTCTAAAAAGATGTTTTTTATTAAAGATTTTGATTATCTGATTTGTAATAAAATTGTTATCTTCTTCTAATTGTTAAAAAAAAAATAAAAAAAAAAAAAAAAAAAATTGTTACCGTAATTTCAAGATTCAATGAAAAAAGTATAATTGGAACCTCATTTGACCCGTTTCAACACTAGTAATAGCACCCATTGCATAACCCACCGAGCTTTGACTTATCATGGTGGTGATGATGTTTTTACTCTGGTTATATATATATATAGGATATATGTATTTCTTCGAGTCAATAGTTTTTTTTAAAGAAAAACAAAGCCCGTGATTTTGTTACTCAAAATTTTTAACCGATTTTTGTCAGAACTCAAATATAATAATTTTTTTTTTTTGAAACATTGAGAGAATCAATGTTCAAGTTTGTACATTCTGAGGACCTTTGTTCCACACGTTGTCCATATATCTTTTTTGACGATGTTTCTTGTCAATTCTTTAGGCTTTGGGAAGGATAGGTATCATTTCCGAGGATTGTGGTAGTCCGTTCGTTGGAACTCTTGTATGTGTGCTGGTTGGTTTGATGGGTAGGATTCCCATTGCTAAGAAGAGTAGTCATAGGGCTGTTGATCAAGGGAAAAGAACTCTTTTATCGTCTTCCCTTGATGAAAAGGTTGTCGGTACTCATAGACCGTCTCCATGTATTGCCCCAGGTAGGTTTATATAATTGTACAGTACATGACGACACTTTTAGGTCTACAGTTTTTAAAGCTCCTGCAATGTTTTATTTTGCATATTTACAGCTCGAGGCGATGCATCAATTGTTGTTCAATCAGGGTGTGTCTTGCCTACTCTTATTCAGGATGGAAAGTTGATTGGGTGTGTGAATCGGAAGGTCAGTTTTGAATCTTCGTTTGAGTTATTCGTTACATGTAGAGTTTGTTGTCTCTAAGCTATACTTAATGTATATGTGTATACAGGGTAAAGATAAGCAATTAACTTTTGTCATGGAGACTAACGAGAAATCACAAAAAGTTGACTTGACTAGGAAACACTACATAAATGTTGTGAACATTCATAAGATGATTCCACATGCTATATCAGGTAGGCATATATAATTGGACTGGATGGGATAAAAATTTATTTCTACCGCTCTCATATTTCTTTTTTTTTATTCTTATTATGCATATTTGTAGAGTATCTTCCAGAGTTTGTCCTGCCAACTTTCATCTCAAAGGGTGGCAAGCCAATTGAGTCTCAGAAACACAAGGTAAAATATTGAATCTTTCCATGTATAAAAGTTTTGTATGTACATTGTGTGGTTTCTAAGCTACATTTTATTTGTATGGTTACAGGGACATGAAAAAAGATTAAGCTCTCTTGTGGTGAGTAGAACAATTACCGGCTTGATGAGAAAACTGGATAAACAAGTAGTGGGTACGCAAAGAACCATTACCGGTGTTGTCCCAGGTAGGTATCTGAATTGGGCAGTAGAGGATAATATGTTAACAAAAGTACTGAAATTTCTATGTACTATTCTTTATATATGCAGCTCAAGGACATATACCAATTATTCCATCAGGGTTTGAACGATCAACTCTCATTCAGAAGGATAGCAAGTCGGTTGGGTTTAAGAAATCCCAGGTCATTCTAAAATTCTGTTCCGGTTCATCATCATCATCATCATTGTCTGATGATTCATCCTTTCATCATCTTCAACAGCATGTATGATTCTTTACTCTTTTTGTTTATATATATATATAAAGTTATATCACGAATTCTTTATGTTTATATATATAATTATAACTGTGGATGTCATAATATTCATTAAGATTTGATTTTTGGAATTGTAATGAAAATAGTATGATATTATTTTGTTCATTAACTAAAGATTCTACAATAAAGTATTAATAAAACATAATCTTATCTGACCCGTTTTTGTAATATGACCCATTGGTTGTGATTTATTTTTAGTGATCATGTGTTTACTATGGTTATATTTAGTGATGATGACTTTCCTTGTCTATTCTTTTATTGTTAGGCGCTGAGCATGAAACCAATTCGAAATGAAGATACCGACAAGATTGAAGAAATGACCACAACAGCAGCCGGTTGTCATGGAGCTGCTAACAATTTTGAGAGTACAGATGCTGTCGAGAAAGGAAGTCAAATCTCGTTTTTGAGCAAGGGTTACGTATATCAGATGATTACTCTATTTGAGAGTAAACAATCAAATATCGTTTTTGAGAAAGAAAGTCAAAAGTCGTTTTTCAGCAAGGGGCAGAATTATTCGATACGTACGAACCCTCTATTTGAGAGTGAACAACCTAATCTCGTTTTTGAGAGCAACAGTAAGCCGGGGCCTATTGGTGAGAGTAAAAATTCAACAAATATTCGCTTGAGGTGTAAACAAGATAAAAAGGTTGATGGTATCCATAGAACGTCTCCGTATCATGCCCCAGGTAAGTTTATTTAATAGTACAATGTATGATAATTTTATATGTACACTTTTAAAACTCTTGCAATGTTTTCTTTTGCAGCTCAAGGTGATGCATCAGTTATTGTTCAATCAGGGTTTCTCCAGCCTACTCTTATTCAGGATGACAAGTTGATTGGGTGTGAGAATCGGCAGGTCAGTTTTGAATCTTCGTTTAAGTTATGCGTTAATACTGTACAGTTTGTTTTCTTTAAGCTATACTTCATCTGTATGTATACAGGGTAAAGATAAGCTATTAACTTCTGCCATGGAATCGCACAAAGTTGACTTTACTAGGAACCAAAGTATAAATGCTGTGAACATTCATAAGATGACTCCTCTTGCTGTCTCAGGTAGGCATATATAATTGGACTGTGATAATTTTTTATTTCTACAGCGCTCATATTTCTTTTATTTGTTATCATGCATATTTTCAGCTTCTCTTTCAGAGTGTCACCAGCCAATTTTCATCTCGAAGGGTGGCAAGCCGATTGAGTCTCAGAAACACAAGGTAAAATTTTGATTCTTTCCATTCATTGAATTATTGTATGTTCATTGTGTTGTTTCTAAGCTAGATTTTTTTGTATGGTTACAGGGACAGAAAAAACAATTAAATTCTGTTATGAAGCGTAGAACCATAACTGGATTGGTGCGGAAACAGCATAAACAAGTAGTGGGTACCCAAAGAACCATTACCGGTGTTGTCCCAGGTAGGTCACTGAATATGGCAGTAGAGGATAATATGATTGCATTAGTGCTGAAATTTCTATGTATTATTTTGTATATATGCAGCTCAAGGACATATACCAGTTGTGCGATCAAGGTTTGAACGACCAACTCTCATTCAAAAGGATAGCAAGTTGATTGGGTCTAAGAAACTCCAGGTCAGTTTAAATTTTTTTTATATTAATGTGTGTGTGTGCGCACGTGTATGTATACCATGTGATTTCGCTAAGCTAGACCAATGTGAATACTTACAGGGATCCGAGAAACTATTAAGTTCTGTCGTACAGAGTAAGAAGCCAGGGATCATCAGCTCAAGCAGGAAAAATGATATAAAGGTTGTAGGTACTCGTAAAGATCTGGTTGATGAGAGGTCTCTTAAGTCAGTATCCAAAAAGAAACCAGGAAAAATTGACCCAAGCAGGAAAAATGATATAAAGGTTGTAGGTACTCGTAAAGATCTGGTTGATGAGAGGTCTCTTAAGTCAGTATCCAAAAAGAAACCAGGAAAAATTGACCCAAGCAGGAAAAATGATATAAAGGTTGTGGGTACACGTAAAGATTTGGTTGATGAGAGGTCTTTTCAGTCGGTATCCAAAAGGATTCCAGGAAACATCGATCCAAGCAGGCTAAATGATATTAAGGTTGTGGGTACGCGTAAACATTTTGTTGATGAGAGTTCTCTTCAATCTGTATCTATACAGAGGAATGTTAAAACTGTTCCTCAAGTACCACCTTATAAAGGTGGCAAAATCAGTTCTTCTGAGCTCAAACCTCGGTGGAGATTCTAGAGTCAAGACGGTGGCCATGAGCTACGAGCAAAGCCATACAATCTATACAGCCAGGGATGTTTCAGTACATGATCTTTTTATATTAAATTGATATTAGTTGCTACAAAACTTAATTTTCTACTTGTGTATGCAGGTTACAAAGAGTGCAACAACTCAACAGATTATCTCCAGTTTTTAATCGTGAGCAAGCGTGAGCAAGCGGGAAAAGAAAGCGAAGCAGTTGCGGAGGAGGGAGGGCAAAAAGTGCAAAAAAGACAGTGAACCAGGAGGGGATGGTGGACGAACGGCAGGCGAAGGTGAAGGGAGGGCAAAACAGACGTCCACCCATTCAGACCCCCCTCCCCCCAGCTCACCAGCATGACCCGCGCCCCCACCCCTCACCCCACACCCCCACCCCAAAGCTCCCCCACCCACCCAGCCCCCAGAACCAAAAAAAAAGCCAAATCCACAAAACACAAGAAAAACCCCCCCTACCCACACCACCAAAGACAAAAAAAAAAAAAAAAAAAAAAAAAAAAAAAAAAAACCAAAAGCACAAAAAAAAAAAAAAAACCCCCCACCCCCAACCCCCCAACCCCCCCCCCCCCCCCCCCCACCCTCCCACACACTCACCCAACCAGCCCCCCACACCCCCCCCCCCCCACACCACACACCCCCCACACCCCCACCTCCACCCCTCACCCCCCAACCCCCCCCCCCCCCCCCCCCCCCCCACCCTACCCCCCCCCACCCCCCATAACTCAACCCAAACCACCCCACCCACCACCCCCCAGCCCCCCACCCTCCCCCAAAACCCCACCCAAGTCATAACCCCCACCCAAACTCCCACCCATCACAACTCCCATCCATCGTAACCCCCACCCACTACTCCCTCCCATCATAACCCCCCAACCAACAACAACCACCCATCACAACTCCCATCCATCGTAAACCCCACCCACTACTCCCTCCCATCATAACCCCCCAACCAACAACCACCCCAAAAAAAAAAACCTCAACACATAGAACAGTCCATTAGTTAAGTAAATTGATCATTAGTTGTGCTGCTGCTGACCACGGGAATTATTCGTGTAATTAACTTTTTATGTTTCCTACCGAACTATATATGTATGGTATATGGGCTGTGATGAGACAAAATTGCGTGAAGTTTGAGATTAACCGTATCTTGGCAGGGTAACTTTTGTATTGCAGCCATGGCGGTTTTATCCACTTTGCACTGTTTCTTTTTTACAAATCTGAGCCCTCATTGTTTTTATCTTGATGGATTGACCCTTTTCAGTTTCGACCCAGGTCTGTAGTAAGTTGGGTTCAGCTTGGTAGGTTTTGGGTATGCTACTCTGTTGTATTAATTTCTAGGCTCATGCAAATTTTCCTCGTGCCATTTGGGTCTGAGCTTTTAAGTCTTTAATTGGTTCCTTTTTTCACTTGTGGGGTTGGTTAACCCGATGGCCAAATACTTTGTTTTATTGAGCTCAAAGGTAATGTAGATTTGGTTGAGTGGTAGTTTGTTCTATTTGCTGGTGCCTAGATTCATAATTTCCGGTCTTTTATTGCTTGTTAGTAGGTATTGGCAAGTCATAGATGTTACATGTAGCTTATAGCTCTTATTAGGCACTTTTAGTTCGGATACGAGTCTCGTCTAATGAATCTAGGTTCACAAATGCCAACAGTCTGACCAGTTAGATCAGAAGAGTGAAAAAAATATACTCATTTACCATAAATTAGGTAGAGCAACTGTTAAGGTTTGCAAACTGCGAAATCTTTCCTTATTCTTGAGTTCCAGCTTAATAAGGAAAGTGTATTCACATCGGTGGATTTAGCTCTATATGTCCAAAAAGCTTGAACTGGTTCACTGCTTGGTTCTGGGTTTGAGCAACCTGCCAATTTTGACTGGTCCGGTTACAAGTCGTGTAACCATTCAACTAGAACCATGATCGCGGCCATTTCCCGTATGCGGCCAATATAGATGGGTTTAGCCCCCCACCCCCCCCCCACCCCCCCCCCCCCCCCCCCCCCCCCCCCCCCCCCCCCCCCACCCCCCCCCCCCTTTTTCTTTTTTTTTTTTCGTTTCCTGTTAATTGTCCTATTTTACTTGGTTGATCTAACTGAATATAGATTTTGTATCTTGTTTGGCCTATGTTTTAGATTTGGCACCCCCATATTAAAGTTGGTTGAAAACCATAGTCTACTTCGAGTTGATATGTAGTTTTCTTTATTTTTGCTTGTGAAGTTCGTTAAAATTACTATAATCAGTTGGCCCTTGATATACCAATGTTCTAATATTATTTGCTGTCAAAGTTCTCTGTTATGTAGTCTTACGTAATTTTTATGTTTTCTTTTAGGGTCAGAGTGTAAGAACACATTAATGTCTTTCCACCCCTCCCTCCCATGATCACTTTCCCCACTCCCACTCACCATGACTCATCCCCTCCCCTCCCACCCCATTAAATTGACTCTGAGTTGGTTGATCATGTTTTACTTGTAAATTTCCTTGCACTTATGCATTCGGTTAGGGTACAAGTTTTCTTATGAGTTGGTACTTGGTAGACCAGTTTTTGCTGTCATTAAATTCATATTGGCATGTTCTCATGTCACTCTAGCTTTGGAATTTAGATATATACATAAACCCTAATATATCCAACTTGGTGCTAATAGAAATACATTGAGTTGATTAACTAGTTTTTGCTGGTGAAACATAATAAGTTTTTCTGTTCATAGCATATGTAACCGTGTTTTCCTAAATTAGTTATTGGACTACACTTTTGCTTGCTATATTATTTTATCTCTGTATGTGTTTACTCATGGGACTACATGGACTGGATTTTGCTTGCCAATATTTTGGTCTCACTGAATTTCATTTAGGCATGTTCTCATGTTATCGAGTCTTGCGTGGTTTCTATGTTTTACATTGACCAGGAATTTCCGCAAACATAGATGCACCCGATATGTCCAACTTCTTGGGGATGTTAATAAAATAGCTTATAAGCTAAATGAACCATTAATAGAATAACTTGGTAAGTATTTGTGTTTTCGTAAAAGAGTTGACAGACTAGTTTTTTGCTTGTTATAGTTGGTTTTCAGTTTGATTCATTTTGGTTTTTGTAGTCTTGTTATGTGTTTTATTTGAACTTAGTTTATAAGAACACATAAATGTGCCCACATAAGTTTTAGTTTGTAGAATCGTTTAATCAGACTAGGTTTGTTTGAGATATCCTTTATTAGTTGTGATATTCTTTGAATTTTTTTCTATCCTTTTAAATTTTGTGTTTTCGATGGACCAAATTCTTGTTGTTTTAACTTGTAGATCTATTATATAGTTTCGGTTGATGGACTATGCTTGAATACCAGTTTTCGTTGTTCTTACTATTATTTCCTTTTACGTATTCAAACACATAAACGGACGTCATAGATATAATTTGTAGATCTATCTAATAGTTTCAGTTGATGACTATGGTATATTTTAATGTTATTTACTGATGCTTAGCTTCTATGTTTTATTTTATGATTATTTATTTCCGCTCATTTGAACGCATATAACATATATATTATTTTGTGGATCCATTGAATATGCTAGTTTAAGTTATCGCTTGTCAAGGTTGTTAATAGGTTCGTTATATTTTATTCATTTAGTCATTACATTACATCTTAAGTTAAACGTGCACATAATGTGTCCTGTTAGACTTGTTTCTGTCAAGTATGTGTTTCATATACCTATTAGACTTGGTTCTCGTGTTTTCAAGTCATGCATGACTTCGGACTGCTACCCCATGTGTAGAAGTTTGCACAATCGGTTAATAGAGGCTTCTTAGAGTTTATAGACTCGTTCTGGCCTTTAAACCTCATTAAATTCATTTCTATTTTTCTCGTAAGGATATATGTTTCTATACACTTGTTAGTATGCTTTCACTGTATTTATAGGATACAGAAAAACACTTTTTGTACATGATCTCACGCTTTTTACTTGATATTATATGCTTTCATGATTTGGTGATAATTGTCTATGTAAGTCTATTTTCTATTCGATTGTTTCCTGTAGCTTTTTAGAATTGATCTTATACTAGGATTATTCATACATACACGTGTTCCCCAACCCATATACGTGAGTTTTGATAACCGCTTACTAGGTTAGTTTAAGTTGATAGACTCGTCTTTGGTTGTGAAGCTTAATTTATTTATGAATATGCTTACAATATGTGTTTTCATTTTGACCCCCTTATCTTTCTGGAACAATGTTTAAGTTGATTGATTATCTGCTTGTGGAGCTGGTTAAATTGTTCATATCCCATTGGTTAATATATTAGTATATGGACTTGTTTTTGCTTATATTTGTTCTGATGCCATGTAAGTTTTTACATTCTACTGTATTTTTTTTTATGTAAAATTAGCTATACGTGTTTTTTATAAAAATATAAGTAGATAGACCATTAATTTGCTATAGTTTCTCATGGTATACAATAAATTACAAGATCTGTATATATTACAGGCTTAGTTTGAGAGGATGTTTCTTTTTATTTTCAAATCATTCGTGATTTTATTATTAATGTTCAATTTATGATTTGATTATTATATGAGTACTTCATTAATGCACACACATCTTGATCTACCCATCTGACAGTTATTTCTTCTCATTGTAATTTTTTTAGGTTTGTTCTCATTTTTTCTTAAGTGTTTAGTTTTTTATCAATGCAAAAATCCTTTATAAATTTAATATTCTGAGCCGATCCCTTTGTTTTAGAAATGGATGCTTGTTTTCATGTCTTTCATAATTTATGATCACATTGTAAATGTACTTCCTCTAGTTTGTTATCATGTCTTGGAATGTTTAATTTTTAATAAATACATCATAAAATTCAAGTTTGTACAATTGTCTAATAGGCTGGATGGAGTTGATGTAGTTTTGCATTTCATTTTTATGTTATTACCTCACAATTCAAAAGTCTCTAAAGCTAAAGAATAAATTTGTTCTTGGCCCATCATAGAAACATAGATAAGGTCAACAACGAAACAAACAATGAAACTTTTTTCGTACAAGTATTTTAGAGTAATGTTTCTTGGTTATATAAACACATAATTGACAATCTCTTCCTAGTTCTTAGAGAGGATGGTCATGAGGTTGTCTTCATAAGGGGTTCAATGGGTCACGTGTTCGAGTCTCATTGGAAACGTTCAGATACTAATTTCCTCAGCGAATAATTAGGTAGCAAAAACTTGTAAAAATAAATAATAATTAGAAAATTACAAATTATTGTATTCGCCATAAGTACACGTTATAATCTTGATTTACTCATTTCACAACTATTTTCTAATGAAGGACGTAAGTTTGATGTGTATTTAATGTAAATTATTAGCTTGTACACATGTAAAAAACAAGAGCTTTTACACTTGAATTAAAGTTCATTTTTTAAATTTATGATCACATTGTAAATGTACTTCCTTCAGTTTGTTATCAAATGGATGTTTGTTTTCATGTCTTTCATAATTTATGATCACATTGTAAATGTACTTCCTCTAGTTTGTTTTCATATCTTTCATAATTTATGATCACATTGTAAATGTACTTCCTCTAGTTTGTTATCATGTCTTGGAATGTTTAATTTTTAATAAATACATCATAAAATTCAAGTTTGTACAATTGTCTAATAGGCTGGATGGAGTTGATGTAGTTTTGCATTTCATTTTTATGTTATTACCTCACAATTCAAAAGTCTCTAAAGCTAAAGAATAAATTTGTTCTTGGCCCATCATAGAAACATAGATAAGGTCAACAACGAAACAAACAATGAAACTTTTTTCGTACAAGTATTTTAGAGTAATGTTTCTTGGTTATATAAACACATAATTGACAATCTCTTCCTAGTTCTTAGAGAGGATGGTCATGAGGTTGTCTTCATAAGGGGTTCAATGGGTCACGTGTTCGAGTCTCATTGGAAACGTTCAGATACTAATTTCCTCAGCGAATAATTAGGTAGCAAAAACTTGTAAAAATAAATAATAATTAGAAAATTACAAATTATTGTATTCGCCATAAGTACACGTTATAATCTTGATTTACTCATTTCACAACTATTTTCTAATGAAGGACGTAAGTTTGATGTGTATTTAATGTAAATTATTAGCTTGTACACATGTAAAAAACAAGAGCTTTTACACTTGAATTAAAGTTCATTTTTTAAAACAACACTTGTTAATAATCTTCTTTCTTTACTAATTGCATTCATAATACAAGTTAACAAATCTTGTTTTACTAAGAGTTCCAAATTTCTAAAAACACCAATAAGACTTGTTAGTAATTTTCTTTTATATGGTATCATTGTTTTTTTTAGCTTTTCGTCTTAATAATTTATCTTTGTCTTTGTATTACCAAGTAAAACATTACTCTTTGTATTATCAAGTAAATCATTATTCTAAAGTTATGCGTTTGTATATCATACATAACCGGTTATACATGCCTAAATACATCAAAATATCATATTGATTATTTTGTTTCCAGGCATGTATGATATACTAATTTTAAACCCGTTCAGTTTAATTATGTATAATATTTTTCATTTCGTTCATAAGTTTTTATATCTTTTTACTTATTTATTCTTCTCTTTTTATTCATAAAAATAAGGCAGAGTCCAAATGACCGTTGTTATAAATGGATAAAAATTAAAGTGAGGTTTCACCACTTTTTTAGGATATTGAAATAAGGCAGAGTCCAAATGACCGTTGTTATAAATGGATAAAAATTAAAGTGAGGTTTCACCACTTTTTTAGGATATTGAAATAAGGCAGAGTCCAAATGACCGTTGTTATAAATGGATAAAAATTAAAGTGAGGTTTCACCACTTTTTTAGGATATTGAAATTAGGCAGAGTCCAAATGACGTTGTTATAAATGGATAAAAATTAAAGTGAGGTTTCACCACTTTTTTAGGATATGAAATTAGCTCACAGTTTCTTGATTATCTTTTATGAAATGAAAGAACACACACCTTAGTATTAACTACATATGCACAGTTTTGCACCATATTTTCATAGCAACTATGGTACCTACGTAGGGCTGTAAACGAACCGAACGAACACGAACGAGAGCTTGTTCATGTTCGTTCGTTTAACTTAACGAACGGTTCACGAACAGATAAACGAACATAATGTTATGTTCATGAACATATAAACGAACATAATGGTTTGTTCATGAACTTAACGAACTATTTTGTTCATGAACATTAAACGAACATAATGTTGTTCATGAACATTAAACGAACATAATGTTTGTTCATGAACATTAAACGAACATAATGTTGTTCATAACATTAAACGAACATAATGTGTTCATGAACATTAAACGAACATAATGTTTGTTCATGAACATTAAACGAACATAATGTTGTTCATGAACATTA
Source organism: Erigeron breviscapus (assembly GCA_034093135.1). Lineage (NCBI taxonomy): Eukaryota > Viridiplantae > Streptophyta > Magnoliopsida > Asterales > Asteraceae > Erigeron > Erigeron breviscapus. Next base: position 121,847,478 of record CM067170.1, on the reverse strand, counting down.
AACGAACATAATGTTTGTTCATGAACATTAAACGAACATAATGTGTTCATGAACATTAAACGAACATAATGTTTGTTCATGAACATTAAACGAACATAATGTTGTTCATGAACATTAAACGAACATAATGTTGTTCATGAACATTAAACGAACATAATGTTTGTTCATGAACATTAAACGAACATAATGTTGTTCATGAACATTAAACGAACATAATGTTGTTCATGAACATTAAACGAACATAATGTTTGTTCATGAACATTAAACGAACATAATGTTGTTCATGAACATTAAACGAACATAATGTTTGTTCATGAACATTAAACGAACATAATGTGTTCATGAACATTAAACGAACATAATGTTTGTTCATGAACATTAAACGAACATAATGTTGTTCATGAACATTAAACGAACATAATGTTGTTCATGAACATTAAACGAACATAATGTTTGTTCATGAACATTAAACGAACATAATGTTGTTCATGAACATTAAACGAACATAATGTTGTTCATGAACATTAAACGAACATAATGTTTGTTCATGAACATTAAACGAACATAATGTTGTTCATGAACATTAAACGAACATAATGTTTGTTCATGAACATTAAACGAACATAATGTTGTTCATGAACATTAAACGAACATAATGTGTTCATGAACATTAAACGAACATAATGTTTGTTCATGAACATTAAACGAACATAATGTGTTCATGAACATTAAACGAACATAATGTTTGTTCATGAACATTAAACGAACATAATGTTGTTCATGAACATTAAACGAACATAATGTGTTCATGAACATTAAACGAACATAATGTTTGTTCATGAACATTAAACGAACATAATGTGTTCATGAACATTAAACGAACATAATGTTTGTTCATGAACATTAAACGAACATAATGTTGTTCATGAACATTAAACGAACATAATGTTGTTCATGAACATTAAACGAACATAATGTTTGTTCATGAACATTAAACGAACATAATGTTGTTCATGAACATTAAACGAACATAATGTTGTTCATGAACATTAAACGAACATAATGTTGTTCATGAACATTAAACGAACATAATGTTGTTCATGAACATTAAACGAACATAATGTTTGTTCATGAACATTAAACGAACATAATGTTGTTCATGAACATTAAACGAACATAATGTTTGTTCATGAACATTAAACGAACATAATGTTGTTCATGAACATTAAACGAACATAATGTGTTCATGAACATTAAACGAACATAATGTTTGTTCATGAACATTAAACGAACATAATGTGTTCATGAACAATAAACGAACATAATGTTGTGTTCACGAACAGATGAACGAACATAATAGCTTGTTCATGTTCGTTCGTTTAACTTAACGAACGGTTCACGAACAGATAAACGAACATAATGTTATGTTCATGAACATATAAACGAACATAATGGTTTGTTCATGTTCGTTCATTTGTGTTCATGAACGAATGTTCACGAACACAAACAAATACCAATGAACAAACATATAACTAAAAATATTTACAAACATATAATTAAAAATATATATAATTCATATTCAAGGTTACAAAATATTGATCGGCTAAGAGTTTTACGAAACTTTCCTACTTTAGAAAGTGAAAATATCTTCATATTTAATTTTCCTTTTAAGTATATAAATAATTAGATATTAATGTTAATATTAATAGTAATATTAATATATATAGCAAAAAGAAATGTTCACGAACATAAACAAACGGATGTTCATGAACATAAATGAACGGTGATGTTCACGAACATATAAACGAACATAATGTTGTGTTCACGAACAGATGAACGAACATAATGGTTTGTTCATGTTCGTTCGTTTAACTAAACGAACAAATTTTTATGTTCATGTTCTTTCATTTAACTAAACAAACGAACACGAACGAACTTACCGCCGAACGGTTAATGAACTGTTCATGAATGAACTATTCGGTTCATTTACAGCCTTATACCTACGTAGTTTCCATTCCTTTTTGGTGAAGTTTCTATACATTGAAATTGTATGGAAAGAAAAAAAATATATTAAAGTATTATTTTTTCCTTGTTTTTTTTTTTTGTTTCTAACAAATGTTGACTGCAAAGATAGATCACATTGCTAGTCGAAACCATTGTTGTAAAACCAAATGGTATTATTAATCAAGTTAAAAACTTCAGTACTTCACGGCATCTTGCCAACTCTGTTCAATGTCTTTATTCAATTATCCTTGTTGTAACTCGATAAATGGGTCATTGTTCTTCGATTGTTGTTAATCAGTATTGGCCGGTTGAAAAAACTAACACCTAGTATTAATCACATATGCACAGTTTTGCACCATATTTTCATAGCAACTATGGTACCTACGTAGGGCTGTAAACGAACCGAACGAACACGAACGAGAGCTTGTTCATGTTCGTTCGTTTAACTTAACGAACGGTTCACGAACAGATAAACGAACATAATGTTATGTTCATGAACATATAAACGAACATAATGTTATGTTCATGAACATATAAACGAACATAATGGTTTGTTCATGTTCGTTCATTTGTGTTCATGAACGAATGTTCACGAACACAAACAAATACCAATGAACAAACATATAACTAAAAATATTTACAAACATATAATTAAAAATATTATAATTCATATTCAAGGTTACAAAATATTGATCGGCTAAGAGTTTTACGAAACTTTCCTACTTTAGAAAGTGAAAATATCTTCATATTTAATTTTCCTTTTAAGTATATAAATAATTAGATATTAATGTTAATATTAATAGTAATATTAATATATATAGCAAAAAGAAATGTTCACGAACACAAACAAATACCAATGAACAAACATATAACTAAAAATATTTACAAACATATAATTAAAAATATTATAATTCATATTCAAGGTTACAAAATATTGATCGGCTAAGAGTTTTACGAAACTTTCCTACTTTAGAAAGTGAAAATATCTTCATATTTAATTTTCCTTTTAAGTATATAAATAATTAGATATTAATGTTAATATTAATAGTAATATTAATATATATAGCAAAAAGAAATGTTAACGAACACAAACAAATACCAATGAACAAACATATAACTAAAAATATTTACAAACATATAATTAAAAATATTATAATTCATATTCAAGGTTACAAAATATTGATCGGCTAAGAGTTTTACGAAACTTTCCTACTTTAGAAAGTGAAAATATCTTCATATTTAATTTTCCTTTTAAGTATATAAATAATTAGATATTAATGTTAATATTAATAGTAATATTAATATATATAGCAAAAAGAAATGTTAACGAACACAAACAAATACCAATGAACAAACATATAACTAAAAATATTTACAAACATATAATTAAAAATATTATAATTCATATTCAAGGTTACAAAATATTGATCGGCTAAGAGTTTTACGAAACTTTCCTACTTTAGAAAGTGAAAATATCTTCATATTTAATTTTCCTTTTAAGTATATAAATAATTAGATATTAATGTTAATATTAATAGTAATATTAATATATATAGCAAAAAGAAATGTTCACGAACATAAACAAACGGATGTTCATGAACATAAATGAACGGTGTTCATGAACAATAAACGAACATAATGTATGTTCATGAACATAAACGAACATTGTTCATGAACATATTATCGAACGTTCACGAACATAAGTGAACGAACGAGGAGTTGTGTTCATGTTCGTTCGTTTAACTAAACGAACAAATTTTTATGTTCATGTTCTTTCATTTAACTAAACAAACGAACACGAACGAACTTACCGCCGAACGGTTAATGAACTGTTCATGAATGAACTATTCGGTTCATTTACAGCCTTATACCTACGTAGTTTCCATTCCTTTTTGGTGAAGTTTCTATACATTGAAATTGTATGGAAAGAAAAAAAATATATTAAAGTATTATTTTTTCCTTGCTTTTTTTTTGGTTTCTAACAAATGTTGACTGCAAAGATAGATCACATTGCTAGTCGAAACCATTGTTGTAAAACCAAATGGTATTATTAATCAAGTTAAAAACTTCAGTACTTCACGGCATCTTGCCAACTCTGTTCAATGTCTTTATTCAATTATCCTTGTTGTAACTCGATAAATGGGTCATTGTTCTTCGATTGTTGTTAATCAGTATTGGCCGGTTGAAAAAACTAACACCTAGTATTAATCACATATGCACATTTTTGCACCATACCTTCATTGCAACTATGGTACCTATGTAGTATTCATTCCTTTTTGGTGAAGTTTCTATACATTGAAATTGTATGAAAAGAAAAAAAATATATATATCAAAGTATTGTTTTTCCCTTGCTTTTTTTTTGGTTTCTAACAAATGTTGACTGCAAAGATTAATCACATTGCTAGTCGAAACCATTGCTATTGGTCATCGTTATTATACGTCAAATGCACACTTGACTTCTAACTTTGATGAACCATAACTAGTCGAAACCATTGTTATAGAACCAAATGGTATTATTTTAGTTAAAAACTTCAGTACTTCACGGCATCTTGCCAACTCTGTTCAATGTCTTTATTCAATTATCCTTGGTGTAACTCGATAAATGGCTCATTGTTCTCCGATTGTTGTTAATCAGTATTGGCCGGTTGAAATCGTTATCAATAGTTTGACACAAACCTTTTAACTAATGTATGTAGCTTTTTTTTCTGAATAAAAAATTAGAGCTTATATGGGCTCGACAACTTTAATGCACTTTCAAAACATATAATTTACTCCTTCCGTCCCATTTTAATTGTCTTATTTTGATTGGTCAAGTCTTTTTCTTCCTACTTTGACCGTAAATATATTTGTTTGTGTTATATATTAGTTGATGAAAGTTATATCAATGAAAAGTACATTTAAAATTCAATTAATTCATATATGTTATATCAAGTGTTATATAACACAAACAACAATATTTACGGTCAAAGTTGAAAGAAAAAAACTCAAAAAGTCAAACTATGACACTTAATATGGGACAGAGAGAGTACTTACTAGAGGAGGGGGATATAGAACCCAACCTATTCAGCCCAACACCACTAGTTTTGGTACATTATTTGGTTAGATCTTAGCCCAAAAGTTAAAATGAACCCAACCCAAAAATAATAAACCCCATGCTTTAGATAAACTTTTTTAGAAAATAAAATCATCTGCTCATCTAGACATCTAGTCAGCTCAAGTTTACTGATGTGGGTTCATGCTTTATGTTTTAGCTTTTGATGGAAGTTTTTATAAGAATACAACAACAAAATTATCCCAAGTTTTGAACGGCTATTCATCATCCTCAATTTTACTTGATATTAAATCAGAATTTTATAATTTTATCAATGTTATACATTAAATTTTTATTATAATTTATGAACTTTGTAATAAACTATTTGTTTATTTTGAGAGTTTGTATAATTTTTCAAGTGTGATTTTTTATTGTTAATTCTTGTTGGAAACTTGCTAGTTTATATTTCTTTAAGTTGTTTTTGTAAAAAGTTTTATCATTATATTTGTTTTAGGTAGTTTTTAGTATTGTTTTTAGGTGTTGTTTGTATGTTGACTTTGGGCTGTTTTTATTACTCTTGTTTTAGGTTGTTTTGTTGCTGTTTTCAATGTCGTTCCTAGGTTGTTTTTAGGTTGTTATGTTGCAGATTTAAGGCTACCTAGAGCTACTGATTAGATTTTAAGGCTGGTTAATCGCTTATTTTAAAAGGTTCAATATATACTGTCCAAACGAACCAAACACGAAAAATGAATTCCAAGTAAGACGGAACATTTAAGTTGAGTCTTGTATAATAGCACAAATATTTCGATAGTTCATGTAAATGTAACATATTTGATGGTTTGGTAAGATGAAAATGCATTTGTAGACAACTACTACAAATTAACAGAGAGATGAAAGATTAATGAAGCATATGTAAATTCCAATTTCACTTCCAAAAGAAAAACAAGGTTACATTAATGACCATAAATGAGAAAAATAAATGACATAAAAATGTTACAACAAATGTTCTAAAAAAAAGAAATGTTACAACAGTACACAGGACATGTACAAAGATAATAGAGAAAATTTCATTACATACCCCTAGGGTATGTCATATTATTAAGTTTCGCCCCTCTCGTTTTTTCGTATTACATACCCCTGTGGTACTTGACGGAGCCCAACTAACATCTGTTAGAGTGAAGGGTACGTAATGATACAAAAAGTCACCATAGGGATATGTAATAATACGAAAAAACGAGAGGGACAAAACTTAATAATATGACATACCCCAAGGGTATGTAATGAAATTTTCTCAAGATAATAATAAAAATTTCACAACTTGTATCACCTAGAAATACCCCAAAATAACAACTAATCCCATAGTAATTTTTTAGATGAATGAGGTGTTTTTGCATTTGATATGTAGAATAAGGCGTTCAACGGATGAATATGTAAAACATGTAAAGCCTTGTCATCCGTTGACCAGCCTTGTTTTACATATCAAACACAACAAAACCCATTCATCCAACAAATTTCACCCAAAGGCTAATCATCATCAGTGGAGCACGAACAACAGAACACGAACCTCACAACAGCCTTCACAGACCTTGCCAACACATTACCACGATCAGGAACATTTCTCTCCGTCATGTCTTCTACTTTAAATGAAAGATACAAGAATATTGATATAGAGTAGATGTGTGTATATAGCGATCGATAGCAATGCATAGGATCTCTTTATATAGATTACGATTTGTGATGTATCCATATATATTTTTCGGTTAGTTTCCTATAAAGTTCAGTGTGTTTTGTATGTATGTTTCTCTGTTTTGTATAAGATGGTATCATCAAATCTTGCTAGAAATTAGCTCAAAATTTCTTGAAATACATACAACAAACACACACCTGGTAGTGTGTGTGCACATTTTTGGACCATGCCTTCATCACACCCATGTTAGTTTCCATTGGTTTTTTGTTGAAGTTTCTATACAATGTGATTGTATGAAAAGAATTATAAACAACGAGAGATAGTACCCGCGCGTTGCGGCGGTGAGATGGTGGGGTGATAAGTCATAGGAGGTGATAGTCAAATGCCTTAGCCGTACGGGCTCCGCCATCAGATTTAAAAATTCGTCGAAAGTATATCGAATGACATCTCTAATGAAAGAGCATGAAATTTTAAGAACACCCATACAATTTTTATAATTTATTGATATACGGTTTTTGAGATAAAAGATTTTGAATGAATTAGAGGTATATATATAATGATTTATGGAGGAGAGAGAAAAAAATGAGTGGTTAAGATTTGAGGAGAGAGAAAAATGAGTGGTTGGATTTAAGGGTATTATAGGTATATTAGGTACAGATGTTTAAATTAGTGAATAAAGAAGAGGGGTATTTTCGTCGGTTCAAATCATCTTTTCTTAAAAAAAAAAGTACTCCTCTTTTATAAGATAATATAGATATATCCGATTTCTTTTCTCCTCGCCGCTTCTTCATCTTGGTTTCCCATATCATGTATGAATTTGAGTTCTGAAAATATCTCAATTTAATGTTAGTTGCCTTGAAGATTACCTCAAATGCAAGTATATATGCAACTAAATTTGACTTTGGTGAATTACTAATATACAAACACAATATTATCAACTTTCTGTGTTTTTTTTTTCTTTTCAGCTTGGGGCAAACTACAACTAGTCACGTTTTTTAGCCATGACCGGTTCACCGACCGGTCTTTTTGTCATTTGTAACCAAATTCGCAAAGATACAAAACATTTTCCAAATAATGACTATATATGTAGATATCCAACACGTTATATATTGAACAATATCAAAATTAAACGTTTAGTGTGTAGTGTCGTCCTTGAGAATTTATGGACCTCAGCCGGAAAAAAAGGGTCCGGGGGATAGATGCAATATTTATAATTATATAAACTAAGATATAAAAACGACGATAAATGTTATAGTAAATTGGTTGATCAACTCTTGATAGTCTATATTATCTAAGATCTCATTCTCGATCGCTATCATCGTCAATCCACTAAGTCTTTTCTTGACCCATTATAACAATCAAATCTAAATTCAAAACACCCAATTCTATTTCTAAATTATTAACCAAAAAAATAAAAAATAAAATTATGTCCGATTAACATGATCGATATTCTTACTTTATATTATATGTACAACAACAACAACAATATTAATAACATCCACAATTTAAAAATACAAATAAAACATATGACATTAAATAAATTAAATAAAAAGATAAATCTTTCATAATAATGACTGTGTTGCTTCTACTCTAAGCCTTTTGTGAATTGTGACAATGACATACAGACGTTAGCAGACAGCACACATACAATAACGTAAGTTTAGGTTTTCTTTTTAAGAGGCGTAATATTATTTTTTTATCCATAAAAGATATGTAAGTGGATTTTTTTTTTGGTTAAGTACATGTATTAATTTTGGATAATTGTTAAATTGTAATGAGCTTAGTTAATACTTAATAACATATATATTCTTTATATACATACATAAAAAAGTTAAAAAATCAGGCCCCCTAAAAAATCGGACCTCGGCCGATCGTCCACCCCGTCCCATGTCTAAACCGCCCCTGTTAGTGTGTACTCTGATTGTTGATAATTAAAATTTTTTCTATGCTAAAAAAAATTTAAATTTAAATTTTTTTAGCCTAAATATTTTTTTCCTCAGCATTTTCCTACATGGCGTCACCAGAACGATCAAACTGACAAGTCAGCAGCCACGTAGGCAGCTTATCTGCTGATGTGGAGTATCCACTTAAGCAAATATAAGCCATAAGTGAGCTTTTAATAAAAAAATCTGAAGGTGTGTTTCGAACCCGTTACCTTCGAATTCACGTAGAGAGTATTCACCACTAGAACCAAGCTTGATTTTGTTTTGGAATTGGAAACCCAAAATTGATAAAACGTCATTCCTTAATAATCAGATCTCTAATTTTTAGTAAACAAATATCCCCTCATATTAGTGCCTTCATCAAACGCAATTAGTACAGAAAACAAATATCTTCCCATATTCTTTCAATCAAATTCGTTGTTGATGATACCTCAAAGATCTAAACTTTAGGAATTTAGGGTTTTAATTTAGATGGATATAATCAATATATTTATAAAGATTTCAGCATTCAAAAATTTTCTATTTCCACTGTCAATTTCACACTTCCGATCCTTTCATCCAGGTTTGTATTTTCGATCTCATTTTTGTTTGTTTTAATGTATCTCTATATTAGTTTAATCTTTATTTATATGTTTGTAAATATAAATCATGAATATGGTTATATATATATAGGGATTTCGGTATGGGTTATATCATTTGAATATAGGTTTTGGGTTTTGTGTATATAAACCACATTTGATTTAAATTGTGTATACATATAGAGATATGTATATGTATGTCTTATTTTTTTTACATGAATAGCCATACATAAGTTCATGTTAGGTTTGAAGCTGTTCATCCTATTGGTTATGTGTAATAATTTAGTAGATATTACATTTTTCGTAAGCGAATTGTGATTGTAAGAACGGTAGATCGTGGTGTTGAAACTGTAGCTTAGCGTAGCGTTTGTCACTTTTGAAGTCGTAAAGCATCTGATCACTGTATATATCATCTCAATATTTTTTTTAGAGGATAATAGTTTAAATATGAAATTCGGGCTTCTAAAGAACCCATATTCTCATGTATCTCTAGCATGATTTCCGTGACCAAAGTCATAAAATATGAGCTTTCTTTGATCAAATAAATATATGAGCTTTCTTTGATCAAATAAATAATGAATCAAGGTAAAGAAACCAGATAATCTTTATGCAAAAGACATCTACTTTATGCCTCAACTTACGTTTTTACCAAAGTTGCTTCTTTGGTACAAAGTGATTTAAGGGTAATTCTTTTCCCTCTAAACACAGTTGACTTTGTCATGTTCACTTAACATCTTTATGATCTATATATACTAATGACTTTAATTGATTAAACATTTTATGTGTTGTTGCTGTAGTTTAAATATGTAAGCTTTAACGTTGTTTATGATCTATATAAACTCTAATGACTTAAGTTAATATTATTGAATAGACTCTTATTCTATTATGATATTTTTCATGATACACTTTGCATATAGCATACTCCTCTTATGTTTCTTAGTTTCAATTCTATCTAATAATTCTATTTTAAGGCGAGTTGATGAGTCATTAGTCATAGTGCATGCATAATATGTCTGTACCATTAACATTGATGTTTGGACATGTGTAAAAAAACTCAGTGCTTATTAACAAATTTGTTTTAAGAACTTGTGCATTTCTTAACACTGGTATGTCTTTACAAATATCCTAGGAAAGTGATTTAAAGAAAGCCGAAATTGACATTCATTGGGCTAAAGGAACCTTCATTTGAAACTTCTAAATTCCAGGCTCTACAAAAACGCAAGAGTTCAGCAGATTTTATTAAATTTACCAGTAATCACATGGTGTTCCAGCTTTGCCTTTTTAGCTTGGTTAACATGTGAATTTATCACTCAAAGATTGTTAACAGTTATGAACTTTGTTGTATCTGAGATAATGGTTTCTTGATGTTTTGGTTATTAGAAATATCAAATCGTGCAGGAAGTGAAGTGCAGAATATATTTTTGGCTATACAACTAATTATGGCCTTACCCGGGAGATGGAGAAGCTAATATATTTGGTCCACTTTTCTTTTGCAGGAGGTGGTTGCCTTCTGCCGTGAACATTTCTGACCAAATAAAGAAGCTTTTCGTAACAAGAAGTTTGATCTTGTGATCAATGATTTCAAGTAAGCCCTCAACTAAGGATGTCTTATTGTATTTATGATCGGGCAACTCTATCAAGAGTTAGGATTGTAATGATAGTTGTAAGCCAAGTTTTAATCTGGTCAATTCTTAAAGGAATTGGGCAACAATAATGGTTTGACGAAATAACAAAAGCTTTTAGTAACATGAAGCTTGACCCTGTGATCAATGATTCCAGGTAAGCCTTAACTAAGAGCTAACATAGGAAGGACAGTAATAAACCAAGTTTTAACCAGGCCCATTCTTAGACAAATTGGGTAAGCAAGATGGTTAAAAGAAATAATCAAATTCTGTAATTGAAGTTGTTGCAAATTTAAAGATTTGACTTCTAGATATATGGATCTTGGTTATTTCAGAGTAATGTTACCAAGGTGATCTCAAATAAGGCCTTTCAAGTGTTGATTTTGGTTATCTGAAGTTCTCGACATGTTGTGCATCTCGATGGTGTACTTTTTCATATTTGTTTTTGAGTTTTTTGGGTTCCATATTACTCTAATGTTGGTGACGTTTAGGGTTTTTAAATCAACATGTTTTGATGAAGTTAAGGTAAGGTATATGTTGTATTAATTTTCAAATGATACCAACTTCCATTTACTACTTTTTACTTCCAAATTAAAAGCTGGACAGTTAATGGTGACTTTTGCATCCTCTCTTTCAAATAGTTATATATGCAGAAACTAAGCAAATAGCTCATATAGTTCTCTTTTACAATTTACTACAAAATGGTCTTAAAGTAGGGTTTATGTGTGGATGGTTTAATTATCTAAAAGTAACTAATGAGATGCACAGATTGTTTATTACAAAATGCTTATTTTGTCACTTTGCTAAAGTCCTATAAGTAGATAGATTTCAGCTCAATGGATTTCATTTGAGTTTCATCTATTTGACTTCTCGCTACTGAGTTGGTGACATATAATTTTGTTTTGAAGGTTGCCAAGTTAAAGAACCACTTCAATGAAGTCTTCGATAACAATCATTGGTTAAGCTTCAGGTTTTTATACTCCGTGGTCCATGTCATGTAGAGGTCATTGTCTTGTCTTACATGGTCTTCTGCAAATGGAGTATCTTTATGCTCTGTATAGTAATATTTTTCTACATATACTTACTCATGCTCTGTTTTGATAGTCTATGTCTAAGACTAACACTTTTATAATTACTATGTTTCAACCCAAGGATATTGGTTAGATAGATAAACTTGAAAATGGATTTTAAAGGGGCAAAAATAAGCTTCATTGATGTTGGATGAATGACAATAGATTCTTCTTCATCGTAATAAAATAATTGATGTTACAGGATTTTCATTTTTTTATTTTTTATTTTTGAAGTTTCATGTATATCATAATGAGTTACAAGGTTTTTTTTTTCTTTGAATGTAAGATGTTGTCAACAAAGCACAAACTTTGGTCTATCATTCCTACTTTATGTTTTATTTATTAAAATAAAGTAGGCAATTGATCAAATAACATGTTATAATAGTTTGACGATAGGGGATGTTTCTATTTGTTATATATGTTTCAAAGGTCATTTGGAAGTAAAATCCTTAAAGGGTATAACGTTTTCATATAAAACGTTTGTGATATCTTCTCTATATAGATATATAAAAAAAGTTCATACATTATGTTGTTTATGTAATATTGTAAAGTCGTCTTAAATAATATCTCAAACATCATGTATATCAACACAAATACTATCCTATTAAGTCGTTTGTTTTTCTTTTACTAGACTTATGTCCGCGCAATGCGGCGGCGATGAGGTAGTGATGGCGGTGGTGATGGTGGTGACGGTGGTGGGGGCGGCAGTGGGGACGGTGATGGGGGCGACGATGGTGGTGAATGTAAAAGTAATTGATGTTAAAGGTGGTATTGTAGATATTTTAAGTGTTGGGGATCTATACTGTAAATTATTTCATTAAGGGTAATATAGGTATATTAGATGGAGATGTTTAAATTAGTAAATAAAGGAGAAGGGTATTTTTGATTTTTCAAAGGTAAAAAGTTTAAGGAAAAAAAAGGAGTGGTTTGTTTTATTAGATAGTATACATAATGAAATGATTGCTAAAATATGAAGACATTGCCATATCATTTAAATAAATAAAAAATAAATGAGAAGGATAGTTTAGTTAGATAGGATGGAACCACTGGGTTAAACCCAGTGGCCAGGGGTGTTTCACTAAACCTGCTATGCGGGGCCCCGGGGGAGTTTACTCCAAGGTCTCAAGTTCGAACCTTGGTAGGTTCTCCTCGACGGTATTTTCCAATTAAGGAGGTGGTATGGTGAGAAAGGCTATTTAAGATCCGCTTAGTGCGGGACCCTTTTGTTGTGCGATTAGCACACATCATACGCGTCTGAGGTAAAATTCACTTGTCAAAAAAAAAAAAAAAAATTAAGATAGAGGTTTTTTAGAAGAAATTGAAAGGGCCAGAAAGGGAAGAAAATTGTTTTTTTATTAGAGAGTATAGACTATAGAGTATAGATATAAATAATTATTCACTTTTTGTTATAATATTTTTTTGTTTCATGTCATTTACGATAAGTTATGTAAAAATTAAAAAAGCCCGGTGCAACGCACAGGTTTCACCTAGTAATGCCAACATAGAATACGACATCTCCTCTCTGGCTTTTTCGTTTTCTCTCCTTTTTTATAAAAATCTTTGTGACACTTTAGTCCTCTTTTTCTCCACAACAATACAGGCCCCCTAATTCCGCCGTGAGAGTAACGTATTGCCGGGAAATTTTATCGGACCATTCGCTACATTTTTTTTACCAGTGACCGGAATATTTTTATTGTGGGGTGTTTAGTTTTTTTATTTTTTATTTCTTATTTGTGAATTGAATGACATTAAGAAAAAGATGAGGATCTTTTAAAGTTAGTCTGAAATTAGTAAAGTTAGTATCTTTGTCTTTATGATTAAAATCAAAAATTTAAGATTTAAAAATCATTTTTAAATTTTGAGCCTTAATTTTAATTTAAACATCAATTTAAACATCAAGATCTTCAATTTTACAAAATAAAGTTAACTTTTATTTTTTTTGAAAGGTGAATATCGCTGGAAACTTCGTGTCATGATTCGACAACAGGAGGTCTAGGATACGTTGTCTTAACCGGGTCTGCGCTAAAGAGCTACCTCGAAGTAGAAATGCCTATTTCAAATACCCGATAGAGGAAAACCCCTTACTAATCCGCCCGAAAGCACGACGATCGATTAATAGGGGTAAACCCTGCCCCCTCAGACTTGATCTGGGTATAACCAAGTCAAGTCCTCATAAAGAGACTTCTTATGTCTTTCCCAAAACTTGAACATAAAACATCTTGAATAGGGGTGATTTTTTAACCATTGAGCTAATACTCAAAGACACTTGGTAAAAAGGATCATAATCCATGGATCATAACTTCAAGAGGATCATAATCCATGGAAAAAGAAAGAAATGACAAGTCAAGTCCTCATAAAAAGACTTCTTATGTCCTTCCCAAAACTTGAAGATAAAACATCTTGAATAGGGAGTGATTTTTTAACCATTAAGCTAATACTCAAAGACACTTGGTAAAAAGGATCATAATCCATGGATCATAACTTCAAGAGGATCATAATCCATGGAAAAAGAAAGAAATGACACTTGGCAAAGAAGCTCGGTAAACAAGGTGCGAGCATTCGTGGGAACCCAACAAAGTTCGTTAGCCTAGCATTAATTCATTGTTTTGTTTTGTTGCATTTGACCGCCAACCTCTTTGCCTAATGCATGTTGTCCATTTCTTGTCCCCGCATTTTGGCCCCATTCTAATTACTCCGATCCCCTCTTCTCTCTAATTAATAAATTATGAGTAATAATTACTTTTGGACTTATATTGTGTACATGCAGTATTTCTGTTCTGTTATATTGTATTTTTCAAAGATTTATATAATTCACATTAGCCAAATTGATCATACAGATGAGAAGTAGCGACAAATATACAGCTTTTATACTAAATTTTTTTTTTAACGATAATATAAATTTATTAAAGATACTAGTAAAAAGTTAACAAAAACAATACACAATCCGATAAATAAAGGAAAATAAAGAACACAATATAAAACAAATAAATTATACTACCTTTACATCCCATTAAAACTTCTAGCTTTCCAAAAACACTAAAAATTCATACATTTACAAAAAAAATTATGTCTCTTCAAAAAGTATAAGTTTTATCCGGGCTTTTCTCTTTTCTCGGTTTCACTTTAAACCGGTGACCCGGCCTTCGTAGGTAGGAGTTTTTTTTTGTCTTGGTTTACTATAAATGGAAGAGTTTTTTTGACCTATTTTGCAATCCTAATAGTTAATGCTCGGATAGTGTCTAGAATAGGTAATATTATAAAATCGTAGAACTCTATGTTGTATTATTTGACAACTAATGTCTTGCTAGTTATATTCTATTAATATAAAATATAGTTTTATCTTTTGTGATTTATTTAACATCATTACTAGATACAAGTATAATTTAATCACTATCCAACTAATTAATAGGGTGATGTTTCCAAGATTTGACTTGCTTATAACATTTTGAAAAATGTAACACAGAAAGGATTGCAGAAATTTTGAAAGGATAATAAATTCCGAGTAAGTAAATTTTTTTAATGGCTAATTTGGGAATAAGAGAGACTTTAATAAATTTTTGCTAAGTTTTCGTTAATAATAAAATAATAAATTTTTAATTACCATGCATACTCGTAAGTACTAGGGCGTTCACCACCCTTTATTTCTCAATCCAATTAGCGATAGAAATATTCTTGACGGGCCTCTCATGATCAATGAAATTACAACATGACTCAAGAAAAGCAAGCAAGAGGCCTTCTTCTTATAAAATTGACATAGAAAAGGCCTATGACTCGGTCAACTGGGCCTTCCTGATTTCGATTATGGAACAACTGGGCTTCCCATAAAGATGGATTGTATGGATCAGAGGCATTCTAATTTCAACCAGATCTGCTGTCCTTATCAATGGTTGTCCCACGGCAGAGTTCAACTGCGAAATAGGAGTACCCCAAGGTGACCCCCTTCCCCCTTTTCTATTTATTATTGTGATGGAAGTTTTCAGTAACATCATAGAACGGGCATCATCTGTGGGGCTTATCAACGGCCTCAATCTACCAAACTCCGGTCCAAATATCACACACCTACTTTACGCGGATGATGCAATGATAATGGGAAGATGGTCACTGATGGCGTTAAGGAATATTACAAGGATTCTGAGATGTTTTTATCTGATTTCCGGGCTGAAAATAAACCACCACAAAGTCTGTCTTTTATGGGATAAACCTCACAGCCGATGAATGCAACACAGCAAGTCAAACCCTCATGTGTAACAATGGCCAGTTCCCGATTACCTACCTTGGGCTTACTGTTGGAGCCAACATGAATTTAACTAAAAATTGGATGCCGGTCATAGAAACCTTTGAAAACCGCTTAGCCTCATGGAAAGCCTCCACCCTCTCACTCGGGGGTCGAATTACTCTCATTCGGTCGGTGCTTGACAGCGTCCCGTCATACTACTTCTCACTGTACAAGGCCCCGGTAAGTATTCTCTCTAAGCTTGAAGCTATTCGAAGGTCCTTTTTTTGGGGGGGTACGACTGATAAAAGAAAATTTAATTGGGTTTGTTGGGATAGGGTAATTGCACCGGTGGAATCGGGCGGGCTTGGGTTGGATAGTATGTACAATAAAAATATTGCGTTACTTTCTAAATGGTGGTGGCGGTTCCGTATGGAACCAAACTCCCTATGGTTCCAAGTTGTTAGGGCTATTCACTGCTCTTCTAGTAATGGTTGGCCCATACCGGTTAAGAATAGCATTGTGGGAATTTGGAAGTCCATTGCGGGCCTAAACTCCCACTTTGCCCCACTTGATGTTTCGTTGGAGCGTGTCATTACAGGTTCAGTTGGCAATGGAGCTTCCCTTCGTTTTTGGATTGATCCCTGGATCGGAGACTCCCCATTATTTTTAGCATACCCTGATTTATTTAGATTGGAAAGACAAAAGAATTGCCGAGTCAGAGATAGATGCACAGGAGCTGGAAGATTCTCTCAATGGGAGTGGGAGTGGACTAATGCTCCCTCATCTCCTATTGAACTTTTCCAGTTGCAGGATTTACTGTCACGAATCAACCACGTCTCACTTACAGATAAGGAAGATAGCTGGAGAAGCACGATTGATTCTGATGGGATTTTCTCGGTCAAGTCAGTCAGGAGATGTATCAAAGCTGCTGTACATGGCCCCAACTGTTGGATTTTTCCTTGGAACAAACTCGCACCTCTGAAAGTAAACGTTTTCTGCTGGAGATTAGAGATGAACCGGATCGCCACTTCTGACCTTTTGCAAAACAGAAATATTGTAGTCCCTTCTTCTCTTTGTGTCTTGTCTAAGGCCAGGAATGAAACCGTCAATCATCTTTTCCTACACTGCTCTTTCCCTGAGCAGCTATGGGGATTCATTCGGTCATGGGTGAAACTACCAGTATCCAATCCGGAAAACATAAAAGATCTCCTTGAGTCTCACAAAGTCCCTGTGATACCTCATGGAAAAAGAGAGTTGTTCAATGTTATTATATTATCCTACTGCTGGACATTATGGAAGACCCGAAATGACTGCATCTTCTCTGGGAAAACCCCCTCAACAAGACAAGCGGCCAAAGATATAAAGAGCAATAGCTTCCTGTGGATTACTAACCGGTCAAAGGTTCATGACATCAATTGGTCTCAATGGAGCAGCTTTTCATTCTAGATAGCTTCTGGTACCTTGGCTCCTCGTTGCTCTCAGTGAAGTTTTTATTTACTTTGTTGTTGTGCTCTGTCTTCTTTACAGCCTTTCAAGTGTACTTTTCCTAGCGCCTCGCTAGTAGTATTAATAAAAGTGTTATATTAATGTTCAAAAAAAAATCTCAATCCAATTTTATTATTTAAAACTCTTTTGATTTTATATAACAAATTTTAAGTAAAATAAAATAAATATTAAAGTAAAACAAATAAAACAATAGGTTTTTTTCACTGAAAATCACCGTGCATCATGAAAATTATCGTGCATCAATTGCTTCGTGAATCTTCGTGCATTCAATTTAACCATGATCTAAGGATCAAAATCTTGTCCTATTTGTTTTACTTTAATACTTGTTTTACAATACCCAACCCCTATATATATACAGTTTGAGTTTAATCAATTAATTAGGTTTTTGAGTTTTTATATGTTTTTAGGTTTAAATTTTTAGACCCTAACTTAATATTTTTTTGATTAGGCCACCATACTTTTACACTAGTTAACTACGAATAATAGTAAATTGTCCTTCATAAAATTAATACATACAAAGTTAAAAACCATGATTAGAGCTACCCTACATGCAGTTGTATCAATTTCAAAACAAATGTCTCATCTTGCTTTTGCATCGCACCTCCAGACTAAGAATTAGCATAAGTACTTTTAGGGAAATTGACACAGATATACATAGGATTATTTTTTGGTGTCAATTTTATCCATCTCAATGGGTGATCACCATGCTAGTCATAATAGTATAAAGGTTTAAAAAGGCAAATTTGCCACTCAAAATGTATATAAAGAGCAAATTTGCCACTCATTTTTTTATAAAGGCAAATTTGCCATTCAAAATACATGTAAAGAGTAAATTTGTTACTCATTCTACTATAAAGGTTTATTTGTCACTAAAATAGATATTTAGGTGCAATTTTGTTCTTATATTAAATGATATTCGTATTTGTCAAAATAATGAGATTTGTTTCATAATTTTTGACTTTTGGTCATCTAACAATCTATTTCCTAGATTAGTTGTTAATGACGATAAAGTTATTTGGTACGAGTATTTTTTTTTATAAAGTCTAGGTCCGAGATCACCTAAAACCGACCGACATTGTTGCTATTTTTAATAGTATGTCATGTCGGATCTTAAATCCGTAGTCAGCAACACAATCACCAACTTGATAAGAAAAAATGAAAAAATTGCAACTTAGTATCAATTTAAGTGACAAATTTGCTCTAAACATGCATTTTGAATAAAAATTGAAAAAGTTGACCCGGTCTATTCAACACTTGTCATAAAGTAACTAGATATACTATTGTATTTTAGAGAGGGGGAGATATCCATTCAAAAGAAAAAGAGAGGGAAAGATAAAATATTCTCTTTAAGAAAGAAAGAAATTAGAAGGAAACGATATATAAAAAAATGGAACGTGTAGGAGGAGGAGGTTTCCATGGCTTCCACAAGCTCCCCATCCACCCTACATCTGGTACGTCTTCTTACTTTAATTACTCTATATATCCTCCGTCTTTTTTTAAGATATATATCTTGATCATACAAAGCCTTGTATATGTGTGAGGAAATATCAACTACTCGTATATATAAAACTGACCAAACATACACTACAACAAATTTGTCGTTTGTACGCACTTTTTCTATGCACTCTTTAAAAATGCGTAAAATTTTGTTACTTTGTTCGCACTTAAAAATGTATACAAATAGTCTACATTTAAAAGTGCGAAAAAAGTTACAAGTTTCACAATTAAAAGTGTGAAGAAAAATGTTTACACACTAATAAGTGTGTACAATATTAAATTTGTACACACTTTTAAATGTATAAATCATTTTCTTCGCGGGTGATTTATTCGCACTGAAAAATCATTTCTTCGCGGGTTATCTTTTCGCAAGTGCGTAGAAATCACTTGCGAAGAAATGATCTTCACACTTATAAGTGCATAAAGTATAAAATTTGTACACACTTATTAGTGTGAACATTTTTTCTTCACACTTTTAAATGTGAAGCTTGTAACTTTCTTCGCACTTTTTAATGTAGACTATTTGTACACATTTTTAAGTGCGAACAATTCAATAAATCTTTACGCACTTTTCGAAATTGTGTAGAATAAAGTGTGTAGAATTGACTACTTTGTTGTAGTGATACAAGATTAGTCTTACTTGCAATACATATTTACTTCTTTTCTTTTCTCTTACCCAAGGAGGCCGAGGGCAAACTCGACCTTCGGCATGAGCCCATTTTTTCTAAAACAAGAAGGAAAAAATGTTTATTAGCCAGTCGCTATTTATAAAATTTTGTACTCGTATATATATTTGACTTCGTTAGGAGTCATGGCCCATTTTGCTTCTTATCATCTTTAAACTTGTCTTTTGACTTGTGCTTTATGCATGCAATGGGGCTTGCTTGAATTTTGACTCTTTTGGTTATTATAATATATTATCTATATACTAAAAAGCTATATGCTTTTACAAGTTCTCTATGCATACAAGGTACAAGTATGTATTGCATAGATAAAACAAACCCAATAAATAACTTAACGGTCGTTAAGTATAGTCACAAAATCTATTGCAAAACAAGTCCTGTTCTTTAACGATCATCGACGAACGTTACATTACTTGACAAAACTTTAACTGTAGCTAATAATATAGATTTTATTGCTTCAGGTCTACCTATGTATTACGTAGATAAAACATAAACAATAAATAACTTTAACGGCCATTAAGTTTAGTCACAAAATCTTCTACAAACACACGTTTTTTCCTCTAACGGTTGTTGACGGCCATTACATTACTTGACATAACTTTAACTGTAGTTAATAGATTAGCTTGAGGTACAACTATGTATCGCGTGGATAAAAACAAAAAACAATAAAAAGCTTTAACAACTGTTAAGTGTAGTCAAAAAATGTGCTGCAAAACAGGTCTTTTTCTCTAATAGCCGTCAACGACCATTACATGACTTTTGATTTAACGAAATTTACTTACAATATGTTACGCCCGCAACAAAGTGCGGGTAAGTTTACTAGTTATATACTAAAAACCAACTTATAATGTACAAGTCTTTTATGCATGAAAGGTACAAGCTTTTAAAGCACATGCTAATCTTAACCAAATTTCTTTTTAACCCCCTAAATTTTAACCAAATTTCGTTTTAACCCCCTAAATTTTATTTATATACTAAAAACTAATATGATTTGTACAAGATGCTATGTACAAGCCTTTTAAGCATGAAAGGTACAAGCTATTGAATCACATACTAACTTTAACTAAATTTCGTTTTAACCCCCTAAAATTTTTATATATACTAAAAACTAATATGATTTGTACAAGATGCTATGTACAAGCCTTTTAAGCATGAAAGGTACAAGCTATTGAATCACATACTAACTTTAACTAAATTTCGTTTTAACCCCTTAAATTTTAACCAATTTTCGTTTTAACCCCCTAAAATTTTTATATATACTAAAAACTAATATGATTTGTACAAGATGCTATGTACAAGCCTTTTAAGTATGAAAGGTACAAGTTATTGAATCACATACTAACTTTAACTAAATTTCGTTTTAACCCCTCTAAAATTTTTATATATACTAAAAACTAATATGATTTGTACAAGATGCTATGTACAAGCCTTTTAAGCATGAAAGGTACAAGCTATTGAAGCACATACTAACTTTAACTAAATTTCGTTTTAACCCCTAAAATTTTTATATATACTAAAAACCAATATGCTATGTACAAGCCTTTTAAGCATGAAAGGTACAAGCTATTGAAGCACATACTAACTTTAACTTAATTTCGTTTTAACCCCTTAAATTTTAACCAATTTTTGTTTTAACCCCCTAAAATTTTTATATATACTAAAAACTAATATGCTATGTACAAGCCTTTTAAGCATGAAAGGTACAAGCTATTGAAGCACATACTAACTTTAACTAAATTTCGTTTTAACCCCTTAAATTTTTATATATACTAAAAACCAACTTATAATGTACAAGTCTTTTATGCATGAAAGGTACAAGCTTTTAAAGCACATGCTAATCTTAACCAAATTTCTTTTTAACCCCCTAAATTTTAACCAAATTTCGTTTTAACCCCCTAACATTTCTATTTTTTAACTTTTACTCCACAAGCAATGTACAATGTACAAGTCTTTTAAGCATGAAAGGTACAAGCTTTTAAAGCACATACTAATCTTAACCAAATTTCTTTTTAACCCCCTAAATTTTAACCAAATTTCGTTTTAACCCTAAAATTTCTATTTTTTAACTTTTACTCCACATTAAAGTTTTCGTTTTCATATATTATATATATATATATATATACTAAAAACCAATATGCTATGTACAAGCCTTTTAAGCATGAAAGGTACAAGCTATTGAAGCACATACTAACTTTAACTTAATTTCGTTTTAACCCCTTAAATTTTAACCAATTTTCGTTTTAACCCCCTAAAATTTTTATATATACTAAAAACTAATATGATTTGTACAAGATGCTATGTACAAGCCTTTTAAGCATAAAAGGTACAAGCTATTGAAGCACATACTAACTTTAACTAAATTTCGTTTTAACCCCTTAAATTTTAACCAATTTTCGTTTTAACCCCTAAAATTTTTATATATACTAAAAACTAATATGATTTGTACAAGATGCTATGTACAAACCTTTTAAGCATGAAAGGTACAAGCTATTGAATCACATACTAACTTTAACTAAATTTCGTTTTAACCCCTTAAATTTTAACCAATTTTCGTTTTAACCCCCTAAAATTTTTATATATACTAAAAACCAACTTATAATGTACAAGTCTTTTATGCATGAAAGGTACAAGCTTTTAAAGCACATGCTAATCTTAACCAAATTTCTTTTTAACCCCCTAAATTTTAACCAAATTTCGTTTTAACCCCCTAACATTTCTATTTTTTAACTTTTACTCCACAAGCAATGTACAATGTACAAGTCTTTTAAGCATGAAAGGTACAAGCTTTTAAAGCACATACTAATCTTAACCAAATTTCTTTTAACCCCCTAAATTTTAACCAAATTTCTTTTTAACCCCCTAAATTTTAACCAAATTTCGTTTTAACCCCTAAAATTTCTATTTTTTAACTTTTACTCCACATTAAAGTTTTCGTTTTCATATATATATATATATATATATATACTAAAAACCAATATGCTATGTACAAGCCTTTTAAGTATGAAAGGTACAAGCTATTGAAACACATACTAACTTTAACTTAATTTCGTTTTAACCCCTTAAATTTTAACCAATTTTCGTTTTAACCCCTTAAATTTTAACCAATTTTCGTTTTAACCCCTCTAAAATTTTTATATATACTAAAAACTAATATGATTTGTACAAGATGCTATGTACAAGCCTTTTAAGCATGAAAGGTACAAGCTATTGAAGCACATACTAACTTTAACTAAATTTCGTTTTAACCCCTTAAATTTTAACCAATTTTCGTTTTAACCCCCTAAAATTTTTATATATACTAAAAACTAATATGATTTGTACAAGATGCTATGTACAAGCCTTTTAAGCATGAAAGGTACAAGTTATTGAATCACATACTAACTTTAACTAAATTTCGTTTTAACCCCTTAAATTTTAACCAATTTTCGTTTTAACCCCCTAAAATTTTTATATATACTAAAAACTAATATGCTATGTACAAGCCTTTTAAGCATGAAAGGTACAAGCTATTGAAGCACATACTAACTTTAACTAAATTTTGTTTTAACCCCTTAAATTTTAACCAATTTTCGTTTTAACCCCCTAAAATTTTTATATATACTAAAAACTAATATGATTTGTACAAGATGCTATGTACAAGCCTTTTAAGCATGAAAGGTACAAGCTATTGAAGCACATACTAACTTTAACTAAATTTCGTTTTAACCCCTTAAATTTTAACCAATTTTCGTTTTAACCCCCTAAATTTTAACTAAATTTCGTTTTAACCCCTTAAATTTTAACCAATTTTCGTTTTAACCCCCTAAAATTTTTATATATACTAAAAACTAATATGATTTGTACAAGATGCTATGTACAAGCCTTTTAAGCATGAAAGGTACAAGCTATTGAAGCACATACTAACTTTAACTAAATTTCGTTTTAACCCCTTAAATTTTAACCAATTTTTGTTTTAACCCTCTAAAATTTTTATATATACTAAAAACTAATATGATTTGTACAAAATTCTATGTACAAGCCTTTTAAGCATGAAAGGTACAAGTTATTGAATCACATACTAACTTTAACTAAATTTCGTTTTAACCCCTTAAATTTTAACCAATTTTCGTTTTAACCCCCTAAAATTTTTATATATACTAAAAACTAATATGCTATGTACAAGCCTTTTAAGCATGAAAGGTACAAGCTATTGAATCACATACTAACTTTAACTAAATTTTGTTTTAACCCCTTAAATTTTAACCAATTTTCGTTTTAACCCCCTAAAATTTTTATATATACTAAAAACTAATATGATTTGTACAAGATGCTATGTACAAGTCTTTTAAGCATGAAAGGTACAAGCTATTGAAGCACATACTAACTTTAACTAAATTTCGTTTTAACCCCTTAAATTTTAACCAATTTTCGTTTTAACCCCTTAAATTTTAACCAATTTTCGTTTTAACCCCCTAAAATTTTTATATATACTAAAAACTAATATGATTTGTACAAGTGCTTTTGCATTAGGTACAACACTTTCTACTTTTGCCAATTTTGATATTTTGCCCTTAAGTTTTTAACTTTTCACTTTTACCCCAATCATAATATAACTTTAACATTTTTTTACTTTTGACTCATTTCCTTTTTACCCTTTATTGTTTTTATCTTTTAACTTTTAGCCCTTATCAAAGATTTCATTTTTAGTTTTGACACTAAACTTTTGAGTTCTTATGTTTTTATCCAACTACTTTCACACATTTACGTTCACTTTTTTTAGACATTTGGTTATATATATAACGTTTTATAATATTTAATATTTTTCATCATCTAATGTTATACGTTCATGTAACATTAAAAGTAAGACATTATATTATATCACTGCCGTCAGAGTGTCATTATTTGCGTTAGTATAGTACTTTTTTATTCTATACTTTTATACACCCTATAATTTTTATTGTTCTTATATGTTACTTTTAGTATTGTTTCATATCTTTTACCTTTTTTAAATTTGGGTTCTAAGATTTGACATCAATGTATTTGCATTAAACTAATACTACTATATATTGTTCGTATCCAAAACTTTGTCGTATAAAAAATGTGTCCCGCGGCAACGCGCGGGTTCATAAAACTAGTTTAATTTGTTTTGTATACATATACAAAATATAAATAAAAAACTCAACTATATATATAATACATTATGTAAAAAACATGTAATTTGATATAATACTTTATATGAAAAATATATATGTTATTTTTTTTCCCCGAACATTCAGTCGGTATGCGACATCAGGGAAACCTCACCGTATAATGGTGAAGCCTTGCACGTACCCTAGACAACGAGATGTTGACCATGGGCCGTTACAAGTATTCGGAGGAAAAAACCCCAAGACTTGTCATCCCTAAGGATCGAACTCAAGATCTTAGGTAAAACCTGGGATGCCTCTGACCAATTGGACTAGTTATCATTGGCTATATGCTACTGTTAGTTAGAAGCCTAAAATGCTAGTGTAACTTAAAAACATTATCACAAGTATTCTGTTAAAAAATATATATATACTGCCAACTCCAAAAGTATTTCCGCAGTCAAAACTCAACCATTAATGCAAGGCCACGATGGGTTATTAATGTAATTTACATCTCAAAAGCTTCCAGCCTATGCAAAACGCTAGCATAAGTAACGTTTGAAAATTTAGCTTTTTGTTAAATTTAAAAGCTTGAAACTCTTTTAACCAAACGAAGCTTTTTATTTGATACGAGCTTTTTCTTAAAAGCTTGAAGCTTGAAGCTCCTAAAAACTTCAAAAAGCTTCTTGCCAAACATACCCTATATTCCGTTAAACAAATATGGTTTTCTTAGATTTCAAACTATCATTTGATACATTAATTTTTAGTTTTACTAATTGTTTATAAAAACATAAAATCATGAAATTTTATGTCTTTTTTCTTTATACAGAGATATATTTTAACTTTGATTGTAAATGCCATAGTCTTCAATGAAACTTTGTTTATTTGTAAATTAACTCATTTTAGCAACATACTAATTTACATCTTTTGCATCATGATACTAATTAATCAATTTTCAACATTTTGTTTTTATGTTTGTCAATTTACGATATTATGAAACGATAATATGTCATTAATTAAATATATTCTCTCGCGTATTACGCGGGACAATAATCTAGTTTAATAAATGTTACAAACCCATAATGCCAACATAGAATACGACATCTCCTCTCTCGCTTTTTCGTTCTCTCCTTTTTCATAAAAATCTTTGTGACACTTTAGTCCTCTTTTTCTCCACAACAATACAGGCCCCCTAATTCCGCCGTGAGAGTAACGTATTGCCGGGAAATTTTATCGGACCATTCGCTACATTTTTTTTACCAGTGACCGGAATATTTTTATTGTGGGGTGTTTAGTTTTTTTATTTTTTATTTCTTATTTGTGAATTGAATGACATTAAGAAAAAGATGAGGATCTTTTAAAGTTAGTCTGAAATTAGTAAAGTTAGTATCTTTGTCTTTATGATTAAAATCAAAAATTTAAGATTTAAAAATCATTTTTAAATTTTGAGCCTTAATTTTAATTTAAACATCAAGATCTTCAATTTTACAAAATAAAGTTAACTTTTATTTTTTTTGAAAGGTGAATATCGCTGGAAACTTCGTGTCATGATTCGACAGCATAAGGTCTAGGATACGTTGTCTTAACCGGGTTCGCGCTAAAGAGCTACCTCGAAGTAGAAATGCCTATTTCAAATACCCGATAGAGGAAAACCTCTTACTAATCCGGCCGAAAGCACGACGATCGATTAATAGGGGTAAACCTTGCCCTCTCAGACTTGAATCTGGGTATAACCAAGTCAAGTCCTCATAAAGAGACTTCTTATGTCGTTCCCAAAACTTGAACATAAAACATCTTGAATAGAGAGTGATTTTTTAACCATTGAGCTAATACTCAAAGACACTGGTAAAAAGGATCATAATCCATGGATCATAACTTCAAGAGGATCATAATCCATGGAAAAAGAAAGAAATGACACTTGGCAAAGAAGCTCGGTAAACAAGGTGCGAGCATTCGTGGGAACCAACAAAGTTCGTTAGCCTAGCATTAATCATTGTTTTGTTTTGTTGCATTTGACCGCCACCCTCTTTGCCTAATGCATGATGTCCATTTCCTGTCCCTGCATTTTGGCCCCATTCTAATTACTCCGATCCCCTCTCTTCTCTCTAATTAATAAATTACGAGTTCTAATTACTTTTGGACTTATATTGTATACATGCAGTATTTCTGTTCTGTTATATTGTATTTTTCAAAGATTTATATAATTCACATTAGCCAAATTGATCATACAGATGAGAAGTAGAGACAAATATACAAGCTTTTATACTAAAAATTTTTTTAACGATAATATAAATTTATTAAAGATACTAGTAAAAAGTTAACAAAAACAATACACAATCCGATAAATAAAGGAAAATAAAGAACACAATATAAAACAAATAAATTATACTACCTTTACATCCCATTAAAACTTCTAGCTTCACAAAAACACTAAAAAATCATACATTTACAAAAAAATTATGTCTCTTCAAAAAGTATAAGTTTTATCCGGGCTTTTCTCTTTTCTCGGTTTCACTTTAAACCGGTGACCCGGCCTTCGTAGGTAGGAGTTTTTTTTTGTCTTGGTTTACTATAAATGGAAGAGTTTTTTTGACCTATTTTGCAATCCTAATAGTTAATGCTCGGATAGTGTCTAGAATAGGTAATATTATAAAATCGTAGAACTCTATGTTGTATTATTTGACAACTAACGTCTTGCTAGTTATATTCTATTAATATAAAATATAGTTTATCTTTTGTGATTTATTTAACATCATTACTAGATACAAGTATAATTTAATCACTATCCAACTAATTAATAGGGTGATGTTTCCAAGATTTGACTTGCTTATAACATTTTGAAAAATGTAACACAGAAAGGATTGCAGAAATTTTGAAAGGATAATAAATTCCGAATAAGTAAATTTTTTTAATGGCTAATTTGGGAATAAAAGAGACTTTAATAAATTTTTGCTGCCAATGATGACTAGTCCAACTGGTTAGAGGCATCCCAGGTTTTACCCAAGGTCTTGAGTTCGATCCTTAGGGATGGCAAGTCTTGGGGGTTTTTCCTCCGAATACTTGTAACGGCCCATGGTCAATATCTCGTTGTCTAGGGTACGTGCAAGGCTTCACCATTATACGGTGAGGTTTCCCTGATGTCGCATACCGACTGAATGTTCGGAAAAAAAAAAAAAAAATTTTGCTAAGTTTTCGTTAATAATAACGAGCATGGTACCCGCGCAATGCGGCGGCAGTGGTGGGGAAGGCGGTTTAGTGGTGTCGGTGATTGTACTATTGGTGCTGGTGGCGGTGTCAAGTGGTGTAGGTTGGTGCAATTGTGATAGTGGAAATTTTTTAGAAAATAAGGGCTTAAAGTGTTAATTATTAAAATAAAAGTTTAGAGTGTAAATTAATTCATTAATGGCAAATTTGGTATTTTATAAAAACTTTTTCCATAGTGGTGTTTATTAAGGGTAATTTAGTAATTTCGTATGTAACTATTGTGTAACTATTTCTAAAAATGAGGTGTATGATAATTTTTATAAAGGAGTACGAGCATGGTACCCGCGCAATGCGGCGGCGGTGGTGGGGAAGGCGGTTTAGTGGTGTCGGTGAACTGGTCCTAACAAAAAATCATACATTTACAAAAAAATTATGTCTCTTCAAAAAGTATAAGTTTTATCCGGGCTTTTCTCTTTTCTCGGTTTCACTTTAAACCGGTGACCCGGCCTTCGTAGGTAGGAGTTTTTTTTTGTCTTGGTTTACTATAAATTTTTTTTGACCTTTTTTTTTTTTTTTTTTTTTTTTTTTTTTTTTTTTTTTTTTTTTTTTTTTTTTTTTTTTTTTTTTTTTTTTTTTTTTTTTTTTTTTTTTTTTTTTTTTTTTTTTTTTTTTTTTTTTTTTTTTTTTTTTTTTTTTTTTTTTTTTTTTTTTTTTTTTTTTTTTTTTTTTTTTTTTTTTTTTTTTTTTTTTTTTTTTTTTTTTTTTTTTTTTTTTTTTTTTTTTTTTTTTTTTTTTTTTTTTTTTTTTTTTTTTTTTTTTTTTTTTTTTTTTTTTTTTTTTTTTTTTTTTTTTTTTTTTTTTTTTTTTTTTTTTTTTTTTTTTTTTTTTTTTTTTTTTTTTTTTTTTTTTTTTTTTTTTTTTTTTTTTTTTTTTTTTTTTTTTTTTTTTTTTTTTTTTTTTTTTTTTTTTTTTTTTTTTTTTTTTTTTTTTTTTTTTTTTTTTTTTTTTTTTTTTTTTTTTTTTTTTTTTTTTTTTTTTTTTTTTTTTTTTTTTTTTTTTTTTTTTTTTTTTTTTTTTTTTTTTTTTTTTTTTTTTTTTTTTTTTTTTTTTTTTTTTTTTTTTTTTTTTTTTTTTTTTTTTTTTTTTTTTTTTTTTTTTTTTTTTTTTTTTTTTTTTTTTTTTTTTTTTTTTTTTTTTTTTTTTTTTTTTTTTTTTTTTTTTTTTTTTTTTTTTTTTTTTTTTTTTTTTTTTTTTTTTTTTTTTTTTTTTTTTTTTTTTTTTTTTTTTTTTTTTTTTTTTTTTTTTTTTTTTTTTTTTTTTTTTTTTTTTTTTTTTTTTTTTTTTTTTTTTTTTTTTTTTTTTTTTTTTTTTTTTTTTTTTTTTTTTTTTTTTTTTTTTTTTTTTTTTTTTTTTTTTTTTTTTTTTTTTTTTTTTTTTTTTTTTTTTTTTTTTTTTTTTTTTTTTTTTTTTTTTTTTTTTTTTTTTTTTTTTTTTTTTTTTTTTTTTTTTTTTTTTTTTTTTTTTTTTTTTTTTTTTTTTTTTTTTTTTTTTTTTTTTTTTTTTTTTTTTTTTTTTTTTTTTTTTTTTTTTTTTTTTTTTTTTTTTTTTTTTTTTTTTTTTTTTTTTTTTTTTTTTTTTTTTTTTTTTTTTTTTTTTTTTTTTTTTTTTTTTTTTTTTTTTTTTTTTTTTTTTTTTTTTTTTTTTTTTTTTTTTTTTTTTTTTTTTTTTTTTTTTTTTTTTTTTTTTTTTTTTTTTTTTTTTTTTTTTTTTTTTTTTTTTTTTTTTTTTTTTTTTTTTTTTTTTTTTTTTTTTTTTTTTTTTTTTTTTTTTTTTTTTTTTTTTTTTTTTTTTTTTTTTTTTTTTTTTTTTTTTTTTTTTTTTTTTTTTTTTTTTTTTTTTTTTTTTTTTTTTTTTTTTTTTTTTTTTTTTTTTTTTTTTTTTTTTTTTTTTTTTTTTTTTTTTTTTTTTTTTTTTTTTTTTTTTTTTTTTTTTTTTTTTTTTTTTTTTTTTTTTTTTTTTTTTTTTTTTTTTTTTTTTTTTTTTTTTTTTTTTTTTTTTTTTTTTTTTTTTTTTTTTTTTTTTTTTTTTTTTTTTTTTTTTTTTTTTTTTTTTTTTTTTTTTTTTTTTTTTTTTTTTTTTTTTTTTTTTTTTTTTTTTTTTTTTTTTTTTTTTTTTTTTTTTTTTTTTTTTTTTTTTTTTTTTTTTTTTTTTTTTTTTTTTTTTTTTTTTTTTTTTTTTTTTTTTTTTTTTTTTTTTTTTTTTTTTTTTTTTTTTTTTTTTTTTTTTTTTTTTTTTTTTTTTTTTTTTTTTTTTTTTTTTTTTTTTTTTTTTTTTTTTTTTTTTTTTTTTTTTTTTTTTTTTTTTTTTTTTTTTTTTTTTTTTTTTTTTTTTTTTTTTTTTTTTTTTTTTTTTTTTTTTTTTTTTTTTTTTTTTTTTTTTTTTTTTTTTTTTTTTTTTTTTTTTTTTTTTTTTTTTTTTTTTTTTTTTTTTTTTTTTTTTTTTTTTTTTTTTTTTTTTTTTTTTTTTTTTTTTTTTTTTTTTTTTTTTTTTTTTTTTTTTTTTTTTTTTTTTTTTTTTTTTTTTTTTTTTTTTTTTTTTTTTTTTTTTTTTTTTTTTTTTTTTTTTTTTTTTTTTTTTTTTTTTTTTTTTTTTTTTTTTTTTTTTTTTTTTTTTTTTTTTTTTTTTTTTTTTTTTTTTTTTTTTTTTTTTTTTTTTTTTTTTTTTGTTTATTAAGGGCAGTTTGGTAATTTTGCATGTAACTTTCTTGTAACACTTTCCATTATTGGGGGTGGATAATTGATGTGCCAAATCGAGTTTAGAAATTAAAACTAGAACCACCTCGAAACTCACTACTACACACTATCGGGCAGTGGACCCGATCGTATGCAATATAGTTAAAAAGTAAGTCCAGGTTCGTTCACGGGGATTGGTCTGAATCAATTGTCTAATAAAGTAGTTTGGAAAATAGGGTGTTGCTCCAAATCTCTCTTTGGCAATTAAAGTAAAATAACTTTGAAGACAAAAACGCGTAAAAGTAAAGGTAAAGCTTCAAACAATAATAGTAAAGATCATCCACCTTGACTTCGCTAGACTTCAAACATGATTGCATTCAATTAAGACCAAATTCAATGAGAGTTGACACGATAATCGTGAAAGGATAAAATGCTCGCGTGGTACCACCAACCGCTCACAAATCACCCAAACACCTAAATTGCTAGTTTAATTACCCAAGCCGGTACCACCAATGCCTAGACAACCTTACCAACAATTAGTTTGCTGATCGACAAATTACCAATTGTGCCTTTGTGAATTAAAATGTGGTACCACCAACCGTTACAAAACACGTTGACAAAATGATTCCTTTTATTAAAATGACATTCACTATCATACCATGAACTAGTGATAATTGCTCATAGACAAGCAACCGTTTGAAAATCACATCTGTATCCAACTAGTACCACTAACGTAGGACACACATGCCACCAATATCATAATAATAAATGTAAAGGAATTAAATCATCAAGATCTCGACACAACGATAAATGAAATCAACCCTTGGAATTAAAACATATAGCAATCACGTCATTCGTCTAGTTTCATCAAGGTGGATGATTGAAAGTTTAGCCACTCATGATTAAATTGAAATAACAATCAAAATAAAGGAAGAACATGATGTACCAATCGTGCGAGAAATAGAAATTGCAAGACAATAGAATAGATACGATCTAAGTGGGTGCACGTGAATCTTCAATGAATCGGAAGACGATGAAATCTTGATTTGATCCTTGAAGGTGTTCCTTGTAGTGCAGCTCTTAGAAAGAAGACTTGATAATTTGGGAATTAGGTTGTGTAAACTATTTATACCTCCCTTTAATCTGAAGCAAAAGCTGCCCAAAACCCTTCAGCCCCGTACTCTCACTGCGGCGCAGTGGGCCTGTTCACCACCACTGCGTCGCAGTATAACTATACTGGTCCGAATAACACTTCTTCAAAAATAAGAACTTGCATAAATTTTCTATCTCTTTTCACCTAAATAACTCTCGAACTCTCCAATCAACTTCATGGCCTCAAAATTACTCGAAATTGCACGAAACGGACACGTCACCTGTTTAGAACCTGAAACCACTAACAAAACCCATAAACGCGCCAAATGCCAGCAAAATCGACTAAAAAACATATAAATAAAAGGCCAATAACGATGTGGGCGATGGGTATAAATTGGTCACATCAAATCCCCCCACACTTGAGCATTGCTTGTCCTCAAGCAAATCCAACATTTAAAGAAAAAGTAATCCTTGGCAAAGAAGCTAAATAAACAATTACGAGTATCAAAAAGAAACAACACCAAGTATGTCAAAGACAAAGAAGTTGGGTGAAGCAGTTTTAATCTTAAATGAAAACCCGAAATGTTTGACAATATCTGAACAATCCACAAGCCTCAATAACACGACTATGCACAAGTGAAACAAATGAACCTATCAATATCAGTGTACTCCAACGAACTTACTTATGGGGTTGAATATTCAAGAATCACTCAAAGCACAGTCGTGATGCATATCTTACCATAGGCTTGAACAAGGATCATAGCTCCACCGACATGGCGTAAGCACCAAGTATGTCAAAGACAAAGAAGTTGGGTGAAGCAGTTTTAATCTTAAATGAAAACCCGAAATGTTTGACAATATCTGAACAATCCACAAGCCTCAATAACACGACTATGCACAAGTGAAACAAATGAACCTATCAATATCAGTGTACTCCAACGAACTTACTTATGGGGTTGAATATTCAAGAATCACTCAAAGCACAGTCGTGATGCATATCTTACCATAGGCTTGAACAAGGATCATAGCTCCACCGACATGGCGTAAGCACCAAGTACATCATCAAAATAGGCATATAAGATGGTTGTATAGTTAGGCTAAGGTATATATATTGGACATTTACAATGAGTGAGGGAGTGTAGGTTAGAAATGAAAGGAAACAATCAAAAGTATAGGGTATGTATGAAAGATGTACAAAATAGTCTAATCAAAACCCGTACCATTAATTGCCAACAAACCATCAACCCATAAGATGTTATCCCGCTAAGACACCTCAAAAATACCAAGCAAATTCGATACCATTGTGGTGTATCAACTTCAAACAACTTAAAGTCAACCAAGTCTCCCATTCTTAATGATACAACAAAACTTTAGACATATAAAAATGAGAAGTACCCACTAGTAGCCCAAGTTCTTTTTTCTTTTATTTTTTATTTTTTCTGTTTTTCAATTTTTTCACTTTTTTTTTTTTTGTTTTTTTTTTTTTTTTTTACTTTTTTTTTTTTTTTTTTTTTTTTTTTTTTTTTTTTTTTTTTTTTTTTTTTTTTTTTTTTTTTTTTTTTTTTTTTTTTTTTTTTTTTTTTTTTTTTTTTTTTTTTTTTTTTTTTTTTTTTTTTTTTTTTTTTTTTTTTTTTTTTTTTTTTTTTTTTTTTTTTTTTTTTTTTTTTTTTTTTTTTTTTTTTTTTTTTTTTTTTTTTTTTTTTTTTTTTTTTTTTTTTTTTTTTTTTTTTTTTTTTTTTTTTTTTTTTTTTTTTTTTTTTTTTTTTTTTTTTTTTTTTTTTTTTTTTTTTTTTTTTTTTTTTTTTTTTTTTTTTTTTTTTTTTTTTTTTTTTTTTTTTTTTTTTTTTTTTTTTTTTTTTTTTTTTTTTTTTTTTTTTTTTTTTTTTTTTTTTTTTTTTTTTTTTTTTTTTTTTTTTTTTTTTTTTTTTTTTTTTTTTTTTTTTTTTTTTTTTTTTTTTTTTTTTTTTTTTTTTTTTTTTTTTTTTTTTTTTTTTTTTTTTTTTTTTTTTTTTTTTTTTTTTTTTTTTTTTTTTTTTTTTTTTTTTTTTTTTTTTTTTTTTTTTTTTTTTTTTTTTTTTTTTTTTTTTTTTTTTTTTTTTTTTTTTTTTTTTTTTTTTTTTTTTTTTTTTTTTTTTTTTTTTTTTTTTTTTTTTTTTTTTTTTTTTTTTTTTTTTTTTTTTTTTTTTTTTTTTTTTTTTTTTTTTTTTTTTTTTTTTTTTTTTTTTTTTTTTTTTTTTTTTTTTTTTTTTTTTTTTTTTTTTTTTTTTTTTTTTTTTTTTTTTTTTTTTTTTTTTTTTTTTTTTTTTTTTTTTTTTTTTTTTTTTTTTTTTTTTTTTTTTTTTTTTTTTTTTTTTTTTTTTTTTTTTTTTTTTTTTTTTTTTTTTTTTTTTTTTTTTTTTTTTTTTTTTTTTTTTTTTTTTTTTTTTTTTTTTTTTTTTTTTTTTTTTTTTTTTTTTTTTTTTTTTTTTTTTTTTTTTTTTTTTTTTTTTTTTTTTTTTTTTTTTTTTTTTTTTTTTTTTTTTTTTTTTTTTTTTTTTTTTTTTTTTTTTTTTTTTTTTTTTTTTTTTTTTTTTTTTTTTTTTTTTTTTTTTTTTTTTTTTTTTTTTTTTTTTTTTTTTTTTTTTTTTTTTTTTTTTTTTTTTTTTTTTTTTTTTTTTTTTTTTTTTTTTTTTTTTTTTTTTTTTTTTTTTTTTTTTTTTTTTTTTTTTTTTTTTTTTTTTTTTTTTTTTTTTTTTTTTTTTTTTTTTTTTTTTTTTTTTTTTTTTTTTTTTTTTTTTTTTTTTTTTTTTTTTTTTTTTTTTTTTTTTTTTTTTTTTTTTTTTTTTTTTTTTTTTTTTTTTTTTTTTTTTTTTTTTTTTTTTTTTTTTTTTTTTTTTTTTTTTTTTTTTTTTTTTTTTTTTTTTTTTTTTTTTTTTTTTTTTTTTTTTTTTTTTTTTTTTTTTTTTTTTTTTTTTTTTTTTTTTTTTTTTTTTTTTTTTTTTTTTTTTTTTTTTTTTTTTTTTTTTTTTTTTTTTTTTTTTTTTTTTTTTTTTTTTTTTTTTTTTTTTTTTTTTTTTTTTTTTTTTTTTTTTTTTTTTTTTTTTTTTTTTTTTTTTTTTTTTTTTTTTTTTTTTTTTTTTTTTTTTTTTTTTTTTTTTTTTTTTTTTTTTTTTTTTTTTTTTTTTTTTTTTTTTTTTTTTTTTTTTTTTTTTTTTTTTTTTTTTTTTTTTTTTTTTTTTTTTTTTTTTTTTTTTTTTTTTTTTTTTTTTTTTTTTTTTTTTTTTTTTTTTTTTTTTTTTTTTTTTTTTTTTTTTTTTTTTTTTTTTTTTTTTTTTTTTTTTTTTTTTTTTTTTTTTTTTTTTTTTTTTTTTTTTTTTTTTTTTTTTTTTTTTTTTTTTTTTTTTTTTTTTTTTTTTTTTTTTTTTTTTTTTTTTTTTTTTTTTTTTTTTTTTTTTTTTTTTTTTTTTTTTTTTTTTTTTTTTTTTTTTTTTTTTTTTTTTTTTTTTTTTTTTTTTTTTTTTTTTTTTTTTTTTTTTTTTTTTTTTTTTTTTTTTTTTTTTTTTTTTTTTTTTTTTTTTTTTTTTTTTTTTTTTTTTTTTTTTTTTTTTTTTTTATATATATGAACAATGAATCTCACAACTTTTAGGTGTTTGGGAAATTTGAGTATGCAAGTAATGTTATCAATCCACAAGGATAAGCCCCATAACCGTTCAGAACACATTTCGCCGATTAAAATTTTTGCCAAAGGAAAATTTTGTAGTAAAAATTGCTTAGAAAGTTATCATGAATTAAGTGACAAAAGCAATTTACCACAAGGACAAACTCAACTCAAATTTTAAAAACATATCAACTTCTATCATCCCGCCAAATTGAAACAACCAATTCTCAAACATGCACATCATAGTTCAGAATTCAAGATAGAACCCTTACTCTTGGATAAAACCCAAAAGCCTACGAGAGGGACACATTCACAAGAACGGCTAAAATCTCAATGGCAAAACAACAAAAGAGATAAACCCGGTAGCTTAAACCTATTTGCCACCCCCCCCCCCCCCCCCCCCCCCCCCCCCCCCCCCCCCCCCCCCCCCCCCCCCCCCCCCCCCCCCCCCCCCCCCCCCCCCCCCCCCCCCCCCCCCCCCCCCCCCCCCCCCCCCCCCCCCCCCCCCCCCCCCCCCCCCCCCCCCCCCCCCCCCCCCCCCCCCCCCCCCCCCCCCCCCCCCCCCCCCCCCCCCCCCCCCCCCCCCCCCCCCCCCCCCCCCCCCCCCCCCCCCCCCCCCCCCCCCCCCCCCCCCCCCCCCCCCCCCCCCCCCCCCCCCCCCCCCCCCCCCCCCCCCCCCCCCCCCCCCCCCCCCCCCCCCCCCCCCCCCCCCCCCCCCCCCCCCCCCCCCCCCCCCCCCCCCCCCCCCCCCCCCCCCCCCCCCCCCCCCCCCCCCCCCCCCCCCCCCCCCCCCCCCCCCCCCCCCCCCCCCCCCCCCCCCCCCCCCCCCCCCCCCCCCCCCCCCCCCCCCCCCCCCCCCCCCCCCCCCCCCCCCCCCCCCCCCCCCCCCCCCCCCCCCCCCCCCCCCCCCCCCCCCCCCCCCCCCCCCCCCCCCCCCCCCCCCCCCCCCCCCCCCCCCCCCCCCCCCCCCCCCCCCCCCCCCCCCCCAGTACAGTCATCCTGAATACCAATCAGCATAAATCGTAAAATGATTCCATCCCACGGAACCAGAAGGGAACCATAATCATCATCACTGACGTCACTGCTGCTGACCATGATAGCCATAGGGAAGACCAGATGTATCAAAAAGATCGGTGATCCAGTTGCGGTCTCCTTCTTGACCCGAACCAGAGGCGCCAACATCTCCTCCAGACGGTCCACCGCCAAAGCCTGAACCAGAACCTGCAACAAAACCAGGAACAAAAGAAGATGAACCACCAACAAATCCCCCAGAACCACCAGCATCTCCGCCTGCTTGACTAGCGGCACCAGTCCATGGTCTCCAATCTGCACTAGTACCTGCGTCAAAAGAAGATCTCCCGCCAAAAGAACCAAACTGCACAGGACCACGAGGAGATCCTCCTAGATCATGCGGGAAGAAAGAACCGCCACCCTGACGATATGTCGGAACATGAATAGGTGGTGGTGAAAAATCAGGAATAGGAGTATCGGGAACGAACGGCTGCCCATGGTACTGCGCATCCCACATAGGCTGATAATAATCTAGGGTATAGTTGGTGCGGGCCTGCTGCGATCCCATCCAAGTCATATCCTGATCCATCCTCCTTTGATAATCATCAAATGCCCTACCACTAGCCTGCTGTCCATCCAAAATCTGTTGCAGCTGGGACCCTATATCAGTCAAATCAATACTTGGACGGCCCCGCCTCCTCTGAGGCACCTGAGGGGCGTCCTCCATCTCATCATCATCAGAATCCTCCACCTCAGGAGGCGGTGCAGCGATAACACCTGTATCATCCAACAACCTCGCTTGCTCATTCTTCTTTGGCTTCTTCACTATCTTGGCTATTATCAACTCCTTCTCAGTTAAATGCTCCTGTCTAACCTGCAAAGACAATCCCTCATGACATATATCAGAATCAAAAACTCCCATCCTCTTGTAAATACGGGTGATAAACTGCCCAAGCACCAACTTTGAATCCGAGTGATTCACCATCCTATCCAGAACAACCATCGGGGCCAAAGCAAACCTCCTCGGTGCCCCCTCAGAAAACAACTTAATCAGCCATAAATCTAGCTGGTACGCCTTGTCCCAATGGGTGGACCTTTGTACCAGAAACGTGACAAGCATCCTATGCAACATCCTCAGCTTCACACTGCTAATCTTAGACACACTAACATAGCCACAAGAAGGCCAAGCGTGTCCCCCCGAAATACGAGTCCAATACTGAGTTATCGACTCTCCATCTCCCAAATCCTGTTTCACATACAACCCCTTCCTCAACAAAGCCCTAAATTCCTGACTATCTAACTGCTCCCTCGTATACATACCACAATAAAAACCAAATTCAGGAATAGATAACTTCCTAGGCTGTCCCCCGCAGAAAAAGGTTACTACCCGCTCTTCAAAAATATCCTTGATTTTATTAAGCTCCTTGGTCAACTTCAAAGTAGAATAAAACTCAAGACAAAGTTCACGAAAAACTGGTTCCCGGTTATTGAAAATGTTGTGCCACATATCACTACTAACCACCTGGTCACCGATTGGAACCTCAATACGAAACCACCGACGGATATCCTCCTGTATCCCATAATTTCTAGCAAAAATTGGATCAAGATATTTAGGAGGGCAAACTACCTGGCGATGGAGAGCAAAGAGATTATTCAAGAAGTTGTTCTTATGGGGTTGCCTAGCCCCATTGAACTCTAACCATGCGTGAGACTCGTCCATATCGTGCTCTCCAAACTTTAAATCAGGCACTTCTGGCTCTTGCCTAGCCCTCTTGGCACCAGTCCCGCTTCCTTGACCAACTTCCATCTGTCTTCTCTGATCTGCGGACTGCAAACACATCCATAAAAACAAACAAACACGTTAAAGAAGGAATGCAAAACTAAAACCTCAATAATCACCAACCCAAATTTTGGACAGAAACTTCCCACTGCGGCGCAGTGGGACTGGGTGGTCCTCACTGCGGCGCAGTGAGGCTGAAGTCACGTGCATGTCACAAGCCAGCCACTGCGGCGCAGTGGCTAACATACAATACCACTGCGGCGCAGTGGTCCAAATCTCTGCGGCGCAGTGGCTAACATACAATACCACTGCGGCGCAGTGGCTAACATACAATACCACTGCGGCGCAGTGGCTAACATACAATACCACTGCGGCGCAGTGGCTAACATACAATACCACTGCGGCGCAGTGGCTAACATACAATACCACTGCGGCGCAGTGGCTAACATACAATACCACTGCGGCGCAGTGGCTAACATACAATACCACTGCGGCGCAGTGGCTAACATACAATACCACTGCGGCGCAGTGGCTAACATACAATACCACTGCGGCGCAGTGGCTAACATACAATACCACTGCGGCGCAGTGGCTAACATACAATACCACTGCGGCGCAGTGGCTAACATACAATACCACTGCGGCGCAGTGGCTAACATACAATACCACTGCGGCGCAGTGGCTAACATACAATACCACTGCGGCGCAGTGGCTAACATACAATACCACTGCGGCGCAGTGGCTAACATACAATACCACTGCGGCGCAGTGGCTAACATACAATACCACTGCGGCGCAGTGGCTAACATACAATACCACTGCGGCGCAGTGGCTAACATACAATACCACTGCGGCGCAGTGGCTAACATACAATACCACTGCGGCGCAGTGGCTAACATACAATACCACTGCGGCGCAGTGGCTAACATACAATACCACTGCGGCGCAGTGGCTAACATACAATACCACTGCGGCGCAGTGGCTAACATACAATACCACTGCGGCGCAGTGGCTAACATACAATACCACTGCGGCGCAGTGGCTAACATACAATACCACTGCGGCGCAGTGGCTAACATACAATACCACTGCGGCGCAGTGGCTAACATACAATACCACTGCGGCGCAGTGTCAACAGACCCACTGCGGCGCAGTGGGCAACACGCACCACCACTGCGGCGCAGTGGGGCAATTTTGCTCCCAAGATCAGTTAGTTTAGGATGCGTCGCAGTCAACCCGTACATCCCCCACTGCGGCGCAGTGGGGCAAAAACTCACAAAATATCAGTAATAATGGACTGCGGCGCAGTGGGCCCTGGTCACCCCCACTGCGTCGCAGTACAGATCTACTGGTCACGTCCCCCCAGTTTTCCCTTAGAAAAATTATTCACAATGAAAATATTGAACACTTACCTCAATCTGCATCACATCAAATTGTACCTGCATTTTTCTTGACAAAACAACATCAAATCTAACTAACAAAAACAAAAATAAAATACAAGAAAATAACACGGGTTGCCTCCCGAGAAGCGCTTAGTTTATTTACGAGTCGTTAGCTAGACTCGACCAACTTTCAAGCTTCAAATTCATGGAGTTGCAACATCCTAAGTTCACCGGCTTCCATCATATCCAAGTTTAAATTTCTCAAAGCCCAATACGCCTTATGCTCTATCTCAATAGGTAAATGACAAGTCTTACCATAGAGCAACCGGTACGGCGTGGTGCCAATCGGCGTCTTATAAGCCGTCCTAAACGCCCACAAGGCGTCATCCAACTTTTTTGACCAAACCTTAGGGTTATCTCCCACAGTTTTCTCCAGAATTCTCTTCAAAGCCCTATTGGTGTTTTCTACTTGTCCACTAGTTTGTGGATGATAGGAAGTAGAAAAGTAATGTACAACACCATATCTTTTCATGACCTTAGCTAATTGATGATTTGCAAAGTGGGTTCCTCGATCACTAATTAAGGCTCTAGGGCAACCAAATCGGCAAAACAATTGTTTAAGGAAATCAATTACTACCCTAGCATCATTCGTGGGCAAAGCCTTGGCTTCGGCCCATTTAGACACGTAGTCAACGGCGACGAGAATATATAGGAACTTATTAGACGGTGGGAACGGTCCCATGAAGTCTATACCCCAAATATCAAAAACCTCACATACCTGAATGCTCTGTTGAGGCATCTCGTCCCGCTTAGTGATATTTCCTTGTCTCTGACAAATGTCACAAGTCTCCACCAAAGTTTGAGCCTCCTTAAAAATTGTAGGCCAATAGAAACCTGCATCAAACACTTTCTTACCGGTGACTGAAGGACCGTAATGACCTCCAGTAGGACCATAGTGACAAGCATCCAGAATCTCCCTAGTCTCAGCTCCAGCTACACATCTCCTCACCATACCATCTGCACAAACACGAAACAAGTATGGGCTATCCCAAAGATAGTACTTGGCATCCGATATGAGCTTCTTCTTCTGTTGGTGCGTGAAGTCAGTTGGTATCTCACCTGCAACCAAATAAAAAGAAAAACTTGTCAAGAAATCTTACCTCTTTTCCCATGATACTGATAGATTACTGGTAATGCGGGAGAAAAAGAAGAAGAAAATGCAAGTATGGTGAATTAATGGGAGAATTCAGGAGCAAAGGGAAGGTTTTTGATGCTTTTTTCTTTGTTTTTTTTTTTTCGGTTCTCAAGTCAAAGAGGAGAAGAAGATAAACTGAATTTTGAATGTGTGGTGAAAATGACCCTCTTTGACTAACTTTAAAAACCCCTCTCGTCGATTTGACCAGTCAACAGACCCACTGCGGCGCAGTGGGCAACACGCACCACCACTGCGGCGCAGTGGCTAACATACAATACCACTGCGGCGCAGTGGCTAACATACAATACCACTGCGGCGCAGTGGCTAACATACAATACCACTGCGGCGCAGTGGCTAACATACAATACCACTGCGGCGCAGTGGCTAACATACAATACCACTGCGGCGCAGTGGCTAACATACAATACCACTGCGGCGCAGTGGCTAACATACAATACCACTGCGGCGCAGTGGCTAACATACAATACCACTGCGGCGCAGTGGCTAACATACAATACCACTGCGGCGCAGTGGCTAACATACAATACCACTGCGGCGCAGTGGCTAACATACAATACCACTGCGGCGCAGTGGCTAACATACAATACCACTGCGGCGCAGTGGCTAACATACAATACCACTGCGGCGCAGTGGCTAACATACAATACCACTGCGGCGCAGTGGCTAACATACAATACCACTGCGGCGCAGTGGCTAACATACAATACCACTGCGGCGCAGTGGCTAACATACAATACCACTGCGGCGCAGTGGCTAACATACAATACCACTGCGGCGCAGTGGCTAACATACAATACCACTGCGGCGCAGTGGCTAACATACAATACCACTGCGGCGCAGTGGCTAACATACAATACCACTGCGGCGCAGTGGCTAACATACAATACCACTGCGGCGCAGTGGCTAACATACAATACCACTGCGGCGCAGTGGCTAACATACAATACCACTGCGGCGCAGTGGCTAACATACAATACCACTGCGGCGCAGTGGCTAACATACAATACCACTGCGGCGCAGTGGCTAACATACAATACCACTGCGGCGCAGTGGCTAACATACAATACCACTGCGGCGCAGTGGCTAACATACAATACCACTGCGGCGCAGTGGCTAACATACAATACCACTGCGGCGCAGTGGCTAACATACAATACCACTGCGGCGCAGTGGCTAACATACAATACCACTGCGGCGCAGTGGCTAACATACAATACCACTGCGGCGCAGTGGCTAACATACAATACCACTGCGGCGCAGTGGCTAACATACAATACCACTGCGGCGCAGTGGCTAACATACAATACCACTGCGGCGCAGTGGCTAACATACAATACCACTGCGGCGCAGTGGCTAACATACAATACCACTGCGGCGCAGTGGCTAACATACAATACCACTGCGGCGCAGTGGCTAACATACAATACCACTGCGGCGCAGTGGCTAACATACAATACCACTGCGGCGCAGTGGCTAACATACAATACCACTGCGGCGCAGTGGCTAACATACAATACCACTGCGGCGCAGTGGCTAACATACAATACCACTGCGGCGCAGTGGCTAACATACAATACCACTGCGGCGCAGTGGCTAACATACAATACCACTGCGGCGCAGTGGCTAACATACAATACCACTGCGGCGCAGTGGCTAACATACAATACCACTGCGGCGCAGTGGCTAACATACAATACCACTGCGGCGCAGTGGCTAACATACAATACCACTGCGGCGCAGTGGCTAACATACAATACCACTGCGGCGCAGTGGCTAACATACAATACCACTGCGGCGCAGTGGCTAACATACAATACCACTGCGGCGCAGTGGCTAACATACAATACCACTGCGGCGCAGTGGCTAACATGTCACAATACCACTGCGGCGCAGTGGCTAACATACAATACCACTGCGGCGCAGTGGCACATCAAATTGTACCTGCATTTTTCTTGACAAAACAACATCAAATCTAACTAACAAAAACAAAAATAAAATACAAGAAAATAACACGGGTTGCCTCCCGAGAAGCGCTTAGTTTATTTACGAGTCGTTAGCTAGACTCGACCAACTTTCAAGCTTCAAATTCAAAAATGGAGATCTCCTCGATTATCCCCTCCACTTGTTCTTCTTCCAAGTACAACTTAAGTCTATGGCCATTAACAATGAAAGATCCTTCACCATCTCTCTTAAACAGTTCAACATAACCTGACGGATAAACATGCTTAATAACAAAAGGTCCAATCCATCTAGAAGTTAGCTTAGGTTGCTTGATCTTAAACTTAGACAAAAACAACAAAACCTTAGCTCCAACCTTAAACTCCTTTCTACGGATCCTCTTATCATGCCAAACCTTAGTTCGCTCCTTGTAAAGCCTAGAATTCTCATATGCACCCAACCTAAGCTCATCAAGCTCATGGAGTTGCAACATCCTAAGTTCACCGGCTTCCATCATATCCAAGTTTAAATTTCTCAAAGCCCAATACGCCTTATGCTCTATCTCAATAGGTAAATGACAAGTCTTACCATAGAGCAACCGGTACGGCGTGGTGCCAATCGGCGTCTTATAAGCCGTCCTAAACGCCCACAAGGCGTCATCCAACTTTTTTGACCAAACCTTAGGGTTATCTCCCACAGTTTTCTCCAGAATTCTCTTCAAAGCCCTATTGGTGTTTTCTACTTGTCCACTAGTTTGTGGATGATAGGAAGTAGAAAAGTAATGTACAACACCATATCTTTTCATGACCTTAGCTAATTGATGATTTGCAAAGTGGGTTCCTCGATCACTAATTAAGGCTCTAGGGCAACCAAATCGGCAAAACAATTGTTTAAGGAAATCAATTACTACCCTAGCATCATTCGTGGGCAAAGCCTTGGCTTCGGCCCATTTAGACACGTAGTCAACGGCGACGAGAATATATAGGAACTTATTAGACGGTGGGAACGGTCCCATGAAGTCTATACCCCAAATATCAAAAACCTCACATACCTGAATGCTCTGTTGAGGCATCTCGTCCCGCTTAGTGATATTTCCTTGTCTCTGACAAATGTCACAAGTCTCCACCAAAGTTTGAGCCTCCTTAAAAATTGTAGGCCAATAGAAACCTGCATCAAACACTTTCTTACCGGTGACTGAAGGACCGTAATGACCTCCAGTAGGACCATAGTGACAAGCATCCAGAATCTCCCTAGTCTCAGCTCCAGCTACACATCTCCTCACCATACCATCTGCACAAACACGAAACAAGTATGGGCTATCCCAAAGATAGTACTTGGCATCCGATATGAGCTTCTTCTTCTGTTGGTGCGTGAAGTCAGTT
The DNA here is from genome assembly GCA_034093135.1 of Erigeron breviscapus. Classification (NCBI taxonomy): domain Eukaryota; kingdom Viridiplantae; phylum Streptophyta; class Magnoliopsida; order Asterales; family Asteraceae; genus Erigeron; species Erigeron breviscapus. The sequence continues at coordinate 121,803,162 of CM067170.1, read as the reverse complement.
GGTATCTCACCTGCAACCAAATAATTAGCAATATCTGCAAACCAAGGTGCATCATCAGAAGTAGAAATAAACATTAAACACTCATCAGGGAAGTGATCATTGATCTCCCCATCACGAAGTTCCTCCCGGTGAGGATCTTCCAAGCGACTCAAATGGTCGGCAGCCAAATTTTCAGCCCCTTTCTTATCCTTGATCTCAATATCAAACTCTTGTAACAACAAGATCCATCGGATAAGCCTGGGTTTAGCATCTTGTTTCGAGAACAAGTACTTAAGGGCTGAATGGTCAGTAAAAACTATGGTCTTACTTAACACCAAATAAGATCTAAACTTATCAAAAGCAAAAACCACGGCAAGCAACTCCTTCTCTGTTGTGGTGTAATTTTGCTGGGCGGGGTTCAAAGTCTTACTAGCAAAATAAATGGGCTTGAAATGCTTATCAACCCTTTGCCCAAGCACGGCTCCCACAGCAAAATCACTAGCATCACACATCAATTCAAAGGGCAATTCCCAATCCGGCCCGACCATGACAGGAGAATTAGTCAACTTCTCCTTAAGAACCTGAAAAGCACTTAAACAAGCATCATTAAACATAAAAGGAACGTCCTTCTCCAACAAGTGGGTCATAGGACGAGTAATCTTAGAAAAATCTTTAATGAAACGGCGGTAGAAACCGGCATGTCCAAGAAAACTCCTTACCCCTTTCACATTGGAAGGCGGGGGTAGTTTGGCTATAACATCAATCTTAGCCCTATCGACCTCTATCCCGGCCTTAGACACTTTGTGACCTAGCACAATACCTTCGGTCACCATGAAGTGACACTTTTCCCAATTTAAAACAAGGTGTGCCCTTTCACACCGTTCCAACATCTTATCCAAGTTTAAATTTCTCAAAGCCCAATACGCCTTATGCTCTATCTCAATAGGTAAATGACAAGTCTTACCATAGAGCAACCGGTACGGCGTGGTGCCAATCGGCGTCTTATAAGCCGTCCTAAACGCCCACAAGGCGTCATCCAACTTTTTTGACCAAACCTTAGGGTTATCTCCCACAGTTTTCTCCAGAATTCTCTTCAAAGCCCTATTGGTGTTTTCTACTTGTCCACTAGTTTGTGGATGATAGGAAGTAGAAAAGTAATGTACAACACCATATCTTTTCATGACCTTAGCTAATTGATGATTTGCAAAGTGGGTTCCTCGATCACTAATTAAGGCTCTAGGGCAACCAAATCGGCAAAACAATTGTTTAAGGAAATCAATTACTACCCTAGCATCATTCGTGGGCAAAGCCTTGGCTTCGGCCCATTTAGACACGTAGTCAACGGCGACGAGAATATATAGGAACTTATTAGACGGTGGGAACGGTCCCATGAAGTCTATACCCCAAATATCAAAAACCTCACATACCTGAATGCTCTGTTGAGGCATCTCGTCCCGCTTAGTGATATTTCCTTGTCTCTGACAAATGTCACAAGTCTCCACCAAAGTTTGAGCCTCCTTAAAAATTGTAGGCCAATAGAAACCTGCATCAAACACTTTCTTACCGGTGACTGAAGGACCGTAATGACCTCCAGTAGGACCATAGTGACAAGCATCCAGAATCTCCCTAGTCTCAGCTCCAGCTACACATCTCCTCACCATACCATCTGCACAAACACGAAACAAGTATGGGCTATCCCAAAGATAGTACTTGGCATCCGATATGAGCTTCTTCTTCTGTTGGTGCGTGAAGTCAGTTGGTATCTCACCTGCAACCAAATAATTAGCAATATCTGCAAACCAAGGTGCATCATCAGAAGTAGAAATAAACATTAAACACTCATCAGGGAAGTGATCATTGATCTCCCCATCACGAAGTTCCTCCCGGTGAGGATCTTCCAAGCGACTCAAATGGTCGGCAGCCAAATTTTCAGCCCCTTTCTTATCCTTGATCTCAATATCAAACTCTTGTAACAACAAGATCCATCGGATAAGCCTGGGTTTAGCATCTTGTTTCGAGAACAAGTACTTAAGGGCTGAATGGTCAGTAAAAACTATGGTCTTACTTAACACCAAATAAGATCTAAACTTATCAAAAGCAAAAACCACGGCAAGCAACTCCTTCTCTGTTGTGGTGTAATTTTGCTGGGCGGGGTTCAAAGTCTTACTAGCAAAATAAATGGGCTTGAAATGCTTATCAACCCTTTGCCCAAGCACGGCTCCCACAGCAAAATCACTAGCATCACACATCAATTCAAAGGGCAATTCCCAATCCGGCCCGACCATGACAGGAGAATTAGTCAACTTCTCCTTAAGAACCTGAAAAGCACTTAAACAAGCATCATTAAACATAAAAGGAACGTCCTTCTCCAACAAGTGGGTCATAGGACGAGTAATCTTAGAAAAATCTTTAATGAAACGGCGGTAGAAACCGGCATGTCCAAGAAAACTCCTTACCCCTTTCACATTGGAAGGCGGGGGTAGTTTGGCTATAACATCAATCTTAGCCCTATCGACCTCTATCCCGGCCTTAGACACTTTGTGACCTAGCACAATACCTTCGGTCACCATGAAGTGACACTTTTCCCAATTTAAAACAAGGTGTGCCCTTTCACACCGTTCCAACATCTTATCCAAGTTATGCAAGCAAGTACGAAATGAGTCCCCAAAAACCGAGAAATCATCCATGAAAACCTCCATGGAGGTTTCAAGCATGTCCTGGAATATAGCTATCATGCACCTTTGGAAGGTGCCCGGGGCGTTACACAAACCAAACGGCATTCGCCGGTAAGCAAAAGTGCCAAAGGGGCACGTGAAAGTGGTCTTTTCTTGATCCTTTGGATCAATGGGTATTTGAAAGTACCCGGAAAACCCATCAAGGAAACAAAAATACTCATTACCTGCCAGTCTCTCTAACATCTGATCAATAAAAGGCAAAGGAAAGTGATCCTTCCGGGTGGCATCATTGAGCTTCCGGTAGTCAATACAAACCCGCCATCCCGTTACAGTTCTAGTAGCCAAAAGTTCCTTATTTTCATTTTCAATCACTGTCATGCCCCCCTTTTTGGGCACACAATGAACAGGACTAACCCAAGGACTATCAGCAATAGGGAAAATGATCCCTGCATCTAACAACTTAATCACTTCTTTCTTAACCACTTCTTTCATATTAGGATTTAGCCTCCTTTGTCGCTGGACAACGGGCTTAACATCATCGACAAAATCAATCTTGTGCTGACAAAAGTGAGGACTAATACCTGGAATGTCGGTGGTCTTCCAAGCAAAAGCCCGCTTATGGGCTTTAAGCACAGCCAGAAGAAGTCCTTTTTCGTCACTCGAGAGTGAGGACGAGATAACCACGGGTAAAGAGGATTTACCTGCCAAGTAAGCATACTCCAAATGTGCAGGCAATGGCTTAAGCTCCAAATCTGTAGGTGGTACATCAACTGAATTAGGTACCCTTGAGCTTCCATCAGCAACAACTCTCTCAAAGCTCTCATCCACTGGAGGTGTCTCATCCAAGCTAAGTGCCATAACCTCTGCAAACAAATCATCATCAGAAATTTCCCGCGATCCTAGATTAGCAATCTCCTCATCTCCCATATCGGTCTCCATCAACTCCTGAAACTCTCGGTCCAAAGCCTCATCAATCACATCAATCCTGAAACATGACTCATCATTAGAATACGAATGCTTAATAGACCTCTCAACATTAAAAACAATCCTATCCGTACCCACACCCAAAGAAATTTCCTTATCTTTCACACGGATGATAGCATCCGCGGTATTAAGGAATGGTCTACCAAGTATTAGGGGTACCTGTGCATCCTCCTCCATCTCGAGGATAACAAAGTCAACTAGGAAAACAATATGGCCCACTTTGACTCTAATGTTTTCAGCAATCCCCATGGGATACTGAAATGAACGGTCGGCTAGTCTTATACTCATGCGAGTCGGGCGAAGGATTCCTAAAGCCAACTTACTCCAAACCGAATAGGGCATCAAATTAATGCTAGCACCTAAATCAGCTAAAGCCTTACAAATAATGGTTCTAATAGAGCAAGTAATAAGAAAACTCCCTGGGTCTTCAAGCTTAGGTGGAATGCGGTTCTGCAAGATAGCAGAACACTCGGCATTGAGAAAAGTAGCTTTGGCCTCCTCCATCTTTCCTTTGTCCGTCACAAGTTCCTTAATGAACTTGGCATAATGAGGCATCCCCTGTATCAAATCAACTAAAGGTACATTAATATGAACATTTGAAATCATTTGAACAAACTTGTTATATTGTTCCTTTAGCTTGGCCTTCCTGAACCGTTGTGGAAATGGAACTTTTGGTTTATAAGCTTTAATCTCGGGTTCCACAACCGGTTTTGGTGGAGTGACCGGAGTCTTCACGGTCGGATTCTCTTCCATCTCAATCTCCTCATCAACCTCATCATCATTTCCTGAATCCTGTACATCTGAAACAACAATATTAGGCATAGTAGGAGGGTCATAAGATCTACCTGTACGAGTGGTAATGGCCTTGGCTTCCTCATTACGGGCTTGAGGTGGAGTGTACTTCTGCCCTGCATTTTGTCCCTGATTCGTCCCCATGCTAAACTGAGGCCTAGGATTCTGTTGAGTATTGCTAGGTAAAGTACCTGGAGGCCTAGAAAGTGCAGCCATCCTACTCTCAAGATCCTTAAAGTTAACACATTGATTCTTCATATTTATCTCAACCTTGCCATCTATCCTATCCAACCTCTCATTCAATGCCTTAGTATCATCCCGAATCATCTGAATGCTAGTGTTAGTTTCAGCCTGATTTCTAACCAACTGTTTCATCATCTCCCTCAACTCGGCATTTGGATCGGTATTAGAGGAAGAAGAACCTGATCCTTGTCCTTGTTGAGTTTGATGTTGTGGCTGACTCTGAGAGTTATCCCTTTGCCACCTATTTCCTGAAAAGCGAGAATTATTAGTAGGAAAAGAAGGGTTAAAAGAAGGATTACCTGAAGAACGGTTCTGGAAACCGGTATTGCGCGGGTAGCTCCCTTGTGGTTGATTCTGGATGTATCTCACATCTTCGGGTGCCCGATTGGGGCACTCATCTGAATAATGCATATCACCACAATGATCACATCCATCGGCTACTACCTTTACATCCCGTTCAATCGCTCCAAACCGATTCTCTTGCATAGCAAATCCCTTTTCCATGCGCTCAGATAGCGCTCTAATCTCTCCAATCATCCCGGAATCATGACTAGCTTCAACCTTTGCAACCCTACCATGGCTAGTACCTTTCTTTAGTCTTCTCTCATTCTTCAAAAATCTATCATCATCCATATTTGCAATGTCCTTTGCCATGGACTCCAAAATATCAAAACCTTCATTGGGTGTAATCTTGTTGAAACCACCCCCAAAAGCATATCCTAACTCACGCTTGGACTTCTTATCTAGGCCATCAAAGAAAAGCTCAACATATTGCTCCTTAGTCATGTTATGGCCCGGACAATTTCTCAACATCTCCTTAAACCGAATCCATGCATCCACCACATCTTCATCTTCATCTTGGTCAAAGGACCTAATCAAATTCTCCAACTTCCTTTGAGTTCTAAGTGAATAAAACTCACCAATGAAAGCTTGCTTGAGTTGGTCCCAAGTTGTTATGGAATTTTCCGGAAGATCATTAAACCAATCTAAAGCATCACCGGTAATGGACATGGGAAATGTCTCAAGTTTAACGACATTCATTTGGTTGTTCCCATATTGGTATAACCGTGCCAACTTCTCAAACCTCTCTAAGTGTTGGTATGGATCCCATTTCCTTTTACCATCAAACTGTTGTTCCTCAATGCTTTTAAGATGATTACCTTTCAGATTGAAGTCATGAGCAATGGCTGGAAATCTTATAGGACTACCACGGTTGGTAGGAACCATCAACTGCTGGACCTTCTGGACCTGCTGCCGCTGCCATTGCTTCTTTCGAGCCATATGAGCAGTGTAAAGAGTAATGGGTGAGAATCATAAATGGGCATAAGTATCAGATTATGAAGGAAGTAGGTTTGTTTTATTTTTATCTTTTCTTTGTTTATGACGGACAAATTTACATTGGTTCATTTTCGAGACAATGCATGTATAAAACGATTGACATGCTTATCAAGTAGGATCTGCATTTCTGCCTAATTAACATCTATGATTTTCGACCTTAATTTGTGAGATGATATAATGAATTGCAACACCGATGGCAAATAACCTGCAATGAGCCTTGCAAGTGCATTAGAAATTGAAACATATTCCAAAATTTAAGCATTAAACATCAAGAAGTGTTGAGTTTAAAAGCATAGATACTTATATCACCTAGAAATACCCCAAAAGTCCAAAACGAAACAAAACAGTTCACCCAGAACTTGACAGACAGCACAATATAAGGATTAAATACTTAATGTTACTTATATCTATTAAATCTATATGGATTAGCTATCTGTATGAACTTTGTTTGTTTTGTGTTTTTTAAATTCATTTTCTAACTTCATTTAGTACGACAACGGTAACAGAATTAGATTAAAATGTTCACCAAAATGATCTTGAAGGTCCCCAAAATTCTATCTGCCCGGCCCATATGAACCAGGGAGAAAAAAATGGAGCAACTATGCCTCCAACCAAGTTGATCAGTTGCTTCATTCTACGAAAAAGATGGAACATTTCAGTTGAGTTCTATATATCAGCAGAAATGTTTGGAATGGCGGATTATTATTTGTTGACATAACCTGCTACATATAGTGCTTGCAACATACACGATGGTTTTGTAAGATGCTTATATATTGGCAGATAGCTACTACTAATAGCAAAGAAGGAATAAAGCATGTAAATTCCTTTCACTTTCAAAAGAAATACAAGAATACAATAATGAACATTATAGAAAAAGAAAAAAATATGACACATAACTGTTACAACATTAAGACGTGTACAAAGAAACTGGAAACTGAGAAATGGATAATACTAATTTCACATGATGTATTGATGTTTCACCTTGAAAATACCATTCAGGGCTAGTCATTTTCACTGGAGCACGAACGACATAACACGAAGTTCACCACAGCCTTCACAGACCTTGACAGCACATTACCACGAGCAGGAACGTTTCTCTGGGCTATCGTCATTTTTTCTGCTTTGTATAAGGATATTAGAGTATTGATATATACCAAATGTGCATATATAGTAGCGTTGAGGCTCCTTAAATAGATCATGAATAATTTGTTCATATTTTCCTGTTAATTACCTTTAAATTCAGGGTGGTTTGCATAGATTTTTCTTTGCTATTAGCTCTGTTTTCGCATAGGATGGCATCATCAAAAACCAAAGTTCCTGGAAATTAGTTCATACTTTTTTGCATTATGCTCTTTTGTGAATTGTATTGCAACACACACCTGGTGTTGCTTGTGCACATTTTGACCGTATTATCTTCATCACACCCATGTTAGTTTCCAATGGTTTTCTAAAATAGTGCGTTGGTATGAAAAGGAAAATAATATCAAAATTCCCAGTCTCTTTTTCACATTGCTATAATTATTTTGGTTTCTAAATCTTGTTTCTATTGTTCTCTAGGGAATTTGAGTCATGTATCAACCTATATAAAAATTCAATTAAAATGTGAAGGTTGAAAATCTCTCAAGTTCAAAATCAACAAATACTAATCATATGCATAGTTGTTGACTCGTAACTTTTGACTCGACTCGAAAACATGATTTTTTGACTCGTGACTCAAAACGTGACTCGACTCGTAAGAGTCAGGACATTTTTTAATACTACATAATATAGTATAATTATATATATGTGATATTTTATAAAAAAATATATATGTTATATTAATAATATATTACCAAAATATATATATATATATATATATATATATATATATATATATATATATATATATATATATATATATATATATATATATATATATATATATATATATATATATATATATATATATATATATATATATATATATATATATATATATATATATATATATATATATATATATATATATATATATATATATATATATATATATATATATATATATATATATATATATATATATATATATATATATATATATATATATATATATATATATATATATATATATATATATATATATATATATATATATATATATATATATATATATATATATATATATATATATATATATATATATATATATATATATATATATATATATATATATATATATATATATATATATATATATATATATATATATATATATATATATATATATATATATATATATATATATATATATATATATATATATATATATATATATATATATATATATATATATATATATATATATATATATATATATATATATATATATATATATATATATATATATATATATATATATATATATATATATATATATATATATATATATATATATATATATATATATATATATATATATATATATATATATATATATATATATATATATATATATATATATATATATATATATATATATATATATATATATATATATATATATATATATATATATATATATATATATATATATATATATATATATATATATATATATATATATATATATATATATATATATATATATATATATATATATATATATATATATATATATATATATATATATATATATATATATATATATATATATATATATATATATATATATATATATATATATATATATATATATATATATATATATATATATATATATATATATATATATATATATATATATATATATATATATATATATATATATATATATATATATATATATATATATATATATATATATATATATATATATATATATATATATATATATATATATATATATATATATATATATATATATATATATATATATATATATATATATATATATATATATATATATATATATATATATATATATATATATATATATATATATATATATATATATATATATATATATATATATATATATATATATATATATATATATATATATATATATATATATATATATATATATATATATATATATATATATATATATATATATATATATATATATATATATATATATATATATATATATATATATATATATATATATATATATATATATATATATATATATATATATATATATATATATATATATATATATATATATATATATATATATATATATATATATATATATATATATATATATATATATATATATATATATATATATATATATATATATATATATATATATATATATATATATATATATATATATATATATATATATATATATATATATATATATATATATATATATATATATATATATATATATATATATATATATATATATATATATATATATATATATATATATATATATATATATATATATATATATATATATATATATATATATATATATATATATATATATATATATATATAATAAAATGATACACCAAAAGTTGAAGTGTAAGTCACAGTCATCCCACCTCCAGAGTTTTACAGACATTTGCCAAGAAAATAAAAGAAAAGAAAAAAACTAATGCACCATCTGTTCAGGGTAACATAAGAAGTATTCATGCGACGTTTTTGGCTTCACTTTACAGCTACCTACGACCCCTTTCACACCCATAACCAGCTTTAAAAAGTGTACAGACCTAACTATGGCCCTGATTACCGATGTAATGTACTACCTAGCAAAAGACTCCCCATTCCTCGCGCTGCCACAAATACTTGTACATCCATTCTACAAACATTTAATATGTTTCATATGATATTCCTAAGTGTATCCAAGTTGATAGTCTCCTCGTGGCTTAGTGTTTTGGCAGCAGTTACAAGCATGTCAAGTCCACCACCAGAATTGGTTATATTTTCACTTCCATTCACCACACCCACTGCTTCCTGTTCTGCCTGCTCGGGTTCATCCTCTACTTTCACTTTCTTTTGCATATTCTCATACGCCCTTTTCATTGTTCTTATTCGCTTCAGTTCCCTGTCACATTTTCCACAAAACCAACTACCAGTTGGAATAGAATGAAGTTGTGGGGTTGTACAGTAGATATGAAACGCTTGATCACACCCATCACACAGAACAATCTGATCATCATCTTTGTCCACAAGGCAACGTCTACATAGACAAGACGGGCAGTACCAACAAGGACCGGAGACACCCAACTGCCTGTACGTTAAGCAATTGTAGTGATAGAACTTGTGAGGGCATAAAGAGTGCCCACATGTTCTAAAATTGTCTCCAGAATTCACCTCGGTTTTGCAAATAAAACAAATCTTAGGCCCTGGACTTTCATCAATCACATCATGCAAGTCTGCTAAAACCCCATTTGGTACATCTTGTGATTGGCCGATTCTCGGAGCCCCGGCAGAAGCAGCTTTTAGCTTCTCACAGGCTACACAGTTATCATGAGGTGATCCCATTCCGTTTGAGACACAGCTGGCACAATACCAACTTTTAGATGGAATTTGTGTACCTGTAAGTTCTATACAGGAGATATGGTATATCTCTTCACATGAATCACATACTAAACAGTTTGTGACATCGGCTTTTTTTCTACATTCCTGGCAGTTGGAGGCACCGTTTGCTTCTGTTGCCCTTGGTTTCCTAACAAACTGTTGCAGAGATGTTAAACATGTTAAATAAGCACAGATATGTCGGCATGCAATCTTATAAATTTTCTGATATGAAGGTGGCAAAACAGGTGGGTTGGGTAATACATCAAAACGGGTTTGGGTCAATACAGTTGTAAGACAGCTCGTATTCAACACTCCCTGTCCAACTTTTTGCCTTCATGGGTAAACGTTTAGTTAGTATAAAGAAAAAAAAACAAGAATATATATCTTGTTTGCATAAAGCCATAGACAGGTTTAGAAGGTTGGAAGAGTTGATTTCATAATTTGTGAAACTTTCGCCCCGATTTACCTGTTCGACATGTAAATGACCATTTCATCTGTCGTTAAGTTTCTAAACTTATACAATTTGACCAGTTGGAGATAATACAAATTTATAAACCTACAATATCCCACTGTTTTTAGTTCATGATACCTGTTCATAATGATCCCTAGATTTATCAAAAAGACTCTTTGCAATTGTAACCGCCTCATTGCCAAAATGTTGAAGCTTTGTCCATACCTATCCAAAATTGGTGAAATTGGAAAAATCAGTGAACAGAATAAACTCAGGTCCCCTTTAAATAACAATATGTAGTGCTTTGATACGTACATCATGAATGTGACTAGCAAATGCCAATAAAGATGATATAGAACAAAATCCAGACTATAGCGATAGTGCACGATTACATAGCTCATATTTCATTCATTCTGGCTACAATAAATATTATTTTAATTATGAAGATGACAGGTGGCAGAACTATGTTTATGATCAAACTTGAATTGATGAAACACAATCCCCAAGTATCAAACTGTACCCCGACTACTAGACACTTGAAACAGAATATAAGCATGTTTTCCTACCAACACAACTAAACACCAAAAATAAGGAGCATGTGAAAACCCTAATCTAAGAGATTCTAAACAATTGATAAAAGAAGCCTTAACCGGCAATGAACACCCTCGATACAAACATCACACAGACCTGCTATAACATTTATGATACGCCTAACCAATTTAACTCAAAAATTCATATCTTAAACAAAGGAGGAAATCTTAAATAGGTTCCATCTCTCTAGCTTGACTGACACATATATGGCTTTGAAATAATAGGCGCAAAAAGGATTGACATCCTGATGAAACAAAGAACCAATGCAAGTCAGAGTCAGACAAAGATATGCAGTGTAGAAGAGAAGACAATCCTGATCATGTGGTCAGACAAAATTTCGATGCTTTGCAATTTGCAAGGTTTCTATGAGGGCTTATTCAAACTACAGTACTTGTTAGATGATGAAATGTCATCAGCAAATATTACAGAAACTATGACCAGTAAATCAGATAATTTAATAGACTGTCAAAGTTTGAAAAAAAAAAGAAATACCTGCTGGACATCTTTGAGGTAAAGCATTGGTGCAGTTTCATAAGCTCCATCTTTTATCTTCAAACTTATAGCGTTAACTCCCAAAATTTGGTTAACATCAACTACACCAAAAGTATCGAGAATTAAACCACGTAACTCGGAGAATTTGTCCGAGTTTAGAATATCAGAGAACGCTTGTTCACACGACTCAGAAATTGTAGAATCTTCTGATTGTTTTATCATTTCACTAGATACGAAATGAGAAATTTTAGCATGGCTATGTATTTTGTTGTCACTTCTTTCGACACTATCTAGGGATTCCTGCACAAGAAAAAACTTATATGAATCTAAGGAACCAATAAATACATAGACAGACCAAAATTCTTATACAAAATATCTTACCTTTACTAAAGGTGAAAAACCACCTTCTGGATAATCCATAGCAGAGTTTAGGATGCATTCCCCATCACCATTGTCATGCCCATTTTGTGACTGGTACGTCTGCTGTGAGACAATCTTTACACCATGCTTATGAGAACAATCACCTTGCCCAAAAGGAGACACATCAAAATCCAACCTGCCAACACTTTGATCTGCAGTACTACCATCACCAGCATTTATCTGCAAAAAACCAGACTGATCCAGGTCAAAAGATAAGATCATCAAGTAACATATCTCCTTACATGATACAGGTCAAATACAATTGCAGTACCATTCATAATATTCTCTTTTATGATCCAAGAGTAATTTGCTTTTAAAGAAGCTTGAAATCTCCAGCCACACAAATGTAAAGTACAGATGCAAGTTTTGAACGCATAATTATACACAAAAACAAGGCTATATGCATTTCATAACAATCATCTAACACTAAGAAATCTCCTATCTAGTTAGTTCAGATAATTTGATTCTATCATTTTGTATAGTTATAGACTTCAAGACTGGCTTCACTGACTGAAAGATAATACTTCCAAGTATGCCTACCAAAACATAACTCCCCTACTCCTAACTATATTTCGATTATAGTCAACTCCCATTACCATACCTTGAAAAGTGATGCCCAAAGATATTTTACTGCAATGCATAATACTACAGTTAACATATTAAGACTCTAGAGAGCGACCCCAAATGGTTGAATTCCCAATTGTAAACAGAGAAGAAAGCTACTGAGCCCTTCAATATTATTGTATCCCGGTTACTACAATGAATATTCATACATACTAAATACAGATATAACCAAGTGATGTGCACAAAAAAATATGGGCAACACAAAAGGTACTCAAATCCTAACTCTTTGCAAACTTTATATTAGCTGAATTGTTAGGTAGTATGGGTGGTTTCAGTTGAGACCAATATATATCATGAGAACAAAAGAACACTAAAATAATGTCACATACGTCCTATTCTTCACATGTGAAGCAATACGAAAGATGTATGCAATATTGTTCACCTGTGAAGAAAAATTCAGATGTTTATACTGAATAGTTCCAATCTATGCCTTATATATTTTCAATCCATGGCTCAAAAAGGTTTTGTCATTCTCAAACTTTATATGGTTCTCATATGAACCCTTTTCGTCACATGTGTATACATGTTTAATTCATATGTATAAAAACTCATAAAATAAACAAAAATATGTAGTAGCTTCACACATAAAATGAAAATTGCATGTAAATACAATTCAAAATAACCCTTAACTTATTTCGATTAACGGCCCAAAAGGGGTTCTTTTGCTCTCAAGTTTTGTGTGGTTCTCATACGAAACATTTCTTCACATAAGTGACATTAATCTCCTATGAACAATTTCAATATAAGCCTTATATCATTCTTCTACAGGTCAAAAAAGGTTGTTTTGTTCCCACTAACTATATGGTTCTCAAATCAACCTCCCGTCTTAAGTACCAATTAATCATCTAGCACTACCAAATCGCGAAAACTAAACTAAAGTCAAACACATACATACATTTATATACATATACCAATATCAAATCATCAAAACACAAAACCAAGATTTAATAAAAACAAATATATATATATATAATATATATATATATGATAAAAAGCAATATAAGAAATACAAGTTTCTATGCTTATGGTAAAAATATTCATTTATAACCAACTCTTCATAGAAGAGTTGGCCACCAGCTGCCACTTTCTAGGAGCAACCTGGGTTCGAATCTTGCCAGAGGCAGAATTTAAGTGGTTGACTTACCTTGACACTATCCTTGCTGGGGTTATGTGGGTACCAATTCGGTACATGGGATCAAGCGGTTCCTATCAATCTACCGTTTTTATTTTATAGTATAGTATACCTTATCATTGAACTCCATCCTGATGACTTCATCATCCGAATTAGACATTTTCCGACGTTTTCGCCTTGTATATCTTCTTATTCCATCTGCAGAACTTCCCTCACCAAAACTATTACTACTGCCATTATACAACGACAGCATCCCATCACTATCTTTTGCTTCACTTTTTGTAAAATCAAAACCATTTATTGCCTTCTCCTCATCAGCCATCATATCTTTTTTCAAGATTCCAAAACCCCACAAAACTTTAGAGAAAACCCTAATAGAATATCAAGTAAAGTTTATTGCTTTTAATGATAATAAGAGATAATTTTTATTGATTTGAGTGTATGGTTTATGTTTTTAGCCCTAGATAATATGAATGGGGGAGAATGGGGGAGAAAGGGGGAAGGGGTGGAATTTTTAGTTTATTTAAATTTTTGAAAGAGATGATGTTAGTGGGGGATTGTGTTTGTGTTTAAGGACAGTTGGATCACTTTGAAGTTATCCTCAGTCGATAAATCTTTTTTCACACTTTTATCAACTCATTTTCTTCTATGGACTGATTTTTTTTTTCCAAATTTTTTCGAGATAGACATCATCCTATTTGAAAGGGTGTTTAGGATCGTTTATTGTTCAACCTGCTTTTTTAAAAATATGTTTTATCTATTAGATTTAAATCTCGCGTAAAATGTAGGTTTGTGGAATAAATTTGCTCCAATAAAGTGAAATAACCAACGTTTGAGTAAATATATTAATTTTTGTAACCGGATATGTTATTTTTAACTGGTTCGACAACTATTGTACTTCGTAGAAAAATTTCAAGATTACGATCAGTTTTATCTTTTTTCTCTTTTGGGGTTTCTTTTCTTTTAGGCAAATATATATAACATATAATATAGGGAAATTATATATTATCCTAATATTAGCCTAAAAATCCTTTTAAAACCATAAGATGGTGACACGTGGATTGCACTAGTTTTTTTCCCCTAATCTCATCACTTGATTTTACCACTTGTCACCATCTTATAATTGGATTGGGATCTTCTAAAGTTACTAGTAAAGTTAAGCAATTATTAGTGATTATACCATAATTTTTTCTTTCTAGTTAATTCATTTAAATTAATTCAAATATTCTCTTTTGACTTAAGAGCATACAATGGCAAAAACTTTTTAAAAGCTTTTTATTTTGCCACCTCAACAATCCATTAATTTTAACCTATAAAAAAGCTATATACTCCAATGGAAAGGTTTTTATAAAGCTTTTTTTCTCTCTTAAACCAAAAAAAGCTTTTGCTCAAAGGGTTGAGAATCCTCAACCTTTACCTCAAAAAAGTCATTCTCTTCAATGATAAAAAGCTTTTAAAAGACTTTTTTTACTCAAAAAAAGCTTTTGTTCAAGTTCCCTTGGAGATGTCCTACAAAGGACTTTTGTAAACAATTTCACCATCACTTATATTCATTTTCTCAATTATCATCTCAATAAAATCATAATAAAAACAACCAAAGTTTTAGAACATTATTTCATTAAAGATATTATAGTATTTAGATGAAATATTTAAATTAATAAATAAAAAAAATTATTTTGAAATTATTAACTACTTTCTGGCAGTTGACATCTCCAATCAATACACCACTATAGCCTTCCCCACCCTGCCATTTACCACCACGGCCACAAAATCGAACACTACCACCACTGTTGTCGGACACCACCTTCACACCTTCCACCATCGCGCTTCACTCCACCACCCACCCGTGTCGCCACCTAAGAAACCTACCAAATTAGCCAAAAAATTGAAGCAAACAAATGATGTAGTAGAGATAATTAAGACATATCCATCATGTGCCTCTGTGTAAGGAAAACCAAAAACGGACGTCACATTGTGACAATGTGACATCAATCAAGGTTACCAAGCCCATACTCCAGTCCATAGATACACTATTCATTTAAAAATTATTTTTTCCCTTCACTTTTTGTTTATTAGATCATTTGTTTCCTTCCACAATTCCTGAGCTTGTTCAACACAATGGAACATTTTATTTATCCAAAATCACAATAAAAAGAAAGAAACAAACATTTCAACAAATAAAAATAAAATTTCATTTTCCAAAAATAATTCTACACTTTGGCTTTCATCGTAAAACAAAATACATATATATTTCCTATCGTACACGACTTGAAACTCTATCCGTATGGTATACACCTCTCTTTTCCTGTCTAAGATTCTTCTTTTGGGTTAAAAGAAATCCAAAAAACTCAGATATCATTACATAGGCAATGACACTTGATGCTCTGCTTCAAGTAAAGTACAGCTCCAACGAATTGCAAAATGTGCACGACACATTCCACAGCCCTCCAAGCGACACACCCAAGTGACACTCACATGGGTTATTGAGGCAAAATCCTTTTCATTATTTTGATGGGTTTTATCAACTCATCAACGTCGGCTGTACCTAAACCTGAAGGCTCACTATCCAACATTGTTCTCTGGTCACTCATCACTTCCCCAACATCTTCATTACTAAAACCTAAACTAATATATTCAGCAAGTTTCCCTTCTTGAGAAAAAATGTCCATGTTATCATCCTTTGATTGATGCTTTTCAAATATCGGCACTGCCCCTGCAGCCCTAAAAGCACCAAAATACCGACCCCTAGAATTCTTCTGTTCTTGTTCCGTTGAATGTCGTTTTCTCTTCAACCCCATTTTTCGATTTTTAGGATGATGAAGCTTGCATTTTGTACCTTGAGAGCATGCTCCTGTGGCTTCATATACTGGGCATGCATATGTGTGCTTCTTTCGACACTGCAAGTTAGAGATATGATCCATTTTTACACTATTAAATCTTAGTGGGCTGTGTGCATGTGATACATTTTTTCAACAGATTAGAGTTTTGTAAACCTAGTAACAGAAGTTAATTGCACAATTCCCTAACCTGTATACCAAATATGCACAAATACGGCAACTACAGCAATATTTACAGTACTAACTAGTGTTTGTCCGATTATCTATTAGTGTCGTATTACTATGCCATATTATTATCATGTATCTGTACTTAATCATGTCATAATATTATCATATTATCCAACAGATTCCTAAGTTCAGACTTCCACAACCTATGGCCCGCTACAATTTGTCTTTTAAAAACGCAAGAGAATAAATTAAACAGAATCAGTAAGATGAGAGATATCGATGACATCAACTCCATCACTACCTCATTTCCATCTGCACAATAACCCTTGAGAAAACCTTCACAAACTGAAGCAGCAGAGTTCACATTTACATGTCTATAAGGACAATCTTTGTTTGAGCACAATCCTGCCACAAAATGAGTTAGAAGTTTGATCCCGGTAAGATCATTAAGTGTAAAAAAGACGCAACTAAACTCACCCTGCAAAAAATAGGAACAATCTTGCATCCTTTCAGGAATGACCTGAAAAGGAAACATTATCAAAAGCTTTAAGTGTAAACAAAGGAAAAATAATATAATCCACAAATATAGCTTATATAAGGTGCATAAAATCAAGTAGCTGAATATGTATAAAAAGTAACCTTATGTGTTAGCTTGCAGTTGGTATTGGAGCATGAACCAGCCAGAAACTTGGTGCAGACTGCAACTTTAGATGAATCATGGATATATAGACATTTCCCGGCATCCTTGTTGCACTTGCCAAACCTTGTAAAAAATTGACAATACTTTTTCTTTTTAGCCAACCTTGATCTGACTGTGTGCAAACTCCATCTAACTTTCTCACTGGCAAAGATGCGGGTCCGTCTCTTTGGATTTCTAACCAGCTGGTTACCATTTCCAATCCGTACATATCTGCCAATGATATAACTATATGTTTAAATGTAATCGGGTATATATGATAATCATGCTATAAATCCAAGTAGATATTTTACAACAAACAAAACATAATTCTCAGCTGAAGAAAAAATATATCCTGCACGAATTCTACATACTCATCATGGCCAATATTTAATCTCTTTGGTACATAAGGCCTCCTGGTCTCCTCTTTTGACTGCACGGATGTTGAAGGGTCATCATCTGCACATGATAAGTCTGTTAGTGGATTTCTAGGGTTTTGGGAGAGAAGGTGATCTCTCATAATCGGCTGACCAATTCTTCATGGTTTAGCATCAGTTTCATCTAATAAAAAGCAAAGGGCCCTTCCATACCGTCTTAGCACATTCTCTAAGATATGGCTTAACATAAATAAAACTCGTCGTTAACCAACAGAGCTTTAGGAAACTTCATAAGCCATTATAACCCGACGCAACAAATAAAATAAATACTAGCATGATAACAACACATAGATATACTAACACCCTAAGTAGCAATAAAGTTATTTTGGCTACAGAAAAATAGTTAAAACTGATCACTAAACATATACATACAAATGATTTAAGACGATTTCAGTTGTGTATAATTGCTTCACAATTTGTAAAACTTTAAATGATTTATACTGGGGTATGAGGATATAGCTACCACTTTATCAACTTTGAGTATACATCCCTCTTAAGTTATCATAGTGCACAATTTAAGTCAGCAATGTTCCTAAAGTTCACATCATACCTTCATATACCGACTAATGCTTATGAGGATTTGTTCATATGTGGGATATAAGAGAATCACTTCAACAAACTTTTTCCTAGTTTTATGTATGTTAATATCTGCTTTTAAGGTGATGCATATAAAATTTAAGTAGACATCACGCACCTTGACATTAACTACCTCTAGATGATCTGTGCGCAAGTATGGCAGAATATGGATAAACCAGTTACTACTATGATGAGCCATAATAATATGGATCTAAAATCAAATTTTATCTTCTCAAGAGGATACTAACATTCGTCTTCAGAAAGTGGCATATCTGGCTAAAAAATATATATTTTTCTCATGTTATCTAGATCAGAAAATATAAAGTACAAAATGTCAATATAAAATAGCCCCGAAGCTGGATTTTCAAAGCTTGCCGATCATGGGGCAAACCAACATATAAAGTACATTGTGTACATATATAACTATGTATATATGTATCAATATATGTGTGTGCATATGTGCACATAAAAGCTGTACTACAACTCAGTAACAAAGGAGAAACAAACGTTTCGGTCAAAGCTTTGTCATTGAAGTAAGCATCCATTCTAAAATTCGATGTAGGATTTGCTTACTTTTGCTAGTATCTAAAGAAAGCATGTAGGAAGGCCCATTTGCATCAAGAATCAAAGAACATTCATGCATCCAGATTCATAACTTTTATAGACAAGACACTTTCTAGAATAAATCGTCCCAATACTTGGGACATCCTTAACCTAATGCTACTAATACACATACTGAAGATCCCAAACTACATTCACAGCTCAAAGCTGCAGTTGAAATTTCCATCTAAACAGTAATGAATTGAGATTTATCATATACCAAAAATATATGGAAAAATTAAATATTTTCTATTAAAGCATCCAGAAATAGTGCTTAAGGCATATGATCCTTTGAACGAGCTCTGCATAGATATGATGTTAGAGAATAATCATAATAATCAACCAAAAAGTAACAAAGTATCATAATATTAACCGTGACGGGACCACCTGAAATCCTCAGAATTGTCCTGCCTGAACGTTCCATTTTGTATCTGACCAAACCAATACGAAATATCCGATCTCCTGCACATAAACACAACTTTTAAAAAGAGATATTACCAAAAAATACAACTCAAATCCCTAAGCAGCAAATCAGAAGCTAACAGATCTACTTCACAACAATTTCAACATAGAGCTTAAACATCCATCCGGCTACACCAGGATTTTATGCTGGCCCACCAGGGTGCCACTTATTATTATCTAGACTTACTCGACATGTTATTCCTTTTCTTTGTTTCAGCAGTGACAAAAGTTGTGCCACTCTGCTCTCTCCTCTTCTTTTCAGCTGCTGCAACTGCTAGTGTAGCTTCCTATAATAAAAGAGCATATTTACAATATATTAACAATCATAGAGTCAAGCAATACAACTATACAAGTCTCGCAATTTGACCACTTATATATATAGAAATAACTATTTACATCTACACAAACCTCGTTAGCTCTTTTTGAATCCCTCTCTATAGATTTTGACCATTTCAATCCAGAACCACCAACACTTAACACCTTAGACATACGAAGAGAAAACCCACGTTTTGATCTTGTGTAGAGCGTCTCTCTCTTTCTTGATAGCAGCAACTTGCGACTAGAAGAACAATCCAACGTTGAATTCTCAAAGATAAACCCAAATATCAATTCAGAGGAGGTCATATGCAAAAAAGACCCCTTAGGCTATGCTTATATACCTGATCAAAGATGGCGAACTACTACTCGTCATAGAAGCTGAGATATTCATCAAATTTCCCCAGTTTCTTGATCTTTTCCATGGAAATAGATGGGGCCTCAGCTTCTGATGTAATGAGACACCACCTTTCCGTGATGACTGAGAACTAAGAGTCCAGACTGAAGGGTATAGCAAATGTTTGAACTTCTTAGATACACCTAGTATCAAGATATGAATCACGTAAAAAATTTATTTTCTTAAAGAAGATGGATGATCTGGAAAACATTATGAAATGGATACAATCTTAGACTCATCGTGAATTGCTATTAACTCATGTAACTTGTTTAACTTAACGGATTTATAAGTAATAGAACTAAGAAAAGGATGTGATAATTAGAGTACAAACCTTTACCAGACTGCAGCTTAATATTGACCTTTGATGCCTTAAGCACATCTGTGTTTGCCAAGTCATCTCCCATAGATGTCCTAACAAGTTGATTCTTCCTCCTCTTATAGTAGCTATCTGATGTTGATGGTTGGGTGTTATCTAACTTGTGAATGGATTGGTCACTACTGGAAGCAGCAACCAGTTGATTTGATTTCCGCTTCACATAATGTATCTTCTTTACTGCAGCTCCTTCATCTAGTGTCTTCTGGCTTTCAGACTTGCTAGATGTACCAATTTGATCTTCAGGTACCTTTTGAACAGAAAAATTTTCTTCAGCAGGAGATGCAGGGAGAGAATCCAGTGGCGAAGATGGAATATCCCTCGAGAATGCTGGGCAATCCGGTAATTTGGTACTTCCTGATAAAGGTGGTGTATTGGGCCTCACGACAGGAGCACTAGATCCACCTGTTCTAAACTGAGCACTATGCACTTGGCTTCCTGATCCCGCACTATTTCTTGTTTCAATTTGGCCTGAAGGATTCAATTGATATACAGAAGAATTTGAAGCAGGTGGGACACTAGCAACAGCGGTCACGGGAGCACCTTTCCTTACGAGACTGTTACCACTACGAACATAAGAGTTTTGACTCAGTCCAATTTGTTTTGGTGGTGGAGGAATAGGATTGCTAGTAGATCGATGCCAAGTTCTGGGCTTTGTTATGCTGGTTGCAGGTTTCATAATCCTAGAATTGGTAAAGACTGGAGTTGAACGACCTGCAAAAACTCTAGGAACTGCAGGGACATGACTAGGTTTTATCATTGACAAACTGGGTTTCTGAATTTTATTAGTGGGACCCAGAGTCTTGACACTGCTACCCTGAGATAAAGATGAGACTGTCTTGGTTTCTTTCAGTTGACTTGATTTCATACTAGTCCTGGAATTATCTACAGATGACTCAGGGCCATTTGACAAAGCACCATCTTTCGATTCACAATTTTTACGAAAAGTGTCATCATTCATAGTAATACGGGTATCCGATATTGCTTTATCTGCTGATTTGCTAGTCAACGTTTGAAAGCCTGGGGAACTAGAAACCTTTTCAGAAGAAGCGATACTAGTTGCCAAATCAAGGATAGATTCCACTATTTTATCACGGTGTGTACCAAGCCCACCAGTGTCATCAGCAGATGAAGAAATCATATTCGGTTGTAAATCATCCTTTAACACCATGTAGGTTTCATCTGTACTAAGCTGCCTATGGTCTGGACTTGGTATCTGAACTGATGGAGGAATAGACTTTACTATCTCAGTAACTTCATCTTTATCAAAAGAACTCTGTTTGTGTGAACTACTTGGCACTGCATTATCTTCACCAATGATAACAGCAGTTGGAAAACCTTTGGGACCATCTTCAAGAGACTCTATTGACCCTTTGAGACCTGTTTCCTTGCTACTATCGTCAAGCAATTCATTTTCATTTTCCTTTCTTAAAACATCAAATGAATCTTGAACATCACTGACCTCAGGGGATATGATAATAATTTCCTCTGAACTAGAACATATTGTGATCATTTCATGAGTAGTATTCCTTTCTTGCACTTTAACTGTTTCATCATCAAACAAACTGTAAGAAACATCGGCTGCATCGAAATTGGCATGCGATTCTTTTGTTGAGGGCTTCTGAATCTCAATTTGATCCTGCCCTGTCGAAACAGATATCTCAGTGCCACCTAGTGGCATCTTAACATCTGCAGATATCTCACTGTCAATATTCAGTGAGATTTCATTTTCACTGAGCTGCTGGTTAAGATCAATGACCAGACCATCCTTTACAGTAGATACCTTCTGTTCGGTTAAATTCTTGCTTTCAGTGGATTCATCACCAAAACCAATTATATGACCAAGACTCGGATTCTCAACTTGTAAACTATCCTTCTCAGAAGACATAGCCTTCGGAGATTCATTAGCTTTACTGGGAACTAATTTTTCTAGCGGGGTGAAAGGAATGGCACCGGGCTTAGGTGTGATTGTGCTACTCTTAACATTCTTACTCTTGACAGGTTTCTCATCTTTCTCTGGCAACTGAAAACTAGATGCAACGGCAGCAACCAATACGGGCTTTCTTTTCTTCTTAAGCCTAAACGAATAGCGTCCAGGTCCTCCGTTGCCGCCACCCTCATCTCCAACTCGGCCGGACAAAGAACCATCCACACCATCATTACCAGATTTTTTATCCCTTACATCCTTTGAAGCCTTTTCGGAACTAGAAAGACTATCTAACCTATGTGGGGAGCCTGCAGATTGTGTTGAACGGTCACCAAACTTTGATATCGGTGAATTAAACTCATCAGCTCTCTTTCTTTTTCTATTCCTAGGGTGTGTTTTGGTCTTATCAGACAAAGGACTCGAGGGCGTTACAACAGCCTTAGCTACTAACGTATTGGATTTAAAAGACACATCAAGATCTACAGGACTTCCCTCTCTATCTTCCTCTTTCCTTTTTTCCTTATACAAACTAGAATCTTTACCTTTGCTATCTTTACCTTTATCTTTATCTTTATTTTTACCCTTGGAATTACTATTTTTCGATTCACCTACGTTTCCTTTAGATTTATTATTCCTAGACGTATTGTTCGGTTTACCTATCCTAAGTAAAACACTTTTCTTTTGCACTTGCTTAAACTCTTCTCTACTTTCTCTACCTACCCTATTCGACTTACTCGATTCATACTCATAATCCCTACCATTCTTCTTCTTTTTCTTATTCATCACCCATTTAGGATCCTCATCATCCCAAATTCTCTGACTTTCCGAAATCGACTTATAACGAGGCTCGTAACTATCTAAATTATTATCATCCAAATTCCTAGAACTAGTCCCAATTCTATCAACAAACCTAACTTTATATCTACTACTAGAATTCAAACAATTCTCACCTGATTGTGAATTTGACGAATAAACCCGATGATGCGAATCCGTCGCGGACGAATCAAACCGGTTAAACTGATTATTATTAGAAACCCTAAATGAATTTTGGGCGTCAAGGAACGTAAAGTGAGGGTTGTAAGACGGTTGGGGAGGAGGAACGGAAAGTGGCGGCGGTGGGGGAGGGTGGGTAGGGTAGAGAGTTCCCGGCGGCGGCGGCGGAAGATGAATAAGATGGTGGTGAGTGTATAGATTTGGACGGTCATCGGAGAAATTGTTAACAGGTGGTGGCGGAAGAAGAACGTACCTTTGATTGTTATTGTTATTGTGGTGGTTGAACGACGGGAATTCCATCGGAAAAATAACGACGGCGAAGCGATTGACTTTTGTTTTTTTGTGTGGGAAGGAGGGAAGGAAGGTGTTTGTGTATGATTTGGGTTTTTGGATTATTTGCGTTTGGACGGCTGGCTGAATGGTACTTATCAATCAATCAATCAAAGGCCCAAAATTTTTAAATATCCCTCCATCTTTCAATTATTGTTGTGTTTTGTTACTCCCGGCTAAAAAAAAACATGCATTAAAAATATGTAGAATTTAAGGTCCAAAATTTAATGAATTATGCATTAAAATTACTTGGTTGTTGAATGTATGTACGGAACTTTTAAATCTTAATAATTGGATGTATTCGATCAATCAAAGACTTTGCAAACTAACAATGTGATATTGGAAGTGATCAGAGACATATCTAGGAATTTGTTTAAGTGAGGGCAAAAAAAATTAGGAAAATGATAAACATAGTTCCTGAGACTATGTTTAATACGTTATTACATGCATCAAAGGTTGTACAATAGATATCAATCCGTAAATATAGGAGGTGGTTATGTTCAATGTGCAAGTCATTTATGCATGTAATAACCTGTTAAACATAGCCCCGGGGGCTGTGTTTATCATTTCCCAAAAATTTATTAGATGACTGGCGAGCCTTATAAAAGCCATTAAATGGAGGCGGAAAAAAAATACAACAAATTAGCTTCAAAATAGCATCAAAACTTCCTCGAAACAACCAAAAACTCGGCAAAGAAAACCAATAAACACCTATAATATAGCAGCAAAACAACAAAATAATCAATTTACTGTAAAAAAAAAAAACTTCCAGATAGGCAATTTACTAGCAAAAAAGCTGCGAAAAACAGCAATGGTGCAACAAAAAAGAGCATAGAAACTTGAGTTTGTAAGTTATGTTAGGAATTTCGTTGCTCTTATTCAAAATTGAGTTTGTATAATGGATAAGTGAGAGGCAACAACATGATGGAGCAAGGAAGGAGAAAATGATTGATTGCCTTTGTTAGATTTGTTGTTGAAATATTGATGATACTAATGTTCCGTGTTTCTGTTATATTTTCTCACGATGTACAATCAATTTTTAAATGTGTGCAAGTAGAATTGGGTTGGGGGCATTCTACTAGCATTTGGGCTTCCACAAAAAATGTAACATTGACAAGTCTAATTATATTTGGCCTCCATAGGGACATTACCCCACCACTATACATACGCCCCTGGACGTGACAACGTATATAATTGACAGATATAACTAGGTAAATCTAATAATTAGGATTTGAAAGTTCATTACATTTAATAACACTCAAGATATAACTTTTAAAAATAGTTTTTTCGTCACGAGTTCTATTAATTTAGAGACGTGATTTTCAAATACTCCTCAACACTTACAAGACACGAGCAACAAGAATCCTAACTATCACACTACAAATAACCTACATAATAAACCATTATTTATGCTAGAACTTTGTTTACCTAATAAAGTATTGGTATGTAAGAACTCCAACTTTCATGGTAATATAAGTATATTTGGATTATTGTTTGACACATCAAAGAACCGACGATCCTCTAAATATGTCAAGCTCTAGAGAATAAAATTCGTGAGCTTATTCTCATTGGGTGATACATTCTTCAATCATGTTAGCTTTGCAAAGGACGACATAGCACCTGAAAATTTATGTTTTCCAAAGTTCACAACTGTGAGATTCTTCCCCAAGTTTCTATACCCTATAGGCATCGTTGCCTTTCCATGATTCTGCCAATGACATCGGATACCTAAGATCTCTAGCGACCTCAAAGAGTGAGGTCACTTGTCGATCAGTAGGTAAATGAGTCTACTATTATCAAATTTAGTTTCAACATTTATTTCCAAACACAGGTAATGCCCTTATAACCTATTATTTTGCACTGTAATGTTCTTTAAATTACGGGGATTTGTCAAGAAATTATGGACTAGACTTGTTAGCTGAAGGTATATTGGTTAGACTAATACAATTTTAAGGATTCATGACTGAATCATTAGCGTCTAGCCGGGATTTCATAAGTTAAAGTCATTGAAGATGTAAAGTCAAGCGTACCAATATAACCTTGAAGCTATTTATCAAGCTAAAGATAAATAATTGATAATCTAGCAAAAGATGCAGGTAAGCTTCCCGCTAGATTATTGTAGGACTAACAGAGAGACCCCAAATTGTAGGAATTGTTGAAATGTCTGGAATAGAACCAATTATGTTACCATTAACAGCTTGGAATGATATTAATTTAGTGCTATGGTTGAGGGTTATAAAAGAACCCATCGCTCCAAATATGAGTTGTCAAGATGTTAAAGTAGCTAAGATTAGTGAAACCGAAAAAGAAATTCTAGGGGATTGAGGTGAATTTGTTCTTGTCGAGTCATACTACTAAGAGCAAACTGAGGTTAGTTAGAATAGGAAGGAGCCAAAGAATGATTACCACCCACAATTTCATCTTCTACAACCAAATAACGGTATTCTACAACCAAAAATCCATATTCCATGTCCAAAAGTTAAAGCAAAACGTGCTATATACCTAGGCGTGTACAAAGTCCGGTTATTGGCCAAACAGGGTTGGGTTGAAACCCGATTCGGTTTTTGGTCAAAGTTTTGTCACCGGGTTTGACCCCAAACCGGGCCGGGTTCAACCCAGTTTGAGAGGGAGGAAAACCCAACCCATTTGAACCCGATTAGGGCCGGGTTGGGAACGGTTAGGGTCCGAAACCGGTTAGGATTTGCCGCAAACGAATTATAGTCTCTTTTTTGCTTAAAAATCCATACTTTTTTTATTATAGATCAAAGTTGTAGTATATATTTAAATACTTAATGAAGAATCTTCAAACACAAGATAAAAACATATTCAAACTTCAAACGAGTTCGACATTAAACACTAAAATTACTTCATATAAAAGCTATGTCGCCTTATTCTTTAGGGGCTAGATCTTCATCCCAAAAGAGGTTTCGGAGGCAATCTACGAATTCGCTTGAAAGCAAGAAATGTATAATGAAGACAGTCAAAATGACGCGTGTTTGGTTGGAGAAACACCTATTGTTTTCCATTTTTGTTTTCTAAAAAAAATATAAAAAGCAGAAAACATAGTTAGTCTAATAAAATTTTCCAAGAAACAATACAATATTTTTTCACTTTTCAATTTAAACTTATAAACATCTTTTGATTGTTTTTCATTTTTCATCTCCTCCTTTCCCATCTCCACATATCTACAAGGGTTTTCTAGTTTTATTAATAGAAAATGAAAGTAACATTTTCTAATTAAAACACATTTAAAAATTTCATTTGTTTTCAAAACTAAAATCCATTTCATTTTTTTGAAAATTAAACTGAAAAACGAAAAAACATTTTGCACAACCAAACACACCATTTCTAAAACGAAAGCATAAGGGTTCGCCGCAAATGCCGTGTTTATAAACAAGAGGAAAACACAAATTTTAAGCTCAAAAGGTGTGACATTATTAATTTTTTCAAGTAAATTAAGTTTTTTAAATTTATTTACTTGTTTATTTATGTTTTAGGTTAATGTTCTTTTTTAATTTGATTATTTTAGATCAAGGTACTTTTCTATTTATGCTTAGTGAAATAACGTACCTTTTCATTTCTTGTCTATATTGTTGTTTTAATTCATAAAAATAGTTGTCATTAAGTAATGTTATTTAAAATGCTATATGAAAAACAAAGTAAGCCTAAACAAAAAATCGAAGGGAGATTTGTAGTTGACTAGTTGTAGATAGGGTAAAAAAAAGAGATTGTAGCAAAGTTACGAGAAGAGAACGGGATGTTAATGTGTCTAACAGAGATAGAGTAGCGAACTTTGTTTTGTATATACTACATCATTTCATTTGATATAGTGCCCTAATTTCATACATATATTTCCAACTGATATGGAGCTGAACCACCAGAATTGTCTAAGTAGCAACTGTTATCTTCAAATACACAAGTACAAAGGTGAAGGGAGTTGTAAAAACTTTCAAAAACCTGAAAAGTTCAATACAAACGGCTCTATCAGATCCTCACATAGGCTACATACGGAGCTTCCTACACATCTCGTAAAATAGGCCATCCTTTTCTAATGATTTCATTGACTTTGCCATCGATCCGGCTTTCGATTCTTGGTGGGCACAACTCTGCGGCATATCCATTTAGCTTTGCTGCCAAGCTCGATTTCTCAAGTTCTTCTTCAACTAAGTTTCCAATCAATTGAAGAAGGAAGGGGTTTCGCTTTAGTTCAAACTTCTGCACATTTCAACGCATTAATGGTAAGTCATGTAAACTACACATTTGTATGTTGTTATCTGGGAGTAAATGAAAGATAAATGGCAAGTCATTTAGAGTAACATTTTACATGTTATAATGTTATACGAGACAATGAAAACTAAACAAATCATGTACAAGTATCCACATGATGAAAAGAAAAGTTCATGCTATATTTGCTTTGAGCAACTCAGAAATGTCATTATTTATTATTCCTCCGTCACATTTATAAAAATTGAAGTGGTGATTTTATGATATTAAATCTTTTACATTTTTTCTATTATGATATTTCTATAATGGAAAACAAAACTCAAAAAGAAGGAACATGGTCATGATCGTCTTTTTCTTAAAAACAATTTGTTTGGCCATTAAATTCTCATATCTAAAGGTTTGATAGATCGTATAACTGCAAATCCAAGCTCAGAATCATTAGACACTTGATTTCAAAATCCCGGAATCAAGTAAAGATACAAATAACAAACCTGATGCTCAGGTTCTGCAGGGTAAAAGGTTCCGAGTTGTTGAATTTGGGTAGTTACAATGCTACTTCTAGACTTCATTTGCTCTCTTTCTTTGCTCACGGCAGCCAATCTGGACTCCTCGGTTCCATTAAAAAAAATAATAGACCTGTTGAACAAAAATGTACAGTAGTTCAGTTTACACAAACAAGGAGTTTTGAAAAGAAAAACCTGAAGTAAATTACAAAGGTTATATCACCTGTATTGGTTGCCAACATCAGGACCTTGCCCGAATACTTGCCTAGAGTCATGGCTAGACCAGAACACCTCCAGAAGTTGCCTGAAATTAATCACCCGAGGATCATATTCAATCTGCAGAGAGTTCATGTAAGACCATGACGCAAGTTCCCTTTATACTTTTAGATCAAGCCTCAAAAAATTTGAATTCATAATGAAGGTTGAAATTGTAACTAATAACACAACTATTTCTGAGAGTGAATATATACCATGCGTAACTTGTAAAGAGGTATAACCCATAGACTTCCTATCATATTATTAGTACAATCTGGAGTATAATGATGTAAGCTAGGTTATTAGCCAACCCAAGCTTAACATGATTCAAGATAACAAAGGCACTTTTAATTGAGTTTTTTCATATAGTATTATGAAAATTTATTGAGATATTTAACTTAATCTTATATGTGAAAGTAGCCAAGGAAAAATTACCCAGAAGAATATCACTCATGTCGGCTTATTGAGTTACACATATCAACCCAGCAGATTTATCAAGATGGTCTTTATATATTACTAAAGCATACACGAGTCTAACAAATTCCCTAATCTTAATTGTCCTCAGCTTGTTAAAGATGTAAGCGACAAGCTTGTTTGGTGAGAAACGGGGTAATGTTGTCACATGGCATAATCTTGTTTTGTCCAACTATTGTATTCCAAAGCATGCATCTATGGTTCGTGTTTAGAAAAAATCTCAAGGCTCAAGACCTCCTTAGGCAATGGGACGTGCATCTTCAAATGCATCTTCTGTTTGTGGTGTGCTCGCTTTGTGAGCATGTTCCTGATTCACATACACATCTATTTTTTGAATGTCCCTATTCTCAGCAGGTATGGTCTGATATAACTAGAAAGGCGGGGCTGAACCAATTGGCCTGCTCCTGGAACACACTGGTTTCGGATTTAACTCATAAGGCAACTATCAATGAAGATTGTCGTCACAAAGCTATTGCTAGCGGCTGCTGTTTACTTTCTATGGCAAGAGCGAAACACAAGACTTTTTCAGAAGAACAAAGAGAATGACTAGCGAGGCCATCATCTCAGCTGTCAGACTCGACTTATCCACATTCTGGTACAAGAAGACCAAGAATGTGGAGCAGTTTATTGCTGCTTGGGACCTTCCAGTTAGTTTATCAAGTGTAGTCATCTATTTCATAGCTGCTACTTGGGTGCTTTGTAACTATCAGGGAGCTTTGGTTTTTGTAAGTTGCAATTTTTGCATGTACACTATAGTCGACTTAGTGTTTTACTAAGTTGCCTGAACTTTTCATTGATATTTAGAAAATCTTACAAGGGTAGTATACCTTTTACCCAAAAAAAGGATACACAAGTCCAAATTGATCATAGTGGTATGTGTGGTGACCCATCAACCAATACGTTGTGGTATCTAGTCCCATGGTGGACTATTTGTAAATATAAATATAGATTTTGTGTGAATGTGTAGATAATTTGCCTTTTAAGAAATATATAAATAAAAAAATAACTGTAATCATATCAGCTAAAGAGGAAAACATCCTACAAGCAAATTTCAAACCATTTAACGTTCATGAACCCAGTCAATACAAGTGCTCCAGCCAATTATGGCTGCCTATTCCACAAAGGATCTTCCCATCCTTAAGAAAGACGACCGCCTCTCATGATGCCAAAATCTAAACGCCATAGACCATCTTGAAGCATAGAAAAGCATCTACCTAACATCAATTTCAGAGTCTTATAAAAAGCATTCCTTTTAAATTTCAATACTTGTTTTGCGAAAGTGTCTTTCTGTCATCTGG
This sequence comes from Erigeron breviscapus, assembly GCA_034093135.1. NCBI lineage: Eukaryota > Viridiplantae > Streptophyta > Magnoliopsida > Asterales > Asteraceae > Erigeron > Erigeron breviscapus. The sequence continues at coordinate 121,772,075 of CM067170.1, read as the reverse complement.
TCTTTAACAACGTATAATACTAACTGCAAAAAATGTAGCACAAATCTGATCATAGGCGCTCTGCAGACTGTGGCTGCATCAGAGAAGCCAGAAGGGTTAATTACTCAAAAGCTACCAGGATGATTAAATGATTTAATGAACCTAAAGAAGCTGATTCACGATCTGTATCAGGGCCATAAATAAGGAACCAAAATGATATTCGGCACCTAGGGTGTATGCCTTTAATTGGTCAGAGTGATTCACCAATCATGTAGTGTAACTTCTCATAGTGTGATCATAGTTTCCCTCTGTGCTCTTCTTCTACCCTCTTGCACTTCAATCTTCCCACATTCCATTTGAAAAATTTTCTAACTAGCTCATCTAAGGGATCTATCACATGAACTTAAATTCCGGTCTAGAGGGGACTTAACCTCATGGCATACCAGAATTCTCAAGGTTTAAGAAATTAATCATTTGTTCCAGTATCATCATCTCACTGCTTATCATATAGATATATGTAAGCATAACCAATGAAGAAAACGGGGCTTTGCTCTGGTCCAAGCAACCTACCTTTACCTAAAAAAAACTCCTGTTTAATTTCTGAGTCCACGGTATTACTGTACCAGTTTCTTGCTTCTCTGGTTTAATACAAACCCAAAAGAAACTAACAATCACATCACTATCAAAGAACTCTTTGCTACTGATTCTATGTTCCATAAGCAACCCGTTAGATTAAGAATTGGTGCAGTCTATATAAGAGCAATCAACCATGTCCTTAATCACTCCACAGTCATCAAATCAAACTGAAATTCTCAAAATCAATCATAAGGACAACTACAGGAAATTTATCATCAACACATACAAATTTTCCTGAATTCATAACAAATTGAGATGAACAACCTCTGATTTTGATGGCTTTATGTCAGTCATTACCAAGACAATGGTTATTCATTTATGGTATATGATAAGAAAGAGAGAGATAATTGAAAAGAATCTGTATTCGGAAAAAAAGCATACGGGCTGGATGATGTAAGTTCTAGACAAAGGTCAAAAAGCATCTGATCGCATTTACATAAGAGGGGATAAAAGGCTTACAAGACCAAATAACAGCTATAAAACGGATCCAGATAGCAATTAAACTTGTATATCCGAAGAAGTGGCTATCTCAACTAAAAAATTGGAGGAATCCCATTAGAAAGCATGCCGAATGCAAAAAAGGTGGAGCAGTATCTAATTGGCCCTAACCACCATCGACGTGGCCTAGTAGTCAGTGGTCATAAAAAGGTCATGGAGTGTGTACATCTGAGTCAAAGAACCTATTGGACTTATTTACCCGTTTAGTAGCTAATGGACCTATTACGTGCATATATCTAGTATTGGTTTCCCCAACAATAGCACAAGTTGTTTAAAGAACCTAGATTTCATATTCAGATTGTAAAACACATGTCAAAATCAACTTAATACATATACTTTAATCATTACCTCTTAGATCGACGTTTATCTAGAATACCTTGGCTAAATATTGAAGTAACCAACTCTCTTTTAATCGAGATGAGATTTAACACTAAAGACTAAAATATACCTTTACATGGGTTAAGAATATATCCGATCATTCCCCTCACAAGAAATCGAAAATGAAACATTTGAGTTACGACTAGTATATTTCAAATAACTAACTACTTTAACTACAAATATATACTTACAAACATCTAAACACAGATGGATCGGTTCAGGCTACGAAGACGAGTCGAGCCTTTGTTTCTAATGTAAGTGGCCTAATTTATATTTCCGTGGCTTTTTCAGATTCACACAAACTCATTAATAATAGAATAAAGACATATATATATAATATATATAGATATATATAAAGTATACATACATATACAGATTCAGCATGATCACCCAAGCTTCGATACTCAGGATTTAATTTGGATCCACCGGCGTAACCAACGGAGGTCCTCACAACTCCATCTAAGCAACCAAAAACTGCTTCCGATCTCCAGAAGCTTCCGAGAGAAAAAACTGCGGTTTTCAGAAGCTCATCGGGAGGATTTACATTCGCCTGAGATATCGGATTTGGAAACCTAATTCCAAAGGCTGTATCAGCTGATAATGTGATGCATATAGATATAAATAATGATAAGATTTGGTGTTGGTTCTTCATTAGGGTTTCTGTGAGGTTTTTTCCGGTGACGGAGACAAATGGGACCGGAAATTAGTTCCGATCGGTTTGTTATGTTTGTTCAACGGAACTATGTACTTTAATCATTGCTCCTCTATTTCTGAGCAGGATAGTTTTTTTTAAGTCGGTAAATGAGGAACGATTTCATAATGTTATATATATCGCCCCGCGTGCCCCGACCATGGAATAAGGGGTAAGCCGACCAGAAACTTTCCGCGGCGATATCGCCGCGGAAAGTCGAATAAGACAAAACTTTCCGCGGCGATATCGCCGCGGAAAGTGCGGGCCCCCATGTCATTAATGGTTACTCTGACAGAAATTTAGCGGGCCCCCCTCTTTCCGCGGCGATATCGCCGCGGAAAGTCTGGTCCGGTTACCCTTTATTTGGTCGGACTACCTGGCGCCTTTTTATTAATATTAAGCCTTCCATATCATTTAAATTATTCCTAATTATTTATCCTAATCATCATTAATTAATAATAAAAAAATTAAAGGTAAAAAATAAAAGAATACATGATAACAAGTCGGCTGCAATATGGTGGATATGTATAAATGGCTAAAATTTCATTTTATTATTATTTTAATTAATTGTTTTAAAACATATATATCTCTTAATGAGGTTGTTTTTTTAAAACATATATATCTCTTAATCAGGTCGATCGGCTGCAATATATGGATATGTTTGTATATGTGGCTAAAATTTCTTTTTATTAAAATTTCTTAAACATTATTAAAAAAGAAAGTCCATTGATTAGTATCAAAATATATTCATTTATGATGATGTAACTATCATTAATAAAAAATTTACATTTGAATATATTGTTTTTATAATATTATAGTCTTATAACTTTAAATTTGGAAGATATATTATTTATTTTTAACATATTTTTACAAAAACAATTATTTACCATGCAACGCATGAGTTTAATCTATTTATTTATAAAAATAAAAAGAAACTGTTACATGATGTTAACATTATGATATTGCACCTACATTATTTTTTACACATGTCAAAAAGCCTCTTAAATTTTGTGGTTTGTGAGGGAAATATCATCTTACCTGGATAATGTTAACATCATCTAAATTATCCCCAAAAATAAAAGATTTCAATTTTTCTTGATCAAAAAAATTTCAATATTAAGAAATTGGGGAAAAGAAAGGCAAAGGAACACATGATGCTGTCGGGGTTTGAGTTTCAATAGTTTTTTGGCGGTGTACGAGAGATGTAAAATGTAGTCAGTCTTACCCATTTGACCCTTTCTAAGACAGAGAAGTTGATTTTGGTTCCATCAAAGGTAAAAAAAGACCTCCAGCACTGGAAGCTCCAATTACTTGATTAAACCCAGTTAGCTAATACAGAGTATTAAAAGAAAATAAATTAAGAAGTGTAAGTCCCAACTCAATAGATGGTACTACCTGAAGACACCTCTATGTCGATGGTGGGGTTACTTTGCAATATAAACACTGAACTGGAGACGACCAGTTGCAGTGAGTGTATACCAAGTTCTTGGATAGATTACTTATTTAAGTGACAATAAGTAAAAGACAATGCAATAATAGAAAGTACTTGTAAAGTAAATTGATGAGACAATATGTATTTTTCAAGTGTAATTTATTTATTAACTTTAAATAAATTACAAGGTTGTTGCGGAACCAAGATAATACAAAGTATGTAAATATCCTAACAACCTATGAAATACAATTGATCTACACTTGGAAATTCTCTTGACAATCGAAACACTTAAAGTTGTGAAATGTTTCTTTTTGCGATTGAGAGAATATTGCACAAGTTCACCAAGAATATTGCAGGTTTGCAAAGTGTGTTTCTTGTTGTGCAAAGACCTCTATTTATAGGCAAAGTTGACATTGGGATGTCAACTTTGGCCGTACAAATATGGTTGAGAACATTTAAGGAATAACATTTAATTCCTTAAATTGCTGTGTAAAGTTACATAATAAAGTAACTTTTCTCAACCTGCTTTATGTACCTTTTGTACTTTATACATAGATAAATCATTTTATCCGTGTAATAGCACATAAAGCATAAAGGTCTTTTCCTCGTAATCAGTGTAAAGCTTTGTAAGTACTTTACACTGATGGTCTCCAGTTTGTATCTGAGTAGAATGTCAACTGGGCTTCGCTGCCATTGTCATTCTCTATCTTCCACTTGTTGTCTTTGACTTCAACTGGAATGATTCTTCATCTGGTCAGATCTCAACTGGAGAAAGTCTTCAGTTGCGTTAACTGTACGTTGCAACTGGACTTCAATATATTTCTGGACAAATCTTCTTAGTCTCCAGATGCAACTGGACTTCAATATATTTCTGGACAAATCATCTGGTCAGATCTCAACTGGAGGAAGTCTTCAGTTGCGTTAACTGTACGTTGCAACTGGACTTCAATATATTTCTGGACAAATCTTCTTAGTCTCCAGTTGCAACTGGACATCAATATATTTCTGGACAAATCTTCTTAGTCTCCAGTTGCAACTGGACTTCAATATATTTCTGGACAAATCTTCTTAGTCTCCAGTTGCAACTGGACTTCAATATATTTCTGGACAAATCTTCTTAGTCTCCAGTTGCAACTGGACTTCAATATATTTCTGGACAAATCTTCTTAGTCTCCAGTTGCAACTGGACTTCAATATATTTCTGGACAAATCTTCTTAGTCTCCAGTTGCAACTGGACTTCAATATATTTCTGGACAAATCTTCTTAGTCTCCAGTTGCAACTGGACTTCAATATATTTCTGGACAAATCTTCTTAGTCTCCAGTTGCAACTGGACTTCAATATATTTCTGGACAAATCTTCTTAGTCTCCAGTTGCAACTGGACTTCAATATATTTCTGGACAAATCTTCAGTTGCGTTAGTCTCCAGTTGCAACTGGACTTCAATATATTTCTGGACAAATCTTCTTAGTCTCCAGTTGCAACTGGACTTCAATATATTTCTGGACAAATCTTCTTAGTCTCCAGTTGCAACTGGACTTCAATATATTTCTGGACAAATCTTCTTAGTCTCCAGTTGCAACTGGACTTCAATATATTTCTGGACAAATCTTCTTAGTCTCCAGTTGCAACTGGACTTCAATATATTTCTGGACAAATCTTCTTAGTCTCCAGTTGCAACTGGACTTCAATATATTTCTGGACAAATCTTCTTAGTCTCCAGTTGCAACTGGACTTCAATATATTTCTGGACAAATCTTCTTAGTCTCCAGTTGCAACTGGACTTCAATATATTTCTGGACAAATCTTCTTAGTCTCCAGTTGCAACTGGACTTCAATATATTTCTGGACAAATCTTCAGTTGCGTTAGTCTCCAGTTGCAACTGGACTTCAATATATTTCTGGACAAATCTTCTTAGTCTCCAGTTGCAACTGGACTTCAATATATTTCTGGACAAATCTTCTTAGTCTCCAGTTGCAACTGGACTTCAATATATTTCTGGACAAATCTTCTTAGTCTCCAGTTGCAACTGGACTTCAATATATTTCTGGACAAATCTTCTTAGTCTCCAGTTGCAACTGGACTTCAATATATTTCTGGACAAATCTTCTTAGTCTCCAGTTGCAACTGGACTTCAATATATTTCTGGACAAATCTTCTTAGTCTCCAGTTGCAACTGGACTTCAATATATTTCTGGACAAATCTTCTTAGTCTCCAGTTGCAACTGGACTTCAATATATTTCTGGACAAATCTTCTTAGTCTCCAGTTGCAACTGGACTTCAATATATTTCTGGACAAATCTTCTTAGTCTCCAGTTGCAACTGGACTTCAATATATTTCTGGACAAATCTTCTTAGTCTCCAGTTGCAACTGGACTTCAATATATTTCTGGACAAATCTTCTTAGTCTCCAGTTGCAACTGGAGACTGTCCAGTTTCAGCGAAACTGGTCCTAACAAGAAATATATCATTTTGCTAAAACTAGTTAAAATAGTTTACACACGAATGTTTAAAAAGACACAAATATGCTTTTGCCCTTATATCTATTTGTGGAATAAATGACTTACGAAAATGTTTGGCTTAATAAAGTTTTCGAAGAGAAGTTCATAAGAAAATCACAGAAATGGTTTATGTAATTAGCCCAAAAAATGTAAATATAGAAATATGATCTTTACATAAAAGTTTTTATCAACACAAAATATACTATAAAGTAATATATAATAAGGGGAAGTGAATTTGGGGTTGTCTCGCACCTAACTTGGGTGAAAAACCTCACACATCTTGATTTTTTATTCCATAAAAATCATGGGGCTCAATCATATATTCATTATACAAAAAAATATTTAAAAAATAGTATGTGAGAGTTTTTCACCTAAAGTTGGGTGTGTGACAACCCCACACTCACTTTTCCCATATAATAAAGCGTATAACTATATAATACATAAACTTTTGTGTATGATTAAATACCTATGTTTAGGAATTATTTCTCATATATAAATTGGTAAAAAACAATAAGATAAACCAAATTATCAAGGAAATTAGGAGATGGGATGTCGACATGTCGTGTTCATTTTTTTGACATTATGTTTTGTATAATAAAATTTTGGTTGTGTATATGAACAATCCATGATGTGATATCATCAATTATGGATAATAAATATATGTTGATTTTAAGTGATGTTATTAAATAGAGTGTTTGAAATTGCTCTTTGTAATGATTATTGCGTTTGTAAACACATATAAGCTTTGTAGTGATTACTGTGTTTTTAAACACATATAATCATAAAAAGTTTTTGGTTCAAAAATTGATTTTTCTGGTTTTCATAGAGAGTAAACGTAGTTTTGGAAAAGCAGATACAAACATGTTTTTTCCAAACATAGTTTTACAACGCAAAATCTACTTTGAAAACGTAATACAGAACTAAGTTTGATTGACCGGTTTAAACCCGACAATTACCAGTGTAAGTTTGTGGTGATTTGGATGAACTTGACACTTTCTAATATATACCTTGCTCAAAACTTATTTACAAAATCATAAGTAAACATATAGGGTTGAGTTAAATAGAATACAAGCAATCCAAAAAATACAAGACCCTCCAATTCTTAGATCCATTGATCAAAAGCGGAAGGGTAAAAATGTAACTTGGCAATACCTTTGAATCCTTCTTCTTCAACTTGTTTAGCAGCCAGTCAGATAAATAACGCCACGCTTCCACCATTAACCCGACCATCATCGACTGTCACCACCACAATCACTTCCATGACACCATCGATTCCACCATCAAACACAACTGTCACCGCCACGTTGCCACGGTAGGAATCTATGTAACCTCCATCTCCAATTCCATTAATAACCGAAGAAATGCAATTTCGACACTGCTACGTCAATCATCCGTAAGAACCTAAATTTTATGATTATCTAATCAATTATTAATTGAGTAACTTCAATTTTTTATAATTCGATTAATTTTGATTAATTGCTGTTTTTTTAAATTTAATTATACGCAAATTAATTATTATAATTAGGCAAAATCTGAGATTCTTTATATGCAAATTAATTATAGTTCTTTATAAGGTCTACATTCATTTTCATTCCTCTGTTTTCAGCTATATGATATGTTTTTACATTCATTTGCAATCCTTTAGAAGAGGGATGTTGTTTAAAAAGTGAAATAGATGAGGGATTACTTCTTCAGCTACCTGCTGAGTTACCTTACTTTTTGTGCAATTGTCTAGTGATGAACATACATTTTTTAAAAATCTAATACATTTTTAGCTCCTGCTTTAGCTACTTTGACCAAAGACTGGTATGGTTTTTATAATAAGTTAGGGGTGTATAGTAAATCTATCATTCTAGCAGTACAACTTTTTTGTAGTGCTAAGGTCTTAAAGATTATATTTTTATGAAATTGAGCTTCCTTATTGTTAGTTGTTATACATGTAGATAATGTAATGTATGAAAGATACGGGGCGCCATTTGTTGAGGAAGAATGGGAAGATTACGAGACAATATTCATCCTGCAAGAAGGATGTATTGGAGAATTACCTGCTGATATGGATTCGGGATTCCTATGGAATTGCGCCGGTTTGCACCCTTTTGTGTTTCAATTTCTGTAGGTACCAGTTTGATAGACTTTAAGGATCTTTGTTTTTGGTGAATTTTCTATTTTGGTCGGCTTGTATTACATTATTACGACATTCATAACATGTTAGTTTTGTTTTCTATTTCGGACAGTAACAACCTCACAAATAGAAATGCACACCAGTTGGGGTTGCATGGCTTGTATGATGAAAAGTTATATTTTTGCGGTTATTATACTTACATTGGGAGGTGATTCAAGTAGCAGTTGGTTAAATGATTGACCAAGGTTTAGAAAAAGAGTACAAGCTAGTGATGTAGTCGAATCACTAGCAGTTGTTGCTGCTGATGATGCTCGTTGTTCTGAGATTGAAGCTTCACTTCTTTGAGAAGGTGGCGATGCTGTTGATGCTGATGCAGCTGTTGCTTTATGTCCCGGGGTTGTGAATCCGATGGCTAGTGGTGTTGGAGGTGGCGATTTTATGGTGGTTCGGTCTGCTGATACATCAGAAACGCTAGCATTTGATTTAAGAGAAACTGCTCCCTTGGCTTTTCAGAGGTTATTCTAAGTCAAAGTTAGAGATGGCAAAATGGGTGGTTTAGGTTGGTAAAGTTCCTAGTCAAAATGGGGTTAGGTTAAATTGAGTGTTTAAACACATACAGGAAAATTTCCTCATTGTGCACAGATCTTCGTTGTTTTTCTTTCACTATTGTCTCAAGTTATTTTATCTAATGATTTATATTATTCTTTTATAATTACAATCAACAAGTATATGGAGATGGATTAAAGGGTATTTCCTGGTTAACTCAAATCTACCTTTCGAGAAACAACCAGATTCAATGTGATGTTTTGACCCATTACCCAACCCACCCATCTTGCCACTAGTTTTTTGATGTCTTATTTCCTGTATATAAATGTATAAGAGCAGATTGCACCTATCATTCATGAATGGACTTATAATGCAATGTGCAAGAGTTATATACCTCCAAGTCTAGGAGGGGAAATTGAAGGGCATTAAGTGAATATTGAAGCAGTTTATATGTAGGTTCCGGGTAAATCTGGTAGTGAACCTCAGAAAAAAGAGTTCCTTTTGGAAGATCATGATCCAGTTTGGCTTGAAATGCACCACTAACTAACTGTAACATCCCAAACTTTTCTTTACTAGTTGACTAATGCCGTTAAGTCAATATTGTGTGTGTCGTTAAGTCTATTTTAGATTTAATGATTATATGTAGTTATTGTGTGTTATGTGTGAGGCTTGAAAGCCTAAACTTATAATGAAGTATATATGTGTGTGAAATGTAGCTAAATGCCTATGTAGTGGTATTTAAAGAAGTAATCATGTTATATATAGTCCATATGGTAGTTTTTGACTAGTAATGAAGGATTAGGAAGCTTAGGGACTAGTTTTGACATAGGGGGAAAGTGAAAAACGGGTTTAGAGGCTTAGGGGTTGTCATTAGAGAGCCATTATGCAGATTTTCTTCCTCCTAAACAAGCCCTAGCCGTCCCATAGCATCCTCCATCAATTTGCAAGCCGAAAAGCCTTCCAACGTGTGATTCAGGTGCGTTTAATCAAGTGTTTTGCATCTCTAGTGTGATCTTCGTGTATAGAAGGTAATATTTCCTTGATTTCTGGTCCTTTTGATTATATGAGTCATTAGGAATAATTATTGGAATATGGGGGAATCGTTTAACGAAGATTAATGGTGGTTTTGATGGATTAAAGTCATATATGGTGTAAGTAATGGTTGAATTGATTTATAATGATTTGTATATGAAGGATTTTGATGTGTGAAAGCCATGTAATTGATTTAGAGGCACTTGGATCTGGTTTGGGGTGTAATCGACCAACATTGTGCAGAATCGCATCGAGTTGCGGCGCAACTCAATTCCAGAAAGATAAGTTGCGGCACAACTTATTGTGTTGCGGCGCAACTGGAGGCTTGAGCTGCGGCGCAACTCACCAGTTTTCAGAAAAGTTAGTTTTGAACCGTAACGTCGTTTGTCATGTAGATTAGACCTGAAACTAAAGTGAGTCGTTAATGTGTGTGGGTCTAGTTATTGATCTTAATGACGTAAGTATGTAGTTGTCTAATGATCGTTTACTAATTATAGGTAGACGAGCATAGTTGCTTTACACAGTGACTAGTTGTTGATTGTTGTGAACTACGCCGAGGTAAGATACACTACTTTGACACGCTGGGGAATTCAACGAAAAGCTGGTTTCAAATCATAAATACTTCCATTTGGTATCTTTATATTGCATGTGGGCATATGGGGTTACACGGGAGGTATTATGGGTTATGTAGTTAACCATGAGACCTGAAATGCAGTCCCTAATGTAGTGAAATGAAGTATTGTTTAATGTAGTTTATTGTTATGCAGTTTATGTAGTGTTATGAAGTATCTCATTATGCATGAAATGTAGAAATGAAGTTGATGTGTGATATATGCATGTTTACATGGCTTGTACACCTAGCTCACTAGACTTAGTAGGTTGCCATGTCACTTGTACGTTTAAGGATCCAAACGTAATGAAGATAAAGTGTGTGAATGTCTAGGAATGTGTGTTACCTAGACTATATGTGTGTGACGGTTTAGGAATGTGTGTTACCTAAACCATAAGTGTGAAACCGAGCTCGTAAATATAATGCAGGGAAAGTGTTAAGCTTAACCCGTACTAGTCTTAGCCGGACGAGTGCGTTGACGTAGTTGTTGCTTGGGTGGCTCCTTGCAACATGGTCTTTATAATGCAGGGCGAGTAATACGAGGGGTTTGACCAACCTCCACATACGGATTACTCTTGGATTGGCTTGCCATTCCTTAACGACGAAGTGTGACTCGCCTTTTGGTGAAGCATCTAGTCGGGTGTGACTTATGTTACACTTATATGCAGTTAACGAAGATATGTGTGATAATGTGTGAATAAAATGAAGGATAGGCACATTTAGGGGATTCGCCCTAATTGATATGAAGTTGATATGCAGTTATGTGTGAACGTGTGATGTGTGTTGTGCCTAAATAAACTTGTCGATTAATGAAGATTGTTTTAAGTGGACAAATGCTTTAATAACATAGTGATATCTCACTTAGCTAATTCGTTAGCTAACACTTGTTTCTTAAATGTGGTTGTTCCTTCAGGTTTAGCTTGAAGGACTAGTTGATGCAGGAATAAGAGTGAGAATTGGGTAGATGCATGCAGGAGGACTTAGCTACCCATAGACGATTGTCTCTTTAGACATTTATTTACATTTCGTACTTGATGTCGAATTTATGTAGTATTCTTGAACGGTTGTTTTGTGTTGGGCAACCGTTGGGTTTTCATTTTAAACTATTTGATGGTATTGCATGTAACACCAACTAAACGTAGAAACCGAACAGTTTTCATCGGTTTTGACTTTTAAAGTCTTTTCTTCCGCAATTTGACACCGTTAGGTGAAAGTTTTTGAAAACTCATGTTTTTAAATGTCGGGTGTTACAAGTTGGTATCAGAGAAATGGTTTAAGTGAACCAAGATTCGACTTTGACCGTAGGATTTTGGACTTAAACCTATGTAGGATAAGTTAGGCTTATGCAGGATGCCTAGCCAATGAAGTGAAATGCTTTAAGACGGGTTGGGAAGTGAGTGAGAGTGTGATTTAAGGCTTGTTTATTGTGTGTGATAATGTAGTTATATGTAGCATGGCCTTAACATATGTAGTCACTCTTTAACTCTTGCTAACCGTCGTCGTTGCCTTGTAGAGTTAATGGCAAACACTAGAGCTAGTAACCAGAGAGGAGGAGGAAATGGTGGTGGTGTTCCTCCTAATGGGAACGGGGCTGGAAATGAAGTGGAGCAAAGGCCACCCCGTGTACAAAATCGACGTCTTGGTGATCCACCAACCGCCTCTGAAGTAGATAGGGCAAACCCGGTAATTGAACAGGTTCCCAACCAAGCAGAATTACATGAGGAATTGAGAGCTATTCGAGCTCTTTTGATGAGAAATGAAGAAGAGTTAGCACAAATGAGGCAGAAAGAGATGCTGAAAGGAATGGGAGTGAACGAAGGGGTGAGCATTCGGATGGGAATTACTCTAATCCCTCCCAAAGTGGTGCACCATCCATAGCAGCCGTGGGTGTTAATGGAGTTAATGGTGGAGGACTTGGAGTTGTTAATGCACCTCGTGTTAATAACTTCAAATATGAAAGCTTTCAGAAATGTGGTGCCAAGGAGTTTGATGGTACCCAAAATGCAGTGAGTGCTATGGAGTGGATTGAGGACATTGAGGTAGTTTTTGCATCTTGCTATTGTCCCGATGATATGAAGGTTTTGTGTGCAAGTAGGATGTTGAAGAAGAATGCCCGTAATTGGTGGAGGGCTACTACAGTTTCTATGGCTCCTGAGGTACTTGCAGTTATGCCTTGGGGAACATTTAAGGAGAAGTTTCTAGAGGAGTATGTGGGAACTCGTGAGCTAAGGTTGATCGAAAAGGAGTTTAGATCATTGGTTGCGAAACCCGGTGCAATTTCTGAATATGCACATTTATTTATGGAGAAGTTGAAGTTTGTTGGACACTTGGTTCGAAGGCAGGAGGACCAAATTGAGGCTTATTGTGATGGCCTTCCCGCTAGTTATCGTGGATTATGTAGACAGCATGTGACTTTGTCGGCGGCAATTAAGGAGTCAAAGAGGTTGGATGATGACTTCAAAAGCGAGAAAGTTGTGGAGAAAGTTGATGACAAGAAAGCAGGGTTCAAAAGAAGGGCAAATTGGTCATCTAATAACAACAATAATAAGAAGTTCCGTGGAAATTCTAGCTCAAGTGGTGACAAAGGTAAAAAGAAGAATGGGTCTTGGTGTGCTTTTTGCAAGAATGTTCATGAAGGTCAATGTTCCGACAAGACAAGAAGGTGTCATAAGTGTGGGAAGTCGGGATATCTTGCAACAGAATGTAGGGACAAGACTCGTTGCTACAAGTGTCAAGAAACGGGTCATCTCATTGCCGATTGTCCACAAATGAAGAATGACGGGAAGAAAGCAGCCACTACAGCAACAAAAGTGAGAGCCTTGCAGATGACTGTTGATGATGCTAAGAACAACGACGAGGTGGTAAGTGGTACTTTCCTTGTTAATTCAAAACCTGCCTCTGTTTTATTTGATTCGGGTGCAAATAGGTCGTTTGTGTCTACTTTATTTGCTCATAAGCTAGAAAGAGTCACTACCCCTTTAGATTGCTCGATAGAGGTAGAGATTGCTAATGGTACGGTTAGTGATATACGTGTGGGATATGATGATTGTGACATTGAGATTGAAGGTCGTTCGTTTCCGGTCCAGTTATTGCCTACTACCTTAGCCGGTTTTGATGTAGTGATAGGTATGGATTGGTTGTCTCAGAATGAAGCTAATATTTTGTGTTTACAAAAGATTATTCGGTTTTCTACACCCGATGATAATGTGGTAACGGTTTATGGAGATAAGAAGAGAGGGGGAATAAAGATCATTAGTATGATGAAGGCTATTAAATGTATAAGGAAGAATAAGAGTCATTTCTTGGCCTATGTTATTGATGTAAGAAAGGAGAAGCCTTCTATTGCTAGTGTTGATGTAGTATCCGATTTTCCCGATGTGTTTCCTGATGCCTTCCCGCTAGTTATCGTGGATTATGTAGACAGCATGTGACTTTGTCGGCGGCAATTAAGGAGTCAAAGAGGTTGGATGATGACTTCAAAAGCGAGAAAGTTGTGGAGAAAGTTGATGACAAGAAAGCAGGGTTCAAAAGAAGGGCAAATTGGTCATCTAATAACAACAATAATAAGAAGTTCCGTGGAAATTCTAGCTCAAGTGGTGACAAAGGTAAAAAGAAGAATGGGTCTTGGTGTGCTTTTTGCAAGAATGTTCATGAAGGTCAATGTTCCGACAAGACAAGAAGGTGTCATAAGTGTGGGAAGTCGGGATATCTTGCAACAGAATGTAGGGACAAGACTCGTTGCTACAAGTGTCAAGAAACGGGTCATCTCATTGCCGATTGTCCACAAATGAAGAATGACGGGAAGAAAGCAGCCACTACAGCAACAAAAGTGAGAGCCTTGCAGATGACTGTTGATGATGCTAAGAACAACGACGAGGTGGTAAGTGGTACTTTCCTTGTTAATTCAAAACCTGCCTCTGTTTTATTTGATTCGGGTGCAAATAGGTCGTTTGTGTCTACTTTATTTGCTCATAAGCTAGAAAGAGTCACTACCCCTTTAGATTGCTCGATAGAGGTAGAGATTGCTAATGGTACGGTTAGTGATATACGTGTGGGATATGATGATTGTGACATTGAGATTGAAGGTCGTTCGTTTCCGGTCCAGTTATTGCCTACTACCTTAGCCGGTTTTGATGTAGTGATAGGTATGGATTGGTTGTCTCAGAATGAAGCTAATATTTTGTGTTTACAAAAGATTATTCGGTTTTCTACACCCGATGATAATGTGGTAACGGTTTATGGAGATAAGAAGAGAGGGGGAATAAAGATCATTAGTATGATGAAGGCTATTAAATGTATAAGGAAGAATAAGAGTCATTTCTTGGCCTATGTTATTGATGTAAGAAAGGAGAAGCCTTCTATTGCTAGTGTTGATGTAGTATCCGATTTTCCCGATGTGTTTCCCGATGACCTTCCCGGTATTCCTCCCGATCGTGAAGTTACTTTTCAGATAGATCTTATTCCCGGTGCTACACCCGTTGCTAAGGCACCTTACCGATTAGCTCCTACAGAAATGAAAGAGTTAATGTCCCAACTTCAGGAATTACTTGACAAAGGGTTCATACAACCTAGTTCCTCGCCTTGGGGAGCTCCGGTTCTCTTTGTTAAAAAGAAGGATGGATCTATGCGCATGTGCATAGACTACCGTGAGCTGAATAAGCAAACGGTTAAGAATAAATACCCTCTCCCACGAATTGATGATCTCTTTGATCAACTTCATGGTGCTTCATATTTTTCAAAGATAGATTTACGGTCCGGTTATCATCAATTGAAGGTTAAGAAGGAGGATGTAGCAAAGACAGCTTTCCGGACTAGATATGGGCATTATGAGTTCTTGGTCATGCCATTTGGGTTGACTAATGCTCCAGCCGCGTTTATGGATTTAATGAATCGGGTATGCCGTCCTTTTCTAGATCATTTTGTTATTGTGTTTATTGACGATATTTTGATATATTCTAAGTCAGAAGATGAGCACCGTGAGCACTTGAAAGCAGTTTTGGAGGTGTTGAGGGAGAAGAAGTTGTATGCCAAGTTTTCTAAATGCGAGTTTTGGCTTCGAGAAGTGCAGTTTCTTGGTCATGTCATTTCATCAGAAGGTATTAAAGTAGATCCTTCAAAGATTGAAGCTGTTTCAAAGTGGGAGCAGCCAAAGACTCCTACTGAGATTAAAAGTTTTCTTGGTTTGGCTGGATATTATAGAAGATTCATTCAGGATTTCTCCCGAATAGCCAAGCCTATGACTGAACTAACGAAGAAAGGAGTAAAGTTTGAGTGGACCGATAAGCAGGAGAATGCATTTCAAACATTGAAAAAGAAGTTGTGTGAAGCTCCTATACTTGCCTTGCCTGAAGGTACCGATGATTTGGTTGTGTATAGTGATGCATCTATTACGGGTTTGGGTTGTGTCCTGATGCAGAGGGACAAGGTGATCGCCTATGCTTCACGCCAGTTGAAGCCACATGAGAAGAATTACCCTACCCATGATCTTGAGTTGGCAGCAGTTGTATTTGCATTGAAATTGTGGAGACATTACCTTTATGGTACAAAATGCACCTTGTTTACCGATCATAAAAGTTTGCAGTATGTCTTTAATCAAAAGGAGATGAATGTGAGACAAAGAAGGTGGATGGAGTTACTTAAGGATTATGATTGTGAAATCAAATACCATCCGGGTAAAGCCAATGTAGTGGCGGATGCACTAAGTAGGAAGGTGCAAAGTTCTTCTTGTAAGTTGATGAGCATGCAAGTTCAAGCCAAGTCGGGGCTACTTGATCGAATTAAAGAAGCGCAAGCGAGGGCATTAATGAAGGATAACATTGACAAAGAAATCATTGGAAAGAAGAAACGTCTTGTGATGGAGACTAATAGCCGTGGGTTCAAAACCTACAAGGGTCGAATTTGGGTGCCATTGCTTGGTGGTAACCGAGAATTGATTCTTGAGGAAGCCCATAGAAGTAGATATTCGGTTCATCCCGGTGTCACCAAAATGTATGCAGATTTGAAGCCGATTTATTGGTGGCCGGATATTAAAGGAGAAGTAGCTCATTTTGTAGCAAAGTGTTTGACGTGTGCACGTGTGAAAACGGACCATCAAAAGCCGTATGGTTTGTTGCATCAATTAGACATTCCCGAGTGGAAATGGGATCATATTACCATGGACTTTGTAACGAAGCTACCTAAAACACCGAAAGGGAATGATATGATATGGGTGATTGTAGATAGATTGACGAAGAGTGCTCATTTTCTAGATACCCGACAAGATGTGCCTTTAACGAAGATGGCAAAGATTTACATTGATGAAGTAGTGTCGAAGCATGGAGTTCCTTTGTCTATTGTTTCGGATCGAGACTCTAGATTTGTGTCCAACTTTTGGAAGGGTCTTCAACGGGAATTGGGTAGTAGAATAAATTTGAGTACCGCCTATCATCCTCAAACCGATGGGCAAAGTGAGAGAACTATTCAAACATTGGAGGATATGTTGAGGACGTGTGTACTAGAGTATGGTGGAGCATGGGATGATCATTTGAAGTTGATTGAGTTTGCTTACAACAATAGTCACCATGCAAGTATTGAAATGCCACCATTTGAGATGCTATATGGAAGAAGATGTAGGACTCCAAGTTGTTGGATGGAGCCCGGGGAAAAGCAAATCACGGGTCCTGAAATTATAGAGATCTCAGCGGAGAAAGTTAATGTAGCTAAAGAAGCTTTACGTGTGGCAAGAGAAAGACAGAAAACATGTACAGATAAAAAAAGGAGACCGATTGAGTTTAATGTTGGTGATTTAGTGATGCTGAAAGTGTCACCATGGAAAGGAGTTATTAGATTTGGAAAGAAGGGAAAGTTGAGTCCACATTTCATTGGACCTTTTAAAGTCTTGAAACGCATTAAAGATGTGGCATATCAGTTGGAATTACCTCCAGAATTGGATGGAATTCACAACACCTTTCATGTATCCTACTTGAGGAAATGCTTAGCTGAGGAGTCAAGTGTGATTCCTATTGAAGATGTGAGTATTGACCCAATGAAGAGAATAGTATATGAGCCGGTAGCGATACTTGGAAGGAAGCAAAAGAAGTTACGCCGAAAAGTGATTGACCTTGTGTTGATAAAGTGGAAGCATAACCATGGAGAAAGTTTAACGTGGGAAACTGAAGCAGTAATGAAGGAGAAGTATCCGGAGTTGTTCCTTACTGATGAGATTCCGGGGACGGAATCCTCTTAAGGGGGAGGTAATTGTAACATCCCAAACTTTTCTTTACTAGTTGACTAATGCCGTTAAGTCAATATTGTGTGTGTCGTTAAGTCTATTTTAGATTTAATGCTTATGTAGTTATTGTGTGTTATGTGTGAGGCTTGAAAGCCTAAACTTATAATGAAGTATATATGTGTGTGAAATGTAGCTAAATGCCTATGTAGTGGTATTTAAAGAAGTAATCATGTTATATATAGTCCATATGGTAGTTTTTGACTAGTAATGAAGGATTAGGAAGCTTAGGGGCTAGTTTTGACATAGGGGGAAAGTGAAAAACGGGTTTAGAGGCTTAGGGGTTGTCATTAGAGAGCCATTATGCAGATTTTCTTCCTCCTAAACAAGCCCTAGCCGTCCCATAGCATCCTCTATCAATTTGCAAGCCGAAAAGCCTTCCAACGTGTGATTCGGGTGCGTTTAATCAAGTGTTTTGCATCTCTAGTGTGATCTTCGTGTATAGAAGGTAATATTTCCTTGATTTCTGGTCCTTTTGATTATATGAGTCATTAGGAATAATTATTGGAATATGGGGGAATCGTTTAACGAAGATTAATGGTGGTTTTGATGGATTAAAGTCATATATGGTGTAAGTAATGGTTGAATTGATTTATAATGATTTGTATATGAAGGATTTTGATGTGTGAAAGCCATGTAATTGATTTAGAGGCACTTGGATCTGGTTTGGGGTGTAATCGACCAACATTGTGCAGAATCGCATCGAGTTGCGGCGCAACTCTTAGTTGCGGCGCAACTCAATTCCAGAAAGATAAGTTGCGGCGCAACTGGAGGCTTGAGCTGCGGCGCAACTCTATGTTGCGGCGCAACTCACCAGTTTTCAGAAAAGTTAGTTTTGAACCGTAACGTCGTTTGTCATGTAGATTAGACCTGAAACTAAAGTGAGTCGTTAATGTGTGTGGGTCTAGTTATTGATCTTAATGACGTGAGTATGTAGTTGTCTAATGATCGTTTACTAATTATAGGTAGACGAGCATAGTTACTTTACACAGTGACTAGTTGTTGATTGTTGTGAACTACGCCGAGGTAAGATACACTACTTTGACACGCTGGGGGATTCAACGAAAAGCTGGTTTCAAATCATAAATACTTCCATTTGGTATCTTTATATTGCATGTGGGCATATGGGGTTACACGGGAGGTATTATGGGTTATGTAGTTGACCATGAGACCTGAAATGCAGTCCCTAATGTAGTGAAATGAAGTATTGTTTAATGTAGTTTATTGTTATGCAGTTTATGTAGTGTTATGAAGTATCTCATTATGCATGAAATGTAGAAATGAAGTTGATGTGTGATATATGCATGCTTACATGGCTTGTACACCTAGCTCACTAGACTTAGTAGGTTGCCATGTTACTTGCACGTTTAAGGATTCAAACGTAATGAAGATAAAGTGTGTGAATGTCTAGGAATGTGTGTTACCTAGACTATATGTGTGTGACGGTTTAGGAATGTGTGTTACCTAAACCATATGTGTGAAACCGAGCTCGTAAATATAATGTAGGGAAAGTGTTAAGCTTAACCCGTACTAGTCTTAGCCGGACGAGTGCGTTGACGTAGTTGTTGCTTGGGTGGCTCCTTGCAACATGGTCTCTATAATGCAGGGCGAGTAATACGAGGGGTTTGACCAACCTCCACATACGGATTACTCTTGGATTGGCTTGCCATTCCTTAACGACGAAGTGTGACTCGCCTTTTGGTGAAACATCTAGTCGGGTGTGACTTATGTTACACTTATATGCAGTTAACGAAGATATGTGTGATAATGTGTGAATAAAATGAAGGATAGGCACATTTAGGGGATTCGCCCTAATTGATATGAAGTTGATATGCAGTTATGTGTGAACGTGTGATGTGTGTTGTGCCTAAATAAACTTGTCGATTAATGAAGATTGTTTTAAGTGGACAAATGCTTTAATAACATAGTGATATCTCACTTAGCTAATTCGTTAGCTAACACTTGTTTCTTAAATGTGGTTGTTCCCTCAGGTTTAGCTTGAAGGACTAGTTGATGCAGGAATAAGAGTGAGAATTGGGTAGATGCATGCAGGAGGACTTAGCTACCCATAGACGATTGTCTCTTTAGACATTTATTTACATTTCGTACTTGATGTCGAATTTCTGTAGTATTCTTGAACGGTTGTTTTGTGTTGGGCAACCGTTGGGTTTTCATTTTAAACTATTTGATGGTATTGCATGTAACACCAACTAAACGTAGAAACCGAACAGTTTTCATCGGTTTTGACTTTTAAAGTCTTTTCTTCCGCAATTTGACACCGTTAGGTGAAAGTTTTTGAAAACCCATGTTTTTAAATGTCGGGTGTTACAACCCTAAAATCTAAACCCTAAAACCCTAAAATCTAAACCCTAAAACCCTAAAAAGGATGAGGGTTCCCACTCTAGGGTTTAGGGTTTGAAGCCCGAGGGTTAGCCTAGCTAACCCTTGACCTTCAAACCCTAAACCCTAAAACCCTAAAACCCTAAACCCTAAAACCCTAAAACCCTAAACCCTAAAACCCTAAATGCTAAATCCTAAAGATGTGTAGGTTTGGCAATGCAATTGGATGATTTACTCTAGTTACTTGATTTACTTTTGTTACTTGAATGAAATTCAATGTAAATTTAAGTTTTCAATGCGCAAGTTGTATACTTTACACATGGGTAAGTTACTTATAAAGTTCAAATAGTTAGCCAGAACTGGTAAGGTGTATAACTTACACATGGGTAAGTACGACCTATACATGGGTAAGTAAGACCTAGAACTGGGTAAGTACAACCTACACATGGGTAAGTAAACCTACACAGTAGGTAAGTACAACTACAAGGGTAAGTACAACCTACAAGGGTAAGTACAACCTACAAGGGTAAGTACAACCTACAAGGGTAAGTACAACTACACATGGGTAAGTAAACCTACAAGGGTAAGTACAACTACACATGGGTAAGTACAACCTACAAGTGGTAAGTACAACCTACACAGGGTAAGTACAACCTACAAGTGGTAAGTACAACCTACAAGGGTAAGTACAACCTACAAGTGGTAAGTACAACCTACAAGTGGTAAGTACAACCTACAAGTGGTAAGTACAACCTACAAGGGTAAGTACAACCTACAAGGGTAAGTACAACCTACACAGGGTAAGTACAACCTACAAGTGGTAAGTACAACCTACACAGGGTAAGTACAACCTACAAGTGGTAAGTACAACCTACACAGGGTAAGTACAACCTACAAGGGTAAGTACAACCTACAAGTGGTAAGTACAACCTACAATGGGTAAGTACAACCTACAAGTGGTAAGTACAACCTACAAGGGTAAGTACAACCTACAAGTGGTAAGTACAACCTACAAGGGTAAGTACAACCTACAAGTGGTAAGTACAACCTACACAGGGTAAGTACAACCTACAAGTGGTAAGTACAACCTACAAGTGGTAAGTACAACCTACAAGGGTAAGTACAACCTACAAGTGGTAAGTACAACCTACAAGTGGTAAGTACAACCTACACATGGGTAAGTACAACCTACAAGTGGTAAGTACAACCTACACATGGGTAAGTACAACCTACAAGTGGTAAGTACAACCTACACAGGGTAAGTACAACCTACAAGTGGTAAGTACAACCTACACAGGGTAAGTACAACCTACAAGTGGTAAGTACAACCTACACAGGGTAAGTACAACCTACAAGTGGTAAGTACAACCTACACATGGGTAAGTACAACCTACAAGTGGTAAGTACAACCTACACATGGGTAAGTACAACCTACAAGTGGTAAGTACAACCTACACATGGGTAAGTACAACCTACAAGGGTAAGTACAACCTACAAGTGGTAAGTACAACCTACAAGGGTAAGTACAACCTACAAGGGTAAGTACAACCTACAAGGGTAAGTACAACCTACAAGTGGTAAGTACAACCTACACATGGGTAAGTACAACCTACAAGTGGTAAGTACAACCTACACAGGGTAAGTACAACCTACAAGTGGTAAGTACAACCTACACAGGGTAAGTACAACCTACAAGTGGTAAGTACAACCTACACAGGGTAAGTACAACCTACAAGTGGTAAGTACAACCTACAAGGGTAAGTACAACCTACAAGTGGTAAGTACAACCTACACATGGGTAAGTACAACCTACAAGTGGTAAGTACAACCTACACAGGGTAAGTACAACCTACAAGTGGTAAGTACAACCTACACAGGGTAAGTACAACCTACAAGTGGTAAGTACAACCTACAAGTGGTAAGTACAACCTACAAGGGTAAGTACAACCTACAAGTGGTAAGTACAACCTACAAGGGTAAGTACAACCTACAAGGGTAAGTACAACCTACAAGGGTAAGTACAACCTACAAGTGGTAAGTACAACCTACAAGGGTAAGTACAACCTACAAGGGTAAGTACAACCTACACAGGGTAAGTACAACCTACAAGTGGTAAGTATAACCTACACATGGGTAAGTACAACCTACAAGTGGTAAGTACAACCTACACATGGGTAAGTACAACCTACAAGGGTAAGTACAACCTACAAGTGGTAAGTATAACCTACACATGGGTAAGTACAACCTACAAGTGGGTAAGTACAACCTACAAGGGTAAGTACAACCTACAAGGGTAAGTACAACCTACAATGGGTAAGTACAACCTACAAGGGTAAGTACAACCTACAAGTGGTAAGTACAACCTACACATGGGTAAGTACAACCTACAAGTGGTAAGTACAACCTACACATGGGTAAGTACAACCTACAAGGGTAAGTACAACCTACACATGGGTAAGTACAACCTACAAGTGGTAAGTATAACCTACACATGGGTAAGTACAACCTACAAGTGGTAAGTACAACCTACACAGGGTAAGTACAACCTACAAGTGGTAAGTACAACCTACACAGGGTAAGTACAACCTACAAGTGGTAAGTACAACCTACAAGGGTAAGTACAACCTACAAGTGGGTAAGTACAACCTACAAGGGTAAGTACAACCTACAAGGGTAAGTACAACTACACATGGGTAAGTACAACCTACAAGTGGGTAAGTACAACCTACAAGTGGTAAGTACACCTATCCAATGTCCCAGTCTTCACGCGCTTGGCCAACATATGTGTCCATATGACACATCAAATATGCCCCACAATCCACATTGTTGTTTTTGGTCCTCCACTTCATCTTCATTATATTAGGCCTGACCTTGTTGATACTGTCTGCTTTGGGATGACCATATTTTCTCAAATGACAAACAAATAGGTCACGCTGAAACAAAAAATGACGAGTCCCATGTAAGAATTCAAAGTTGGCATTGAAAACCTAAAGATGCACAAAAATAGATACTTACGACAACATCACAAACTTGACTGTATTTCACATTGTAATCATCGGACGCGATACTGTTGTCGATTATGGTGAAGGCAACCTTTGCGAGATTGAACACAACGAGGTAGTAGTGATCAAATGCAACAATCGGGAAAAATACCTGCATATTCAATATTAGGTATGCTAAGCAGTTATTCTACACATCTAGAAACCACAAAAATCTAGTATGCAAAATAGAAGTACTGAACATCCATTCGATGTTATGGGCATAATGTTATGGGGAAATTGGTTTTGATGGTGGACCGGAGGTGGTAGAGCGTTAGGGAGAGTAGGTGGCAATGGTCGAGCAAGAGAGGCAGGAGGAAGCTGCTGGTTAGATTGCACAGGAGCAGATGCCGGTGGCTGCTCAGGCTTAGAAAGTTTTACATGGGCGAGCTGGAGCTGAGCCTCAAGTATTTCTTGCTTATCCTTCACAACTTGTATACCACTTGGTACCTGCATAACATTGTTAGTGAACACCATGATAATGGGAGTCACAACTAACAAGTAACGGCTACAATTTTGGCCCAACTACTTATGTCAAAATATAGTAAGGCTACTTCAAGAAAGATACAAATCAAACATATGGGCCTGACTAAAAGTTTCCAAAACTGATTTTATTGCATCACTGATCAAAAGATAGTATTACTGAAAATTTGACACACGGACACACTAAATAATTATAAAAAACACACCAAATTCCAAAAAATGTCCCAAATGTCCCAACCGTGTTTCCAACTCTATATGAGGCATACTAAAGAATATTACCTCTCGAATCATGTTCTCGATCTGCCTTAAATTCCAATCAACTTTCATAGATACTCCATAATAGCATTAGACCCATAAAACAACTTTCAAAATTGACTAGTACTTTCTCTTTCAAGTAAAAAAGTTAACAGATGTGAATACATAATGAGATAATTATATTATATGCTACTATGTAAACTAACTCTAATAGTTAACTGACTCAAAACTATAGCTCGCCGCTATCTCTTGCACTTTTGAAATTGAAGTACTAAAAGATGACTCGTTGTAAGCCCGGTGTTAATTGATTTCGAGCAAAGCTTACAATTATGTTCCATTGTTTTAAATGGAACAGTTGAAGGAAACACATCATTAGCATCCTATGGACAACATGTGGATCAGGACAACAGTACCAAATACCCGCGCATTTAATGATACTATGACTACAGATGATTGCACTGAACTACTGAAGCAGAAGGGGAGCGAAAGTAGAACTGTGTTTTTATCAATTTAACTATGTGATGTTATTTTATTAATTGATTTTGTTGATACCATGACAATAGGTGACTGCACTGAAGCAGAAAAAGACAAGTTGTAAATGCCGTTTCTGCACAAGCATCAATTGATTATCTACAAGTGCAGACTTGGACGGATGAACCTCTAGAAGCAAAACCAAAAACATAACCAGAACCAGGACACCAAGTAAGTTTGGTTTTCAATTATTTTCTAATATATGCTAAACTAGCGAACGACGATTATTGTTCGTGTTGGTTTGTTCCTGGGGGAAGGACTTGGGAGTATAAGGACATTGCATTGGTTTAAGTCTACATTGCTAGTTGTTGGCGCATTCTTGATGAACAATGTTGGAAATTTAAAAGGATTTGCGATATTGTGTCTAGTCGTACTTTTTGAAAATTTAAAACCTAACAAAGTTGACTAAAACTGATATTGCTTCAGCATTAGTGTTTGGCATCAATTCAAACATTCGATACATTAGTGTCAACAATGAGCATCAATTCAATATTAGTGTTAAACATTCAATACACTTTTAAGTAAACTTGACACAATTTGTGAAACAAACAACATGATGGACATTATCTACCCAGGCTATGCATTCGATACATTTTAACGAAAAATTTGATACATTTTATTAAAAAAAGAAGAGCTAAATTCAGAAGTATTTCTCCCTTTTTTGTCACACTTTCCTTTCTTCTACTTAACACCACCTTTTTCAACAATAAATTTTGTGACTTTCTTATTATTTCCTTCAATTTAATAGCAACATTATAACTAAATTTTGTAAATTACTACCAAAACAAGTAAAGTAAACAATGAAATACATACCTCTATATTCTTCTTGATCAGATGAATCAGAAGTTCTAATACAAATAACATCTTCTATTAGAAGATCTTTATCCTTTTTTTTGTACATCAATCTCTCATTTCTCCCTAATTAATCAAAATAAATAAATTGAAGAATTAATTATAATTATATACTTATTAAAAGAAAAAACATATTTAAATATAACAATAATATTATTATTATCAAATTTTAAATTTGTCTTATCCCAGCGGCTAGTTTTTTTGTCATATTTTTAACGGCTAGTTTTTTTGTTCTATTTTGAACGGCTATTTTTTTTGTCTTATTTCAACGGCTAGTTTTTTTGTCTATTTTAACGGCTAGTTTTTTTGTCTATTTTGAACGGCTAGTTTTTTTGTCTATTTTAACGGCTAGTTTTTTTGTCTATTTTGAACGGCTAGTTTTTTTGTCTATTTTAACGGCTAGTTTTTTTGTCTATTTTGAACGGCTAGTTTTTTTGTCTATTTTAACGGCTAGTTTTTTTGTCTATTTTGAACGGCTAGTTTTTTTGTCTATTTTAACGGCTAGTTTTTTTGTCTATTTTGAACGGCTAGTTTTTTTGTCTATTTTAACGGCTAGTTTTTTTGTCTATTTTAACGGCTAGTTTTTTTGTCTATTTTAACGGCTAGTTTTTTTGTCTATTTTAACGGCTAGTTTTTTTGTCTATTTTGAACGGCTAGTTTTTTTGTCTATTTTAACGGCTAGTTTTTTTGTCTATTTTAACGGCTAGTTTTTTTGTCTATTTTAACGGCTAGTTTTTTTGTCTATTTTAACGGCTAGTTTTTTTGTCTATTTTAACGGCTAGTTTTTTTGTCTATTTTAACGGCTAGTTTTTTTGTCTATTTTAACGGCTAGTTTTTTTGTCTATTTTAACGGCTAGTTTTTTTGTCTATTTTAACGGCTAGTTTTTTTGTCTATTTTAACGGCTAGTTTTTTTGTCTATTTTAACGGCTAGTTTTTTTGTCTATTTTAACGGCTAGTTTTTTTGTCTATTTTAACGGCTAGTTTTTTTGTCATATTTTTAACGGCTAGTTTTTTTGTTCTATTTTGAACGGCTACTTTTTTTGTCTTATTCCAACGGCTAGTTTTTTTGTTTTATTCCAACGGCTAGTTTTTCAAGTCTCCTATAAGTACACCTATTATTCTCATTCACTATCACACCCTCACCTACATTACTCTCAAAATCTCTTATTCGAAACTGAAAATGAACACCGATGGGAAGAACGCTCTACACCAGCTAAACCAACATTTCTCTCTTCTGATGTCGGATGACCTTGAAGAGATGGTGGAACAATTCAATCAGTTTCAAACCTTTGTGAATGCTAGTTCGTCTGCTACTACTCCATCTGGTAACAAGAAGAAGCGCAAAGTAGTAAATCGTGGTCGTAAGGATGGAGATGCCCGGCTATGGAACGACTACTTCGCTCCTACTCCAGTGTATGATGAGACCTTCTTTAGAAGACGTTTTAGAATGAGCATTCGTCTATTTAACCGCATTGTTGCCGGTATTTCAGAACCAGGTAAATCTGAAAACTATAAATACTTTACACAACGATATGATGCTCTTGGTGTAACAGGGCTTTCACCTAGACAAAAAGTCACTTGTGCCATCCGTCAGTTAGCTTATGGTGCTTCAGCTGACCAATGTGATGAATACATACGCATTGGTGAAAGCACTGCCAATGAATGCCTACACAAGTTTTGTAGATCTATTGTGGAGGTGTATTCAGAAGTGTACCTCAGAAGGCCAACTCAACTTGATGTTGATCGTATAGTTGCATTCCATAAAGAAAAACATGGGTTCCCTGGAATGCTTGGTAGCATTGATTGTATGCATTGGGCTTGGAGAAACTGTCCAACTGCATGGAAGGGCCAATTTACTCGGGGTGATCATGGTTATCCAACAATCATGCTTGAGGCAGTTGCTTCACATGACTTGTGGATATGGCATGCATTCGTTGGTGTTTCAGGATCAAACAATGATATCAACGTACTAAATCAATCTCCTTTGTTCAATGAGGTCTTACTGGGGACTGCACCAATGTGTAACTTTGAAGTTAATGGAAAGATGTACACAAAGGGGTATTATCTTGCAGACGGGATTTATCCAGAATGGGCAACACTAGTGAAAAGTTTCACATATCCTCCAGAAGATAACTTGCCCATGAAGTATTTCAAAGCACGTCAAGAGTCTTGTAGAAAGGATGTTGAAAGAGCCTTTGGGGTTCTTCAATCTAGGTGGGCAATGATACGAGGACCAGCAAGGAGTATGAGCATACCAGCTATAGGTGATATAATGACAGCCTGCATTATACTACACAATATGATTGTAGAGGATGAAGGACGTGACATTCTTAATTGGACACCTGATGACGATGAACCTGAACCAACTAGTTACAATCATGGAGCAACTCCACAATTTCTAACAGCAATTGAGAGGTTTAGAAGCTTACGTAGTGCGACGGGCCACACAGCATTGCGAAACGATCTAATCCAGCATCTTTGGGCAAACAGGTCGGTGGACGACGAGGATGATTAGTTTTATTTGTATTGTCAATTTGTATTACTTTTTAGTGTGCTTGTTTTATTTGTATTTCTTTTTAGTGTGTTTGTTCTATTTTATATTGCAATTTAAGTTTTAATGGTATTTGAGTTTTAAATTTATATTTATTGTTTTAATAATTATTTAATTAATTATATGTTTAATTAATTAAATACATAATTAATAAATTTAATGTTTATTAAATGGTTATGAGAAATAATGATGTGGAAATTAAGTGAAATTTGTAGTAAGAATTTAATGTTTAGCATTGGGGTCAAAAAGAGATTTGTAGTGAGAATTTATGAAAAGCTGATGTGGCATGCTGACTGGACAAATTTGTAGTAAGAATTTGGTTTTGGGTTGGAGATAGTCTTAGCAGTTGTATGTGGATTCTAATTGGGATCAAAAGACTTTTATTTTGTTCATGGTAAAAGTACGTAACTACCCTTCTTAGTATGATAGGAGGCGCGCAACTTAAGATTGCCAGGAGTAATCTGACCCGTTGATAAATAGTGATAGGACGGATGAAAGGTGTCCCCGGTACTTTTTTTTCTTGATGTGTACTTACATTTAACTTTCTTATATATATATCTAAATATATAAAGAATTGTGTTCAATTTCAAGAAGTTTCTCTTTCTCTTGTAGTATTATTACCGAAGATAGAAAATAAAGAAATAAAGTTTCCACATAGCTTGTATTTATCACCACAAATCACTTATAACATGGGATTTGTATGTAACCAAACACATCTATAACAACTACAACATTAGTTTGGCTGGCAACAAAGCAAGATTACATATAAGCATTGACTACAATACTTTTTGTAACAATCTTAATTCAGTTATTGGGCCCCTAACATAATAGATGGGCCCATCGTAATATATATGATGATCAAAACCATAACAAGTGATTTTGAATTGCATAAAAAAAACAATATCCTTCATTTGAAAGATTTGGAAGTCTTCAAGGATTGACCACCTTTTTTTCTAGAGAAAATCCCACCAAGTGAAGGAATCAAGGCTTTTCTTTGTGCTTTCTTCTTGAGTGATGAAGCACTTGTTTCTTGCATTTTGGGGGCTTCAACCATCACTTTGGTTAAAGAAGGAGGACTAGCAAACTTGACAGATCTCTTTTTTTCCAATCGTATGTAGTCATCGTCTTCATCATCGTCGCTTTCTT
Organism: Erigeron breviscapus; assembly: GCA_034093135.1. Lineage (NCBI taxonomy): Eukaryota > Viridiplantae > Streptophyta > Magnoliopsida > Asterales > Asteraceae > Erigeron > Erigeron breviscapus. Next base: position 121,743,184 of record CM067170.1, on the reverse strand, counting down.
CAATCTCTGGATGGTTTGTTTTGGAGTTGTTTGGATTATTCTCAATGACCTTGATCTCTTCTATCTCCCTATCAACTGGTGATGACTGTTTCATGAGATGATAGGCGGGTTCTCTTCTCGATTTTAATTGTTTGAGCTCGGATTTTGTCTCTTCAAGCTCTTGCTTAAGCGACGCAAGGTAGTAAGCCATACATGTGTCTTCCTCTTTTGCTTTCTCTAGGGTCTGTTTTGTCTCTTCGAGCTCTGCTGCTATCGCTCCAACTTTCGTGCGGTATTGGTTGTTCTTTTCCCTTTCTAATACGGTCTCAGTCTATATATATGTCAAGATAATTTGTAGTAAAAAACATACGGTAAGGATGTATAATGAAAATGTATAGTAATCTTTTTATTTAGCACATTGAAGCTGTTTGTTTGAACCAAATAACTAACACTCCAACAGTCAATAGTAATATTACAAACCGAAGAAAAAAAATGATGTACCAATTATCCGTGACATTAATATTGTTATGGACAATTGGTACGTACATTATTACTTATTAATTTGGTTTTCTATACATCATATAATTGGTACTAGATTTCTCATCAAAATGTTGACTAGTTTTGACAACCAGAAACAAATTCATCCAAGCAATTTATAATTAACACAATCGTGTAAAATAACAATGTTCAAGTTCAATTAATGTGGCCGATTTTAATGGATTGTAACTTTAGTTTTTCATGCTAGCTAGCCCTTAATAATATATAGCAGTCGATAGTTTTTTGCAACAAACGCTTAAAATGGTAACAATATATAAATCATATCTACAAATTAAGAAAGAATGATGCAAACCTGTTTGAGCTTCTGGCCGGCATAAACTTCTCCGGCCAAGACTTTTTCTCCGAATAACATGACGGCCTCTTTTACTGAATTGAATGGCCGTCGCATATCGATCGCCACCCTCCCTCTTACAACCAATCCTTCTTCCATCTCCATTATTATTGAATTTTTATTGTTATATTTATTTTTGGTCTTTTACAAAACCCTAATGCTAAAAACCACGTGCATGCAAATTAATAGATACAAATACACTATGGTGAAAGGTGAAAGGCAGTTATGGAAGATAAATAATAGAGAGATAATTGGATAAAAAGAGAGAGATCAAGCTAGGGGAAACTTTGCGTCCACTTCACTAGAAATCTGTTAGTTAATGGAGAGTGATGTTTTTAGTTTGGTGGTTGCACCATCTTATAACACCCTCTACGTACCTACGAATACACATACACTTAACTAGAACATATAATCAAACCCATTAAACTGTCTTTTGAACATATACACTTTAATTAAGTGATGTTTTAATATTAAAATACTAACTATTTGTAAATGGGATGTACATGTACATGAATTCAATTAAGTATCGTGGACATTAGTACATTAATTGTCAATTCCAAATTAAGGAATTTCAGTTACTTTCTAAAAAACCAATGTCTCCATCCCGATGAACATTTTAATCATATCCGGTTTGGAATTACGAGATTTTAAAGTCTCGATTAGTCGCTCAAATATCAATCCATCATTTGTGTGTAATCTATCAGTTTGTTAGTACGTAGTAATAATATGACTGTTAGGGAAAATGGTAGAAATTAACGAAATAACTAAATGACATTAATGTTTTTAGAAAGTTATATAAGTATATATAGATAAAATATAAAGTACGTAGAGGGTATAAATCTTTATTTGTATTGAAAGTGAGATCAAATGTAGCTAAATATAGAGGTGCCCCACTGATTTTGTTATTGTCTATTCTTATGATTTTGACCCTTCTCCTATATCCCACTTAATACTTTGTCCCATAAACCCATCATGTTTTTCGTCTAAATTTAGGTGAATTGTGTCTTTTGAACACCAACAAATTTGTCATCAAGGTTTTATGATATCATGGTGTGGTGTTTTACTCTTCTGTTTTTTTTTTTTTTTTCTTATTAATTAATTCTGGAACTTAATTTTCTCATCACATATGTTAATCAATTGAGTTGAATTGAATTAACATTAATCAGCTATGAAATAGCTGGTTTGCTTTAGGGTGGATGGGGAAATTTTACCATTTGATCATTAAAACATAATTTGTAATTAATCACTGGAGGATTCAATAAAAGAATGGGAATATGGGATGGTCCTAGGCCCATCTTCAATTTTCTTCACCATATGTTAATTTGTTTGGTCCATGTATAATATGTCCATACTCCAAAATGTCTATATATAAGTCTCAAATAAGTATGAAGTTATTAATTTATTCAGGTGCAAGTTAAAAACGAATACTCAGTAAAAAGGAAAAGATAAAAATGAAGTCCAACCAAAATTTTGCAATATGCCACCTCATCTATTTTTTTCAAGAAAACAAAATACACTGTTATTCACTTTTATATGAGAAATTAGAAAACACTTTTCTATTGTTTTACATTTTTATTTTCAATTTTCTAAATTTTAAAACCTCAAATATATTAACTCTCCTTACGCCGTCCCTGCCCCGTCACTCCCCGTCCCACCACAACCTACCACTTAACCAAGTATATTAGAATATGTTTATTAATATGGAAAATTAAAATAACATTTTTTAAGTTTTGAACGTGTTTTAAATTTTTTATTTGTTTTCTAGAGATGAAAACTCATTCCATTTTTCTAGAAAACTAGAAATGGAAAATTTAAAAACATTTTCCATAACTAAACAGCCCTTAAGTTTTGAGGGAGAAAACGTGCAAAGTAAGAAACTATATAATGAATCAAAACTTTATAAAATTTTGGGTAAACTACACTTTTGGTCCCTGAACTTGATACATTTTTCATTTTTAGTCATTAAACTTCAAAAATTGCAAATTCTATACTAAACTTACCACTTTTTTTCACTTTTCGTCACCGCGTCAACTTCGTTAGTTTTTCTCCGTTAACTTGCCCACATTCGTTAGTTTTTTTTCACTTTTCGTCCTTCCCATTATTCCATAATTAAAATTGATAATCGGCCAAACTTCAGGGATGAAAAGTGTAATCTACATAAATTTTTTTTTATAAATACTTCATTCGTCTCATTTTAAATGTTATATTTTGATTTTTTTTTTCTAAATATTTTACTTTTAACTTTGACCATAAATTTTTTTGTTTGTATTGTATAGTAGTTGGTGTAAATTATATCAATAAAAAGTACATTTAAAACTCAATCCATTTATATGTTTTAATTTATAACAAATTTATATAACACAAACAAAAATATTTACGGTTAAATCATAAGGCGTTACCGATTATTCAAAGAAAAAAACCTTGAACACGTTACTCCGGATAACCGTTACAATATCTGATTTTTATTTTAGATTATTAATAGTTAATAAAATGAATTAATAAAAACTATATAAATTTATATAACACAAACAAAAATATTTACGGTTAAAGTAGACATAAGAAGACTCAAAAATCCAAACACAGTCACTAAAAAAATCTAACTTTATAAATAAAACTTTCAACTAACAGTTATTTCAACGTCGTAAAAAAAAATATTACATTTAATCAAACTACTTTATAACCAATATAGTAGTAAAGTGTAAACATAAAAAAAACACTGTTTCAAAACACAATAAATGAGTATGTATTTTCATTAATCGGCTAAAAAAATATCTAAAACCTGAAGTTAGGCCGATTATCACTTTTAATAATGGAATCAATGGGAAGGACGAAAGGTGAAAAAAAAACTAACGAATGTGGGCAAGTTAACGAAGAAAAGCTAACGAAGTTGACGGTGACCAAAAGTGAAAAAAAGTGGCAAGTTTAGTATAGAATTTGCAATTTTTGAAGTTTAGTGACTAAAAGTGAAAAACGTGCCAAGTTCAGGGACCAAAAATATAATTTACCCTAAAATTTTACATGTACGGAGTATTTTAAGTGTGTTTGGGTGGGCCTTGGCCCAGTCTAATACCAAAGTAGCTCCGCGAACCGCTTAGAGACAAAATAAGGTGACGGAATCCGGAGTTGTATTATATGAATGATGCAAAATAATGCATACTTGACGGACGGAAAAAGTAAATGGGTCGTCATTTATACACATCAAAACCAAACAATTCATTTAAATGACACATCAAATACGTTACGTATTTATATAAAAAAATAAAAAATAAAAAATGCATTTTAGACATTCCTTACCCCCTAATTAATTTTACAGCTCAATTTTAGCCAGCATATCTTCCACCATTGTCGCAGTACGTCGACACTGCCAGTTGACTTTCCTAAACTACCAGCACGACCATCACCCTCTTTTCGATCCAATGTTCTTCTGGCAACAGCTTTGTTGCCCAATGTTTTAAAAACCGGTATTTTAGTCATACCGGTGTGAAAAAATTTTCCGGTATTACCGGTAATATCGGTATTACCAGAAATACCGGCCGGTACGACTTTCTAATTTATTTTATATTTTTTTTATAAAAATCCTATAAAACTTGTTACAATTTAACAAAAATAGTCAAAATACAATTATAATTCACTAAAAAATAATACCAAATAAGTATTTCATAACAAAATATAAGTTTTAAACTTCACAAATAACAAAAAATAACATTAAAATATCATAAAAATAATTTTAAAAATAATCAAAAAAAAAATGAAAATACTGGAAATACCGGAATAGTAATACCGGAAAATACCGGAATACCGGAAAATAGTGAAAATACCGGAAAAATACCGAGCTTAAAATACCGGAGTACCCTCCGATACCGGTAATACTGGTAATATCGGCCGGTATTTACCGGTATTTAAAACATTGTTGTTGCCAACAGGCACTTGACGAGGACCGCCACCATCACCACCACCATGAATACTACCTTGATTATTTCCATGAACATCAAAAAGACTGACACTATGTTTTAAAATACCGGTATATACTGGCCGGTATTACCGGTATTGGAGGGTACTTCCGTATTTTTAGCCCGGTATTTTTTCGGTATTTTGACTATTCAATACCGACCGGTATTTCCGGTATTCCTGGTATTTTCCGGTATTACCATTCCGGTATTTCCGGTATTTTCAAAAAAAAAATTGAATTTTTTAAAAATTATTTTTATGATACTTTAATGTTATTTTTTTGTTATTTGTGAGCTTCAAAACTTATATTTTGTTATGAAAATCCTATTTGGTATTATTTTTGAGTAGATTATAATTGTACTTTGACTATTTTCGTTAAATTATAACAAATTTTGTAGGATTTTTATATATAAAAAAAAATAAACTAAAATATTCTTACCGGACGGTATTTTCCGGAAAATGTTTTCACACCGATATGACTAAAATACCGGTTTTTAAAACATTGCTGACACTAAAGTACTCTAGCCTATATTCATTGATGCAATGCCGTTCCAAGAAGCTTCTACAAGTAGGAGCATTTGAGTGTGTTACTATACCATCATAATAATCATTCGAACCAAGCCTTTTGAGCTCGTACTTGTGGAGTTCATTGTCTTCAAGCTTTTGATCACCACATTCAACCATCTTTACTTCGTCTTTATCATTTTTCGCTTCCCCGCACCTTTGGCCACCCATGATATCTATCTATCGATCGAGTAGATATATATATATATAGGGTAGGGTTAATGTGAGAACAAAAACATGGGAGAGAATCGTGAGAACCACTAGTTCCCTCACTTTTTCTTTTTTTTTGGTGTGATTTTTTAATTTTTTAATTTTTTTTTTATTTGTTGAATTTTTTTTTTATTTTCTTTTAACAAAAACCCATCAAAAAAAAATTTGTAAAAAAAAATCATATGGGTTACATGTTGAAAACGTATGGATACGGTACGGGCGTTGCCCTTATCCGTTCTAAAGGGGTTGTCACCGGACGCATATGGGAATGGTATGAATTTGATGGGCGGCGATCCAAGAGATGGTGATGGTTGGATACGGTACGGGCGTAACCCTTAACTCTAAGGGCTAAACCCTTAGAGATGATTTTTTAGTGGTTCTCACGGTTCTCACCATTATTTTGTATATATATATATATATATATAATATATATATATATATATATATATATATATATATATATATGATGGCTAGATTTTAGTTTCCCTTCTTTCCTTTCTTTGCGTCCGCATATATTATGACTTATCTAACATTATTTCTAACCCCGGAGAATAAACTACTTGACTATTGTTTATTACGACGACTTTCACTGGCAGTTTGCTAAAATTAAAATATTAAGTTTATCATCACATGATGTTGAAATGTTCAAAGTGAGCCTAGGTATGTTAGGCCCCTCCTTAGAAGGCCCATGCTTATAGTGTGTCTACACTACGTCTTCCATGCATCCGACGCCGGCTTCTTCCCCGACGCAAGTAGCAGCAGCTGCGTCTGGTGGTTTAGTCCAAATGTAGACGAGCGTGAGTGGAGGAAAGTGGGGCCCGATCAATGGAGGTTTCCGTTGTAAATAAAAAAAAACAATTTTTAATCCCATTTTCGAAAATAACGGCTAGTTTGCCATATTTCAAATTTTTTTTTTTTTTTATTTTCTACTCCTATTTAAACCACTTCCACACTACCATTTCAAATCACACTATACTTCTATCTTTTTTAAACCATTTCAATCACACACTACCACAAAAAAATGTCTAGTTCATCATCATCATCCTCTAGCGAAGATTACGAATCAAACGAGTACGAGTCAATCAATCGGGCTGTTACGCAATTGAATGCAGTTTTCAATCCCGAAGCCATAGGCGCTTGTCTTAGTGTTATCTTTGACGAAGAAGAAAACCAGAGCCAAGAAGCTTCAAGTTCTTCAGCACCCAAGTTGACTAGAAGGGTGATCCATTGAGATCACCTCGGTGCTGCAAAACTTTTATACGATCATTACTTTGCGCCTAACCCAACTTACCCACCCGACATGTTTCGTAGAAGGTTTAGAATGCGAAAGGAAATGTTTCTCCGCATAGTGCGAGACATACACTCCTTTAACAGCGTTCAACCGCTACCGGAGCACTTTCAGTTTTTCCACAAAGGCCCCACAGATGCTTCTGGTCGTCCCGGTTTTAACATTTTCCAGAAATGCACTTCTGCAATACGCCAGTTAGCGTATAGCTATAAGGCTGATGCTTTGGATGAGTACTTGCAAATGGCGCAAGATACGGGCTACCAGTGTTTAAACGCTTTCTGCAAGTGTGTGATACACCTGTATCGTGACGAGTACTTGAGAAGGCCAACAGAAGCAGATATTGAGCGGTTAACTGCTAAACATGATCAGGTTCATGGTTTTCCGGGTATGCTTGGTAGCATAGATTGCATGCATTGGGGGTGGAGGAACTGTCTTGTGGCATGGCAAGGGCAGTACACGCGAGGCGACAAGGGACATCCCACAATCATGCTTGAAGCGGTTGCTTCATATGATTTGTGGATCTGGCATGCGTACTTTGGCCCTGCTGGTTCGATCAACGACATCAACGTCCTCAACGGATCAGATTTGTTCGACGATTTGCTTCAGGACAAGGCTCTTAAAGTAGAGTTTTCGGTGAATGGCCGCTAGTTTGGAAAGGGATATTACCTAGCAGTGGTATTTATCCTGAATGGGCCACTCTTGTGAAGTCTTTCAAGTGCCCGATGGACCCGAAAACTACCAAGTTCAAGAGATACTAAGAAGCTGCAAGGAAGGATGTCGAGCGAGCATTCGGGGTACTTCAAGGTCGTTGGCAGATTGTTGAGCAATAAGCGCGGTCATACAGTGTGAACAAGATAAAACGTATTATGTTATGTTGTGTGATTCTACACAACATGATCGTTGAAGATAACGGGCGCGCAATGTAAGTCCCCTGGTACGGATTGTTAATAGCTTGCTCCAGTTATCTTGAGGTGCGGAATCCCTCATTATAACTTGGTGATCAACAATAAGCCCCTAGATCACCTGCTGCCTCGCAGATCTTCTTCGGGCTAGCGGAACAACCTTTGACGACTTAACCTGCACAAGTATGCTTGAAATTTCGACAAATGTTCAACCCTAAACTCTGTTAGGGTTCGGTTTATATAGGGATCACCCGACATGGGCTTCAGCGAGTCGGCCTCGCAAATCCAGCCTAGCCCGTCACTAATGCGAGGTCGCATTCTGTGATTGGCCTCGTATTTGACCCTGCAAATACGGGGTCGTATTCCCTATGTGAAATGCGAGGTCGCATTTCACACTTAGCAGATTTATTACACATTCAATACTTAAACTTAATCTAGTATTCTATGCATAATACTAAGTTCATTAATGACAATCACATTACAAAGACATATAACAATATAAGCCCAAACAATATAGACTGCTATTGACATAGATGTGCACTTACAGACTCCCCCTTGGCAATAGCTTCTAGACGTTAACATACCTATGTCTTTTTCTTGTCTTTGTCATCAATCTACTTCCTCTGCTTTTTCTTCTTGCTCTTGCTCTGCTCCTTCTCAGTCTCAGTCTCAGTCTCGAAATCAGAATCTGACTCTGACTCTGAAGGAGTATGAGTCAACCCTAACCGTTCTTTCTCTTGATCCCACATAGATCCTGGATCATAATAATAATCCGCAATCTCTGCCCTAGCTCTCATATGAGCTTGTGGATCATATCCCAACCTCTTCTCCAGTCGATGAACAATTGCAGGATGCAAATCTGACTCGGTAGAAGTATTATTGGTAGAGTCGGTCTTGGTAGACTCACTATCCTGAGCACTAGCATTATCAGCATCAAGAGCAATAGCATCAGATTGCCCTACCAAACCCTTATCCTTATCTAATCGATCAACGTCAACATCTTCTGTAAGGGATTTGGTTTGAGGTGCATCATACTTGTAACACCCGACGTTTAAAAATATGGGTTTTCAAAAATCTTTCACCTAACGGTGTTAAATTGCGAAAGTAAAGACTGTAAAAGTCAAAACCGATAAAAACATTTCGGTTTCTGCATTTAGTTGGTGTTACACGTCATATCAAACAATAGTTCAAATGAAAACCCAACGGTTGCCCAACATTAAACAACCGTTCACACATTATTACATAATTCGACATCAAAATGAAATGTATTCAAAAGTCTCCATAATAAGCAACTAGGGGTAGCTAAGGAATCTGCATGCTTTCTACCCACACCCTCACGTTCTGCACCTACAAGTCCTTCAAGCTAAACCTGAGGGAACAACCACATTAAAGAAACAAGTGTTAGCTATAAGAATAGCTAAGTAAGATCACACTTAATTTAAAAGCAATTTGTCCAATTAAAACCCTTCTTCATTATTAGACAACTCATTAGGCACAACACACAACACACATAACTGCATAACAACTTCATATCGATTAGGATAATCATCCTAAATGTGCCTATCCTGCATTAGTTCACACATTGTCACACATATCTTCGTTTACGGCATATAAGTGTGCCCTGCATCACACCCGACTAGATGATCAACCAAAAGACTAATCATCGTACGTCGTTAAGGAATGGCAAGCCAATCCAAGAGTAATCCGTATGTGGAGGTTGGTCAAACCCCTCGTATTACTCGCCCTGCATTATAAAGACCATGTTGCAAGGAGCCACCCAAGCAACAACTACGTCAACGTACTTGTCCGGCTAAGACTTGTACGGGTTAAGCTTAACACTTTCCCTGCATTATATTTACGAGCTCGATCCCACACATAATAGTTTAGGAAACACACATAACCTAAACATAATCACACATTACCTTCATTTCTTTTTTTAAGTTTGTGTTTTGAGTACTCCTATTCTGTCTTTATAAATTAGCCCTTGAGCTTTATAAGTAAACATTGTTTAGGATCATCTTATTATGTCTCAGCTTTCACGGTCACACCCCTTTATATATGTGGGAAGCTGCAATTAATTTTACTGTGCGATATCCTGTATTAGCTGCGACGTTTTCTCTTCTGAAGACTTATTAGTGACGGTGATCATGGTTCCATATTACTTTAGGTTGTCAACTAATAGCTGATTAATAACTCTCACC
>CM067170.1:121584724-121732203 GCA_034093135.1 Erigeron breviscapus | reverse complement strand
ACGATCGAGAGTATTTAGACAAATTCACTTTAATGCAAAATGTATGCTTAAAAGTATTTTTCTCAAGGAAATGACTTTGTATTTATAGGCAACAAAATTCACCAGTGAATTTTGTGCCGTACAAATATGGTTGCATGTATTTAATGATCCGACAAGAACATTAAATGCATTGGATAAGGAATAAGGATAAAGTCACATCAAATGACTTTGTATCCTTTTATCCGACCACCTTTACACACGTATACTTTGGTAAAGAACAAGTGGAATGTTCTTTGAAAAGTGTGTAAAGGAAAAAGTCAATTACTCGATATCAGTATTCAGACTTGTAAGGTCTAGAACACTGACAATCCTCCAGTGTACAGATCTGGTAAGACTTCCAGTGGACTCCGCCATTTGTAAGTCTTCTTTATTCTGACTTCAGTCTTTGACTTCATTGAGAACGTCTTCAGTAGAGTTGATCTGGACTGGGGTGAAGTCCAGTGAGCTAATCTGGAGAATACTCCAGATTTCCTATACAAGTATTTGCTCACTGGTCTTCCATTATTTCTGGACAAATCTTCAGAGGGACTCCAGATTCCAAGTCTGGAGTAGGTCCAGTAGAACACGTTTCTGGACAGATCTTCAGTAAGGCTCCAGTAGTCGAGTCTGGAGCGAGTCCAGTAAATCTGGACCTAACAGTCTCCGTACCATGTTACTGTATCTGCTTCCGTGCAACCTAGTGTATATATAGATAACAGGTTGTGATGTATATACAGATAGATAGGCTGTTTTTCTGTCCTAAATGTGTATATATACCCGGCCAAGATCCGTCACCACCAGAAACAGCTTGGAAACGTTTCTGTGGCGTATTCGTTCCCTTGGTGTCTCAATAGGGAACGACAACCTACCAGACGTCTTGGTGCTTCAGAAGATGGCTGAACCGAGCAAGTGGAACCCAAATTTGTCTGAGATCCGTTACCACCACCTACCCGAATTCCCAACCATCAGATTCCACGTCCTCTTAAAACTCCGAACACACAGACGAAATTTGTAAATCATTTTTAACGGTCGTTTGGTTTGGACCAAAAGTGTTGAAGGAGCACGAAAGTCAGGGATGAAATTTGTAATTTTATGAAGTTAGGGATGAAACCTGCAATTTGCGACCAAACCTAGGGACGAAATTTGTAATTTATCCTTATTATTATTGTTATTATTATTATTATTATTATTATTATTATTATTATTATTATTATTATTACTCCCGGACAAAGTCCGGGTATTATACTAGTTATTTTTATATTATACATAATTACAAAAGTTTAGTCAACACATGTCTCTTTATTATTTTATTTACTTATCACTTATTATTTATATTTAATTATTATTACGTGGAATTGTTATGTATCCGAGACATTATATTTTTATCGATTTTCTGAAGTTGACACATCATGTCTCGTTTGTTTTTTTATTAGGTTTTGTTGTTGAATTTTTGTATAGGACTCTCTATCCTAATTTTACAGGCCACCGTGTTCTTACATACATTAAGAAAATAATAATAAATAATTTTTATTTATAATAGTTATCTATTTATATTGAATAAACATTAGTAGGTATATATATATTACTACTATTATATTATACAGAGATAATATATAGCTTCAAAAAAAGGCCAAAAGGATTTTGGCCGATAATGTCGAATTGGTTAGGGGGAAGGAGTGGCCACGGCATGGCAAGCGGCTTGCCCAGCCCTATGAAGGAACATCGCCGCCATCAACGAGGCATGGCAACGGCATGGAGGTTCACGGGCTAAAAGCCCTGCACGGCTTGGAGAGGAAATGTGACCGTTGGGAGCTAGGGGAGCGTGTGGAGGTGGGGTCCAACCCACTTTTTGACCGTTTCAACATAAAAAAAAAATTCCCCCACTCTTTACCTATATATACACTTCATTTTTAACCAAAACATTCACCAAACAAAAACATATCTTCACACTTTCACCAAAAAAACACCACATTACTAAAAAAAATGGATTCCTCTTCCTCATCTTCTTCATTTTGTGTTCCGCCGGAGTTAGACGATTCGTCTACGGGGAGTACTTTTGATTTTTAAGCAAGTGTACGCCGAGCTAGAAGATACCGGCACCTCTTCCGACACTCGTAGGTATATCGATCGAGACCGAGAAGAATCTCACGCGATACTAATGCGTGACTACTTCGTTGAAGACTCAAAGTTTGACGAACCATTTTTTCGTCATCGTTTTCGCATGAGCAAGAGGTTGTTTTTGAAGATTGTTGGTGATATTGAAGCTAGATTTAGTTACTTTCAAGAGGGGTACGACGCACGGGGTAAAAAAAGTTGCACCGCTCTTCAAAAGTGCACATCGGCGATCAAGCAACTGTCTACGGGTGAACCTTCAGACGCGTATGACGAGTATTTATGTATGGCTGCCCGAACGGGACGCGAGAGCATGGAGTACTTTTGTGATGCGGTCATCAATTTATATCAAAAGGAGTTCTTACGTAGGCCGACATCTCATGACATTGCTCTGATCACACAAGCTCATGAAGAAAGACACCCCATTCCAGGAATGCTTGGTAGTCTTGATTGTACACACATCGAATGGAGGATGTGCCCTAAACACTTAAAGGGGCAATACACGAGGGGTGATCACAAGGTACCTACTATTATGATTGAATGTGTTGCTTCCTATGACTTGTGGATTGAGCGGGCGTTTGGTGTTCTCAAGGGAAAATGAAAGATTTTGGATCGTCCCCTCCGGCTATGGACTAAGGAGAAGATCGGAAAAGTCGTCGCCACGTGTACAATACTACACAACATGATCATAAAAGACAACGGGCGGGCAATATCACCGGTTCATATTATGGATCCACCGGTGCCAAGAGTTTATAACCCGGAAGCAAACCGGGAGTTACAGGACGAGGACGTGCATCATCGGCTCAGATATGATCTCACGGCGCATATATCGGCTTTAGACTTATCATACCTTGACGATCCAGCGATGCAGCCACCATCAGTTGCGAGTTTGATTTAGTTGTCTTCATTATCATGTAGAATTTAAATTTCGGTTTATGTTGTTATGTACTTTTTAATTTATGTTTATGTAATGTTTAGTTTAATTTTAATGAAATATTTAAGTTTTTATTAAAAAGGAAAAAAATGTTTGATTAAATTAAATGAAAAAGAAAAAATAAAATTTGGGAGGGTTGAGAAGGTGATGAATGCCATTGAAAATGGTTGGGAGGGTTGGTTAGGAGGGTTGAAAAGGAAAATTGAGTTGGATGTATTTGATTGGTGAGATTTGGGAGGGATGGGAAATTAAGCTACACCACTCCTCTCCCCCTTAGTGAGGTAAAAATAAATGGGGTATAGGTATTGACATGCTACTAGTGGCTCAATCTAGGCTAAAACGTGGCTTATAAATAAGTAGCCAACTATTAATTAGCCATTTTGATCCTAATCTCCTAATCAAATCTTTATCAGCTAGTTTTCTTATTGCCATAAAACTAAACTACATTTTCTATATTAATCTTATCACGTTAACCTCAAATGGTAAGAAACTCATAAGTCCACTACTTGTTAAAAATGGATTAATAATCATTACAAATTCACAATAGCTATATTTCATAAGAAAGACTTACGTGTGTGTGCATGAAACTTGAACTCAAGAAGAATCAAAGAAGATTTTAGACACTTGTGTGATTCTTCTAGACTCTAACCTCATTAACTCAAAGCTTTAATTTATTTTGTATTTCAAGAATTAGTATTCTAAGTCTTATAGAATATTAGAATGTAAGGATTTCACCTCTAATTATTTTGTTTTGAGAATTGTCATAATGATATTACTGATTTTATTTTGGGATCAATCCTTTAGTTAACTAGTTCTCAGCTCATGATCGTGGTGACGTCCTGTCAAGATCAGTGATAGCTATTGGATAGATTCGTGTTCTGTTGTTCTTGCTCAAATGAAGATGACTAATTAAGCTCTCGTGTTGCCTGCGAATGGGTATTTCTGGTCGATACACGTTAAAATACACTGCGTGTCCATTTTATGTGTTGATATATGTTTCGTTTCTTCATGTATTCTAATCAAATGTATAAATGTTTTCTGATTTTAAATTTTGGTGGTGGAACTTACACAAATTTGGGTCATAGAGTTGTATGATTGAGATTTTTTTAGTTATTGGTTTATACTGCCACTATGAATGTAAACGAATCAAAACTTTTGTTTGGATTTTCGGTGGAAAGTTTGTTCATGTTTGTTCCTATATTTAATTAAAGGGTTAAGTATTCCGAAATATAACTAACTAGGATTAACGTAATTAGAGGTACTTAGACCCTGGTTAAAGGAGTGATTAATGAGCACTCAAAACATGTAGGGTTCTACAAAGCCACAAACCCTGGTTAGCATGCATCCGTGGTAAGAATGATCTGGCCGTGGGACATTGCGAATATGCATACAAAAGGATAATCAAAATTTTACATTGCAAATAACATAAGTTATACAAAAATTCAAAATTTATCCAAAAAAGACTATCCTGCCTTAACGTTTCCCCTCAATACACTGGCATTCGACTTCCTCAATATCAATCTTCTACATGAGAAGTCTACTAATTCAATGCCTTGTGAAAAGCAACCTGAAAAATCAGGGAACCATAAGCAACAACACAATTCAGATTACACATTGCACCAACAGAAAACAGAAAGTAGTAACAATGATAAAATCTAGGTAATGAACAAACATTATAAAATAACCCTAACCAATACTGTGAAGTCATAACCGAACTATACATACAGTGCGTAAATAGAAATGTCTTTAACAACAGAGTTGACCAACTGATGCAATGATCATCTGTGTCAACACTGTAAACTAAAGAGCAATAATATAGTCCACTAGAAATTTCTTCTACCTTGATAATATTAAAATGATTTTGTTCTTGGTTTAACGTACCGTTCACTTCAGACAAATGATATTTTGTGGTCATTTTCAAAAACCTGCTATGTCAACAGGTTTGGGTATTAACTTTTCTTATTTTTGTATCAAGTTTTCCAAATTCTTATTTCACATCTGATATGATTAACTCCTTTAATACTGATACAATGTAAATTTAACATAATTCAAGTAAACTCTAGTCAGTGTAAAATTTCAAGGGCAACAGCTGTATCAAGCTATACATATTATACACTTACAGAAGTTGATGTTTTCAGCAGCTCCCTAATCGCCATTGTTGCATAGCATGAAGCTGGAAGTGTAAAGCTCATTTTGAGGGCTAGCTGGTCCCCGGTAGCAGTGGACACACTTGACGAGTTCTTTTCTTGCAACATTGTTTCTCCATTGGGTGTCAACACATCTATCAGTGGCTTGCTAGTTAATGGACTATTCCCATTAACTTCTTTGGACTTGGTAACATAGTCTAAATCCGTCTTTACCAATGGGATACTTACATCTGTATATCTCAGCAACTCCCTACATAACGGAAAACAACGTTTTTAACAACTACCAGATGAAAAAGGCCAGGTCATTTGGGTTGAGTAACTAATGCGACTCGAAGCAAACAATTCTTCTATTGACCAAAACAGACCGGTTTTGCAGGTTGACCTGGATCACTTTTTGCAAAAAAATATCAGGGTCAGTTTGGTTTGGAGTCGGGTTTTACTATGGGTATGGGTTTAATAAACTAGAAGAACAGGGAATATGAATTAAATTTATACCCACCTTTGATGGGTTTGAAAGAACTTCCTTTACCTTTTGAATTTCTATTTCCGCAGACCAAATGTCATCTATCACTTTCATTCCCGTTCCACCATTCCCAACACCTTTTAAAACTACATCAGTATAATACTAATCTATTTTGTATAAAGGGATTAAACAACTTTTGGTTAACATGATTAAACATTTGCGAGTATAACATAAACTGATAAATATTATCCAGCATTTTAAAGGAACCTAGCCTAGAGGGAATCTTTCCATCTTTTAGATTATTTGTACCAATGGGAAAATGAAATCAGTCATTTCAAAAATTAAGTTTATCAGGACAAAGAAGTACAGTTTTCTGTAGGTGAGGCAAGGAAGGTGATGAGACCTTTTCCATATCACCTCTCATCAAGTGTGGCCTAGCCACTCTTTATTTTTTTGGCTTGCTGTTAAGAATAGACTACAGACATGGGGAAAAAAATCCTTAAATGGGTGCGAGTACTCTAGCTTTATTTGGGGTAAGATTAAGAAACATGCTAAGCTTGATAAATGCTCCTGTGGAATGGGAGAATTCGCCATCGTTTGTTGCTAGAAGACACAACAATAGTTTGAGGAACCAAATAAAAGATTGTTCAAATATGTTGCCATCTCAAAAGAGAAACTGGTTGAACCAACTTTTGATGTTATTCGACTTAGACTTGTGGTTTACAATTGTAACCATCACATCAACTTGATGAATATAAAAGGAAA
Organism: Erigeron breviscapus; assembly: GCA_034093135.1. Classification (NCBI taxonomy): domain Eukaryota; kingdom Viridiplantae; phylum Streptophyta; class Magnoliopsida; order Asterales; family Asteraceae; genus Erigeron; species Erigeron breviscapus. The sequence continues at coordinate 121,725,764 of CM067170.1, read as the reverse complement.
TGGAATATTAGATGAGTTGATTTGGTTGTTCGAAATGATGAAACCGGGATTTGTAGTGCTGCACTTTTGAGGGCACTAATGGAATGTCATATTTGCAGTTTGTTTATTGAGTTATGAGTAAAACTCATGTGATGATATTGGGTTAGGAAATGTGATAACTTGCTGGTGTCAGGTGGTATGCATGGTTAGGTGCTGCTCAATTTGGATGAATTTTTAATAAATATAAGGAGTTTTTAATGTTAGTAAAAAAAAAAAGAAGAAAAAAACAAAGTAAAGATTCCAATCATTGTATGTACACATGAGCTAATGCCTAATAATCAATTTATGAACATTCACTTACTCCATGTTTAGGCGATTAGTGCTGGGTCACTAGACAGCCTAGGTCTACTTAGTATACTACTATACTCCTAAGAAGAGCTTTCTAGGTATCAAGAAAAACAGCCAAGTGGAATATAGAAAAACTAATATAATAATAATAATAAAAGAAGATAACTTACCATTCATAATCCTTTGGGTTTCCATATACTCGCCTATAAGCTCCAGTCATGCTGGCTAGCGAGAACTCCCTAGGAAAAAATAGAAACACTTGACACACATACATGCAAACTATGGTAATGACTAATGCTTAGCTGCCACCACATTAGTAAAAAAGGATATACACAAATATAAACATAATATCCGGTGCTTTTGACGTTTTTCAATGGTTTTAGGTGTTTCCTAAAGAATTCCGCCAATCGCGGACAGTGGCTTGTACCTTGTAGTGTTGGTGTGATAGATTGGGAGAGATGTTGATGTGTTACCCTCTCGTAGGTAGTGCTGAATCTTATAATTGACGGGGGTAATGCTTCATATAATGGTATAGATATTGAGGGCCAAGCCTTTGGTGGAGATATGCATATGCTCATATGTGTATATTACTTTTTTATGCATCATATTAATGCTATGCATACTTTTATACTTACTTTTGGAAAAGCTTTAGAATGCATATTTACTTCTTTTTTTTAGTATGTTACAAGAATGAAACAAAACTTGTATCCATTGTTGATGGTATATTTTTTTATCCCTACAATTATTTTTGTAACCAATCGTCAAATTATAGATTCTTGAATCCTGATTTCACATCAAATCAGTTTACGCCCCCAAGTCAAAAGATACATATCATCTGAGAAGATGAATGCAACATAATAAATGTTTCCAAAAAGACAAAATAATAAGCAGGATAACTCACTTGACGTTATGTACACTCTCTGTCAAGCTAACACCATCCTGTCATTATATAATATTACTTTCATCAATCATGTGAATTTATTAGTTATACTAACATGTAAAAGCTAGATAACCAACGGAATCCTATTTTATTACCAGTGGATACAATAGGATAGGTATTATTAATTCTACAAGCCAGGTCACTGAATCTACTATATGTATACTATATTATTAAGCATTTACCCCCTCCCCCCTTTCTTGAATAAGACTTTGATAACCATAATACCCTATGACATATACAAATACTAAATCAAGAATGCTTGAACAAAGAATTGAACCTGGGACACTACAAATGTGCACCCCTTACCACTAGACCAAGGAGCCACTTGTGTTATTATTTTGTCTATCTAATACATATATATTTCCAATTCTGTTTTTTATGATAAATTATTTAAAAAAGAGTCCGGTCATTCCTTTCCGGGCGGGTCCAACCATCTACACCATCCCCCATCGATGACACCACCATATTAATAACGGGTTCTTCCACGATATATTCGGGACCACCACATTGTTTTGTATTTTATAGAACATCTGGAAGCCATTATTTTGTAGTAAGCGAAATCTTGACAGTCACCCTATAATCTTTTACCCAGTTACCAACTTCCGCATTTAGAGTTTTCAAAATTCACAATCAATTTTCTAATTCAGTTTTGCTGAAATAGGGGATTGTGTTGTATTTGAAATATTTATGTATGTATATGAGCCAGAATCAAAATGTAATGTGAACACCTGATTTAAGCAGCAGTAACAACCTATATCCAACACACACACAAAATATACCAGCACAAAACACATTACCTTATCTGCAAGATCTTTATAATATTGTTCAATGTCATTCTGTGGATAAATTACCCTTGAACTGCCACAATAATGTCAAAAAGTAAATGGTCAAACCAAATTAATAATCCAAATAGTTTGATATAACACAGGCAATAGAAGTACGACATTGGTAACTGTGTAATGCTTTACCCAGGTAAAGGAAGCACGACATCAGTAACCGTGTAATGCCCAGAAGCAATGTCTTCATTATTGACAACCTGTAAACAAGAAAACAAAGATAATCTATATCTGCAAACTTAGTCCATATAGATCTAGGAGACCCTCGGTTTTCCAGATCCATTTCCTACAACAGGACTGTACCATTGTAGTTATTCAAGTGGCATCCGATTGTTCCATAAATACTGAGATACCTAAACTATGGACCGCCAATTACGACTTTCAAATAATATAAAGGTGATTTCTGTTGTGGATTCCCTAAATGGGACAAATAAAGTTGCTAAAAATCACATTACTGTCAAACTTTCCACTTGGCTGGAACAGAGTTTTCACATTTGTGATAAAATGGCATCTGATAATGCATATAAAAATGACACCTAACTAGATGGGTGACAGTCCCCGTTCAGATATTGTAGCAAGGAACAACAATAGAGTAAACATAAAATTCCCTGACCTTTACCGAGGTACGGTTTCCTTCAGATACATGTGTGTCAGACTCATCTAAATGATCATTCTCAGATGACTCATTGGGCCCAATTTCTTCATATAGAGAATCATCAATTTGCTTAATTTCATTTGAATTTTCTTCATTGCAATAGACCAAATCCCCAAGCACTACATGGTCGGTCCCTGATAAAAAGTAGGATTAATAAATAAATATATACAAGAATACATGTACAATAAATACAATATCTAATATATAAGCATGTTTTTAAGCATAATAGATAATTCAAACCATATTTCTGTACTCTCATGCTCGCAGCATGGTTCCACAGGTAGCTTTGGTAACTGTGCACGTACCTGAAAAGAAAACAAATAATTTTATAGAGAAGCAAATTGCGTGGGTACAAACAAAACTATTTTTCCTTGACATGGAATTAGCTTATAGAATTGGTTGACGAATCGAATGGTATACCTAGCAAACTTTGCTACCCTACTTCCTGGCGTACATAGATAAGTAAATAAATTTGCAATGGATCAGAGATATCCATTCAAAAAATAGTTTATCAAATAAAACATTGATTAAATAAAGATAAAAAAAAGGTACAGAATAACTTAAACCTACAACTGCAGTTGGCATTAGGCTATTAACTGATTACACCCACTTTACAATTATTAAATAATACAATAAATGAAAACTACGGCATGATATAGTTAATCTTGATTAATTTAATGGGTATTATTTTATTTGAATGACTTTCCGTATCTAAACTTGATAGAAAAAGTAATACTCACATCATCCGAAGGGTCCTAGGTACAGCCTTCAGAGCTTGCAAGTAGTTACCTGGACACTTTTTTAAACACTGCAGCTGATGATACATTGAAACATAGATTAGTAATAATTTTCCAATCTATAAGAACCATCTGGTAAAACCACAAGAAGAAAGAAACAAAGTTTCACAAGGAAAGGAAAAAATGATAAATAACACTATAAAAATTAGAAATCTTTATTTTCTTTCCATCAGAAATTCTGTCACTCTCTCCTTCAAAAAGCATCCACGGGAAACTCAGGGTTTACGAAATTACAAGTTTACAACATATCCAGTTGTCAAAAACTATTTCAAGGGAAGATACATAACCTACATTGTCTAAGAAATAAGACTATAACCAAAAAAATCTAAAAAAAGAAATATAATGAATATAAAGATCAACAACTTACTATGGCCTTTTCAGCTACCAGAAAGCGGGGTAATTGTCTCAAGGTCCCGTCAATGTCTTCACTTTCTTTGTAATATTCCCTTATACTCCTTATGTCATCCCTTTGTATCCAACAATAACATTAAAGAAAACAGATAATATCATGATGTTTAATTTTCGAATTATTGCCACAGATTAATAGTGGTAGAAACTAAAAGGATATCACCATCCCTCGGATCAAGAATCATTCTCACTGCTTCTTCCCATTCTCCTTTAAGTAGTTTAGCACCAATAAGGTGAGTAGGTATAGAACCACTGCCAAATCTCTGTTTCAGAATCAAAGAATCGGTTATCAACGTTCTAAACAAGATTTAATGACAACAATTGTCAATTGGGGAGTAATTATATATGTAACATTGCAAATCATTGAATTGTGAGTGGTTTCACCATAGCTAAGGATATAAGTTTACAAGCATGAGATACAACTTCAATAAACCATAATATTTCGTCTTTTTATTATAAGGTTATCCTCTCACAGTCAAACCACCACCACCCACTTCTTCCAGCACCGGCGAAATCCTCTTACCACCTTGCATGATTCTTCTGTGCTCAAACAGGTACTGTTTCCTATTGTTATAAAAGAAAGAAATTGAAAGTGTGTGTGTGTGTTTATATATGATCCTTGTAATGCTATTATGAAAAGTTAAAGTTATTTCTTGGGTTTTTTTTTGTTAAAACAAATTTTATGGCATGCCAAGTGTTCCACAAAATGCCCACGGTAAAAGTTATACTAACATATGTTGATTATTTGTAGTTGTGGGAATTTATTTGAGGAAAATCATTTTTTGAGAAAATAGAAAATGAAGAGGACCCAAGAAGTAACAGATTGTCAATGCACAAGCAGCAAACACAAGTCACAATGTCCGTTGCTTAGAGTGCGGTAGTCAGTCCATTGAAAAAATCCCAAGCTGACATTCCATAATTATTTCTCACCATTTGTTTTATGAATTTAGCTCGCTTGTATGTTTCTAAGAGTATCTGGTGGTGACGTGGTGTGATGGTGTCATTTATCGTTTACTATGATCACAATACAATAGGTGGGTAGATATTATTTAGTAGTCAAATTTTTAGTACTCACCGAGTCATGTGAATGTGTTAATGGTAACAGATAATTTGGGGTAATTCAATTAGTAACTAATAAACTGTTTCTATATTTTAGTTCTATTAGTAAAGACTTTTCTTTATCAGAAGTATTTCTTGAAACCGTTTCTATGTTTTCATACTTCCGTTGAACTTCTACCTACCTTTTTCTCATTTATCGTTGTACAGGATTGGGGAATGACCAAAAAGATACAACGAAGAAAATAAGCAAAAACATAGAACTGATGCATTCAGATCGGTTGCTCCTAAAGCTTCAACTGGCATGGACTCGGGTTGACAATGATAAACAAACTAATTGATAAGTTGAAAGATGAATATTGCAGTTGCTTCTGTTTTATTTCATTCAGTTTTTCGCTCATCAGTTTTATCAAGATGAATTGTGTAACAACTTGGATGTTTTCATACTTTTGCACACAGTTTGTCAGAACAACAATGTTAAAAAAATTTCACGACTCGAGTGCTTTTAGTTCATCAGATCAGATATATTACGTCATTAATCATGCTCTTGTGCATTTTGGATGCAACATTGGCTTTGTGATACGTAAATCTTTTCTTCAATATAGTAAAACTGTGAACTGTCTCTCCACTTAAATTGAAAGAAATTCTGTTCCAATCATATGATTAAAATTATAATTATAAGTTTTATAACGAGTCATAACGAACTTAAATTAATTGGTTAATCTTTAGGCCAAATTTGAATTATTTCAGGTTAGTATCTTCGATAAGTATTCAGAATGGTTCTGTGTCAAATAGACAAGAGATTCCTTAAAAGAAAGTGTATTGTCATTATGTCTCCTAAAAAGCTGATGTTTAATGCGAAACAGCCAAGAAAGTACTCCTAATGCTAATATTTATCTTACTTCAAGGTATACTAATGATGATCATCGCTCTAATACATAAAGTTTGGTTCCGCAGGGAACTGCGGGTTTCATTCCCTAGTTTCCCATAAAGAAAAGAAAAGGAATTTTAAAGAAAGGAAATTATGATGTTTGATTGAGAGTTCTAGACAGTACCTGCATACCAAAATAGTTTATGAATCCATGCTTTCCTAAGGCATCTGCTGCTGTTTTTACAGTATCCTCAGAATCTGCAACCACGCCCCTAAAAAAACTCATACAAATTCGCATAATAATATATAAGACAACAAAATCATGAACTAAGATGCATGTCTTACGTTGGCTACTAATGGTAGAGATACAAAAGTGAATGGAGAGGGGGGGTTGGGTAAAGGACCAAAATATGTCATATATTGGTACAACTTGCGACCCGCTATATTTAAAAATCTTTCCAATTTCAATAAATAACTAGTAAGTCTATTATGACCACAAAATCTGTTTTAATAATAATAAAACACTCTAAAGAATACGTTTTAAGAGGTTTAATATATTAAAATACACTTAGTGACTTTTGATCTGTTCCGACCTACCTATTTAACCCAACACTTTTTTAGCTCAGTTTTTTTAAATTTACCCATTTGACCCATTAGATATAACACATAGCCCAAACCAACCCATTCATAAAAACGTGCATCCAACCAGCTGAAATAACTACATTAGTAGATGGCCCAGATGTACACTACAATACATTAATCTTATGCAGTTTGCTCGAACCTTAGTGTGATTGTGAATCGATTTCCACGGAGCTGACCAAGAAGAAGCCCTTCATTGACATAGCTACATGTAACATTGTGATAAGAAATAAGATCCATCATCCCACATATTGCCATATATAATGATCAAAGATGAGCAAGAATGCCAACTCGGTATGTCAGTATACTTACCAAAAGTCACCAACTTTAAGTCCTATCAATCTTTTATTTAGAGCAGCCACTTTATGTGCATGCTGCTTGAATACAGTCACCTGAGATGTGAAGAATGCCTAAAATATCAGACATCATAGAAAGAAGAAGCAGCACCTGTTTCAAAAGATAATGAAACGCTACCTGAATCAGTGTATCCTAGCAAAAATGAAACATAACTTGTTTGGCTCATAGTTCAAACTTATCTTAGAACTGCACATCCTGATAAGCTTACATTATCCTACTAAAAGACTTCCTATTCTTTTATCTTGTATATTTATGCATAATCATAAATTCTTAGAATACAACTATCTGTGTGATTAGGACATTCTTTTTATCCTAATTATTTCCACCACTCTTATCTTCAGTTATTTTACTCAGATGTATTTGTCTCTTCAGCGGTCAGCTTGCTCTTTTTCTTTATTTCAATACCTCCTTTGTTGTTTTTTGGTTGCTGCTTGTTATTCAATATTTCTCAATAGGTAGAGACTTGTAGTTATTGTGTTTTCGTAGGCTAAACCAAACAAACTTGATCAACAAGTATTTCAAATGTTTTCAGTTTTGAGGATGAATCAGATGTACAATCTATGAACTCATTATATAAAACTAAACCCACAAAACAGGTCTACAAGATCATACAGATGAGTGAGATTTTTTAGCAACAATGCGAATAGCACACAAAATACCTGCTGTAAAATTTAAAGTTCAAGATACGTAGATGTTATTTAGATGCCAAATCAAAGCAATTCGACAAACCCTAAAGTGCATGCTAGTTACTGGCCAATAACCCATAGCTTACTAATAACTTGAGTAAATGTATGTGTATGTGCATGTATGCTGATACAATAGTAAGTACCCAGTAAAATGAATAGTTACCCTTTGTGTTGTTACGGCACGCTTATCTTTAGTACCAGAAAATCCAAATGACCTTGGCTGAAAAAGTAAATATCAACAATTATAAGAAATAGATGAGAACAAAAACATTCCCTCTCTCCATTTGCAACTTTTCACTTGACACATACTTCTAGAAAATTGTTGACCTAAAGTAATGGAATAATTTTACGTAATGATGATGGTCATATGGAAAGTGTTGCTGCTTATATGCGATGAAAGGGTTAATATTCAAACAAGAACCTGAATGCCAAGCATCTTTCCAATTAATCCTAACGCCTCCTGTGTATCCTTGTTTTCCTTGCAAAGATGAAACCTTGAAATAAATATCAGACAATATTCACATAAGTTAAAAGAAATAAATACAAAAACCAGTTGATGCTAGGTTTATAAATATGAAATGAATATAATAAAAACATAAAAATTAAAAGTGAATAGAACTCTGATTCACTTTAACTTTCTACTTGTTATGAGCCCCATTAGTGGTCAAATAACTACATAAATTTAGTAACCCGATTTTACTCCTCTTAGCTAGTTAAAAAGCAATTGATTTCCCAAGACCGGGCACTGACTATTCCTACTGATGCAATATTGTAAGAAAGTTCATATCATTCCACTCTGATGATACTTAAATCAGAGTTTGTCCCATGATACTTAAATCAGAGTTCATATCAAATATAGAATCAATTATTAAGGAGTTTCACGATATTATTGAACAGAAACTCAATAAATGAATGTGCGGGAAAGTAACAAATCTCATCCACACGACTTGACTTCTTTATATTAATACCAGTGGACACTGAGTCAAAAAAAACTAGTATCTAAAAAGTAGTCAGTTATTTTTTATTTTTTTGAGTATTTATCAAGCTTTACACTGCCTTCCATACTATAACAACAAAAACCAAGTATGAAGTATCTATTAGTAGGTAAATATTTTTTTTAAAATGATTAAAATACATGACCAAGAGGTCCAAGACCAAGCACTTAGTTGTGCTTATGTGCTTCAAAGAGCAATCAATTATTATAAATTTTTAATGATGATTAATCAAGCAAGTAAAGATCATATGTGAATCACCTGAGAAACTTTCCAAGATGTTCTGGCCAATGATCTGAACCTCGACTATCATAAGGGGTGTCACCTCTGCCTTTCCGCTTTTTAGATCCCCGGGTAGTGTCGTTTTTACCCCGTGAATTGAGCCTCACACGGATGCATTTTGAGGAAGGGTCAGGCCCGTCTACTGTGTCCGTAACCAAGAAGTTGAGTCTTTGTTTAAAAAAATTATGCACAGCCTGAAATGTGGAAAGAATTAATAACTTGCACATGCTATTACTACTTGCTAATACATACATACATACATACATATATATAAACAAAAATATGGTTAATGGAAGGATATGATACCGTGCGGTGGAGTTTATCTGAACTTGGAGATAAAACGATAGAGGTGGCACCGTCTTGGTTGTCGGAATTATTATCATTATTATAAATAAGTTGAATTATAAAGTCGGAGAGAGAATCCGCATCAGAGTCACCAGCAAGAGCTCTAAAGGAATTGATATCAGCATCATGATTAGCATACAATTGATCAACAGGAGGCTTTGTTTTGAGTTCTTCTTCTGCTATCTATATATATACATCAAAGCAAACAAACTAACTCGCCGTTCTTAAAAATATAAATATATAGATATAGATATAAAAGAAAGAGGGAGGGGACCTGTGTGGGTGGATGTAAGTCAGTCAAATGAACAATATTTCCATCCAAATCTACTTCATTCACTACAAAATCAGAATACCTGCAAAAATATGAAAAATTAGGCAATTCCCCTTTTTGGTTTCAAACTCATAATAACAGTAATAATAATAGGAACGGAACGGAAAGGAAAGGAAAGGAAAGGATGAATGCCTTTGTTTGAGAATGGCACGGAAACCAGGGAGAGATGGGGAGATGTAGCAACAGATGCCTACGTCTGCTTCTTCCATGGCGATGGCTGATTCTGTATATTGATAATTATTATTGTTGTTGTTTTTTATCTGACCGGAAGAGAAAGAGGAAGGAGAGGAAAAGGAGGGTTTAGGGTTGAAAAGTGAAGTACTAGAAGTAAAACAGGGTTTTAGAAGTTGGTTGCTCCCAACTCGGCAACTGCTGCTCCTACCATTGAATACTACTAGCACTAGTTTTGTTGTAATTGTTACCAAACTCATATTCAAAAATCTACGACTCTACTCCTACTATTTGTTATATTCGGCTGGATATTTTAGTTAGTGTTTGGTTTTTAAAATGTTTTTACAAAATAATGGAATTTAATGTAATGAAAAACAATTTGATGGAATGAACTATGTAGTTATTATAATTATTTGTGTAATGACTATGAGCACTCATAGCGTCTCCTTCCTTGACTCGTCCATGCCCGTCCTTTTTAGAGAGACGGGTGCACGCCGCTAGGTGTGACTCGTTCCTGACTCGTCCGTCCCCCTAGGGACGGAACTCGTTCTCCTATTTATTTTTTATTTTTTAAAATCCGAGTTTAATACAAAATTTTGTATATTAAAAAATGTAAAATAAATAAATGGTGGGTCCTATACTAGTCATGGCATTGGGGGTGTTTTGTGGGATTAGTCCTTGGTTAGTCTTTGGGTTGATGTGAAACTGATGTGGCGCTAACAAAGACTGATATTTGAAGGTTGAGTCAGGGGCGTTGTGAGAGCTCTGACCAAATTTATATACACTTAAACAGTCGGGTTGATATGGTCTGACTATAACTAATTTTTTAATTAATTGTAGTCATTGGGTGTGACATTTGATGTCACCGTTATCACTATTGCCGCTACAACATGTATACATCCATCTAATAAATATTTAAAGATCCAGATCCAAAATATATTGTACGTATTTCTTCAAAAATGTTAACAATCACTAAAGTTTAATTTTCTTTCTTATTTTTATATTTAATTATGTTAATTATAACGACAAGGTTGGAATTCTTTATATATTAACGATAATAATAATGATTATGATGATGTTTTCGTTGGGAAATGATTTTAATTCTCAATTTTAGCTTTAGTTATAATAGTAAGTTTTCAAGTCAACAAGGGGACTAGGAATGGTAGGAAGGATTTTATCAACCCTCCCAAATCTAACCAATAATATTCATCCATCTCACCTTATCTTTTCAACCCTCTCAATCAACCCTCTCAACCATTTTTACTGGCGCTCCATAAATTTTCAACCCTCCCAAAAAAAATTTCTTTTTTCTTTTTAAAATTAAACTAAACAACTTTTTCTAATTTAAACATACTATTATTAAACCTAAAAATCCATTACATTAATTAAATTAAACAAATTATTTAAAACAAATTATATTAAAAAAACTAACTAAATCTGTAAATATATAATACTAGAGGGTCTCTTTTGTAAATATTATACTAAAAAACAAAAAAACAAAAAAAAGGAATAAAGTAAACTTGCTGCACGCTTCTTCTTCTTTCTTCATGATCGATATACACTATACCCGGCAATCCCAACCTGCATCATTGAGATTGGGTAAGTTTGGGTAAATTTTCCTTGCATACTGGATTGATTTGGGTAGTGGAGAAAATGCATAACGGGTTGAGCGGGTCGATAATGAAATCATTGGCCAATTAGAAGCGGGTCTAAATGGGCGTGAGAATGGATAACCGCATCAAAGAGATAGGTATGTGAATGTGATATTGATACTTTGAATCCCAGCTTTTCACATTCAAGTAAATAGGAGGTGGGTGACAATGTAACACTCCACGTGGTCTTGATTTTTTTTGTTTATTATATAGATTTATATATCTATTCTTATCTTTATAGTTTATAATATTATTATTGTTATAATTATTACTATTTAGTTATATTAATTGTTGATATTTTCTTATTAGTTGCTCATATTATTTTGTTCTATAATATGGATACAGTGAGCTTATAAGTATTATTATTCTATACATGTCTATAAATAAATTATTGTTGTTTTGTTTTATACAGTTTCTATATTATCATTTTTATGTATATTAGAATTTTAGTTATTATTATATAATTTGTGGCAGTCTATTATTACTTTTATTATGCTTTTAACAAAAAATATCACTTGCCCAATTTTCAAATCATTAGTAATTTATTTAAAAATGTAATAGGTAATTATCAAAAAATATATATATAATAAAAAATGCGGGTTGACCCGCACCCTTTGACCCGCACCCATTTAACCCGCATTTCTCAAATGACACGCTTGGACCCGCACCCGTTTTGACCCGTTACCCAAACCCGCCCGACCCGCCCATTTTGCCAGGTCTAATATACACACACACACACAAGTACAGACTATATCTATACATATATACATAGCACAGATTAAAAAAAAAATTAAATTAAAAACTATAAAATAACTGAGTAACCAATTGCAACGGCTCTTTCCTCCTTGTGGTCCCACGTTCCGATTTTATGAAGGTCGGGCTCCCACACCTCTCACCATACCGTCGAAACATAAAATCGATGCCGGCGGCGGTGTTACCGCCGGTATCGACCCATAAAATCTTCAAACCGCCGGCCACTCCTTACCCCCTAAGGAATAATTCTGCTAGTATTAAATTTGGAAGTTACATATATAACGGAGTTGAGAAATATAAAGATTCTCGTGATGGGACGTGATTAACACTGAATTTGGGCTCTCTCTTTTGTGGGTTGCTAAATGAGCTTGTTATGATATATTTGGGTTTATGAGACATAACAGCTATATGGACTAATAGACACAACGATTTTTTCTATCACAAACTTCTTACTTCTTAAGATGCTATGCTAGTATATAAAGAAAAAGAGAGAATTATCTATAATATAATTTCTTTCTTTATTTTAGATTTCTGTAATTGATTTCTTTGTGATGAGATTCATAGTAACTTTGATAATTATGAAAGTGAAAAATCGGGCCGTCCTTGTTTGTTTGATTGTTGATCAGAGTTAATATTTGATTGTTAATTTTGTTGAATCTATCAATTTTATTTTATTAACCGGTTATGATATAGGTATACTTTAGAATATAAATATAAAGATAAACATAGTTTTTTATGACTTGTGATCTACATGTTCATAAACATATGTTTTAAGAGTTTATAATATGTTTTATTGCTCAAGTTATTAATTTTTAAATTCGTATTTAAAGTGAAATTTTCAAGGAGTTTGCTATATAAAGTGAAATTTTATAATGTGATTATGTACTCATCTCCATTTTCTATACTCCCTTATAATACAAACTACAAATCTATTTTAAGAAGTTTAAGCATTTTTTTCAATATCCACATATTGCCCCTAAATCACGCATTACCTCTAATTCTATATCTCTAAACACAACCACACAAACACCCTACCAAGATCTAAAACACAGTCACTTCTTTCTCTCCTTCCTATTTACACACGCGCATATCAATTTCTCCCCCACTGTTTTGTATTATCATCACCGTTTAACCGCCGCAACGCGCAGGCACCAACCCTCGTTAAGTATAAACCAAGTCATTTTTACTTATCCCTAAAATTTTTTTAATAATAATAAAAATAAAAATAAAATAGAGCTACTTTACAAATAGGGCTAGTTGTACAACGTCGTATGCATAATCAAATCGTACATCTAATGTATGGTAGTAAAGTCGTGCATCGTTGGCCATAGTCTATTAATGTAAGATTCTTTAAGTTTATTTACATTTAAATTTATGTTTAGGGAGAAAACAATTATACTTAAAATTGTAAATTTTAAGATTCACATCCAAATAATATATTTATATTTTTTTCGAACATTTAGTCGGTATACGACATTAGAGAAACCTCATCGTATAATGATGAAGCCTTGCACGTACCCTGAACAACAAGATGTTAATCATGGATCGTTATTAATGAGTGTATCATATGATTGTTAAGTCGAGAAGTATACCAGCAACATGGATGTTCATAAATTCAAATTTTACTATGACCAAATATTATATTAAACTTTTTATTTATAATTTTCACTTATTATATTTTTACTACAAAAAGTATAGATATAGATATTCAAAATGTAAGTTTAAAAGCATGTCATAACAATAGAAATATAGAATCTCTAATCATGTGTCAAATGGATAATCTGCGTTTCTAGATTTACTTGTACACATATATTTTTCAGTTATATTTATTAAATCATCCAAAGAAAATTTATGTATTTTTAGAAAAACTGCTGTTACTACTTACCAGGACAATAACTACAAATCCAATTCACTCATTCCTAAAATTCAACAACAATGAATTCAAATATTAAAAAGAAAAAAAAAACTAATAAGAAAATGAAAAACAAATATCTACCTATGAACATCAAAATAATGTTTTCTATATTATTTTTTCACAAAACAATCAAGGCATGGATAAAGTGGAAAAACCTTTGCCTCTAGAGAGACAGAGATTAAAATTTTGATTTTTACTCTTCTATGTTGGAAATCCTTTTCGAAGCAGTCTTTCTACTATATGTCGATCTCACCTCCCTTTACGCCATTGTAAACGATAGTGGGTCACATAACCCATGAAAAACGATATTGGATATTACTTTACAGAAAAATAAAGCAATCCAAAGCTATGTGAGGATTATCAAGATCCTCCTCCATTGGAACAACCTCAGAATAATCAACTTTGGACAACACTTGTCCAACTCCAACACCTTCTACTTTTGAACCAACTTCATACCCAAATCTATCTTTGTTGTTCTTCAAGTAGACAGGCCTTAATTCTTTGTTAATCACATTACGGTATGGACTAGCTGGTCGTGAATTCGCTTTTACTATACGATTACTCTCATTATATGTGTTCTTTGACATCAACATTGGTTGTTGTCTTTGATAGCTACTTGTATTATTATATGTGTTGAACCTTCTACTTGGAGAAGGTGATCTCATTGTGAAATTTCTCCCATTTACAATACTAGTATTTAGTGGTTTTTCCTTTTCAACTCTAAAGCTTTTTTGTCGGGTGATAGTTGGAGAGCTAGCCCGTGGACGTTTTTGTGTCGTTCCGGGGCTTAACTTCTTAACTTCTCCGCTTTTCATAACGTGATGATGATCCAAACCAACTATTTGAGGATTTTCCATAGCACAAGAATGTAAAAAGTCATTTGAAAACGAACGGTCTACCTTTGAAAACAATGCCACCGATGAAGAAGTGGAAGAAGCCGACGACAATGTAGAAGAGCAACAAGTATTGGTTTGTGTCGAACATGTCAACGAAGCCGAGGTTATGGATGAAGGCGGAGATTGTATGGTTTTTCGTTTTCGTGGAGGAGATGGTGGTGTAGAAGGTGGAGATTGAGAGATGATCACAAGCTTGTCTTGGACACTATGAATATTGTTAGAATGAGGTAATTTTGGTGTTGGATTTGGTTGGCATTTGCTAATGCAACAACCCATTTTGGAGAAATATAAGTTTGTGCAAAAGGGAAAATGAAAGTTATTGATGGTATGAAGGTTTGGGTTTATAGTGGAAAATTAAAAGAGATTCAAAAAGTTAAAGATAACTTTTACTTTTGTTAGTGGTTGTTGGTTGAATATTTGAATTTGGTTGCCGGGCACTTGTGGGTTAAATTCCGTTGTCCAACGGTTGCGTTTTGTAAAGTATGAATATGATGAATGGTTTGCTTTTTCCTTCCATTATCTTTGCATGGTTGAATATTATATAAGTATTGTACTATTTCTTCCCATTTTGATTATCTTTAATTAATAAACTCATTTGCTTCGGCAGGCTAATCCCCAAAAATTTCATTTTGCGAGCCCACATAAACTTTTGTAACCACTAGCGACATCTAACATGATAAAAAGTACAAACTCGTGACCATGCCACTACATTGAACTCTCATCAGATACATAGTTATTAAGTATTTGACGTTAGTAAAAGTAAGCTCATGTCAATAAGATCGACTTGAGTATGTTTGATAAAAGCTTTGATCGACGTTCTTTATATAAGTTAATATAACATCCTTACTTCAACTATTTGGGTTTCTAGAATAAACTTCTCAAAATACCCTTTCGCCATGTAT
Organism: Erigeron breviscapus; assembly: GCA_034093135.1. NCBI lineage: Eukaryota > Viridiplantae > Streptophyta > Magnoliopsida > Asterales > Asteraceae > Erigeron > Erigeron breviscapus. The sequence continues at coordinate 121,709,953 of CM067170.1, read as the reverse complement.
CTTTGTTCATTTCCTACATCTTTTAGCTATAGACATTAGTCACTTTTCCAATTTACCAAATAAAACATATCATTATTTTACGTTTATATAAATACATTTTCTTAATTTAGTATCTATTTACACTAGTCATGTATATAATAGAATACAAATTTAACAAATAAAACTTTTTCACTAAATTCAAAATTATCAGTTCATATCAGATAGATTAATTCAGCTACTATAAATAACTTTAAGTAACATTATTTCATATTCACATAAATTTAACAAAATTACACATTAAACAATATTTTTGGATAAATGTAGTCAATAGTCGTCTAGAATATTGAGCAAGCATGGATCATCATTAATCGACTTAGTGCAAAATCACTTTATTATCAAAAGTCTTTTCTTACTGTAAGGAGTTAAGTGATGGTTATGGCCCAAATGAAAGCACTTGGGCATATATGTGACCTCAATCATAAACCAATAGACACATTACTCAAAAGTATTTAAACCTAACTATTAAAATCTTGTTATATGTATATGCCTATACATATGACTAAAATTTAGTGTATATATACAAGTATAAGGGTAAATAATCATATATGAATAGAAAAACACAACTTTTGGAGTTTTATTGGGCCGAGAATATTGGACTAAACCATTTATAAGGGGTTGTTTGAAGATTGAAGCCCATTTGGTTCATGATACAAGTTTATTGAATTATTGATCATAGTTTACAAATTTTCCTTGCTCACACCATCCGAATGAGAAGAATTCAAGAAAACCACTTGTTCATTCCAGATGCATGTTTCCAGGGAATCCTCCAACAAATTGACACACAAACTACTTAACATCACCACCTTATAAGTTTACTTACACTTATATGCACCCTATCATCACGTTTTAGTTTCACAAACATTAATTAGGAACCACTAAATACCTTCTATAGCTAATTAGCTAAAACTTCATTCTCGATGGCACCGCATAAAGCCTCGACTTTAGTCGACTATTGTCTAATGATACTTGTAACGATTATTTCACTAGTGATTATAGGTAGCATTAGCAATACTAGTGGTGGTGGTATGTTGTTAGCTACGGCCCAAATGGATGGAATTGGAGGATTACTGGGAGGTGGCACTCAAAGGGCACAACAAGTGATGCAATGCTTCACAGGATGCGGTCAACAAATCGTGGGGTGTGGCGTCACATGTACCCTTGGTTCGTCTCAAAGCATCGAACCATGCTTCACGGATTGTGGTCTTGCTACCTTTGTATGTATGAATGCATGCTTCCAGCCCACTGTTCCTCCCGAGGACAACACCCCCAGCCAGATCCCTAGCCCTAGCCCTAGCCCTAGCCCTAGCCCTAGCCCTAGCCAAAGCCCCTGCAACCCCGACCCAAGCGAGCACCCTTGTGACCCCAGCCGGCCAAGATGCAACTCCTGCCTCCCTCCCAGTATTAGTCTTGGTCCGGGTCCTGACCCCACATCTATTCATAATTAGGTAATCACATGTCTCTAGAGCTAGCACCACCACTCGGGTTTCTGCTAGCATGAATTATGTAGATCACACTCGGATATAATTCCGAATAATGCATACATACATATCTTATCCTATATAGAATTAATGGTATATCGAATTGTTACACACATTTCTTACTAAATTACGTATTTTAGTACTTTTTATATATAATAGAATGGTACATGATCAACACTTTCATTATCTTGAAATCGGTCACTATTAAGTGTCTTAGTGCATTATGTGCAACTTTGTTACTTAAACTAAAGTTATAGTTTAGATTTCTTCGTCATTGACTAGCCATAATAATTTAACTCCGAAGCATTTGCTATATTACAAATTAGACCCTCAAAAATAGATGTTTGAATAGAACCTAATATGCTCACTTAGCAATATTATGAGCAGACATATTGGCAGATCTTGTCACAAAGGACCACTTGCAAGAACTATAATAAGAAATTAAAGATTAAAAATATGTCATGCCACACACTGTTGGATATTTTAGTTTAATCAGTAATTTAATCATAATAATACATCATATAAGTTTGGTGGTGCGGAGTGCACGCTTATATGAATTTATTATGATCTTAGGGGCGAAGCCCCTAAGGGACGGGGGTCCGGGGGCAGCGCCCCCGGGAGCGGGGTCCAAGGGGCGACAGCCCCTGGCGGGGTCCAAGGGGCAGAGCCCCTGGCTGGGGTCGAGCTTGAGGGACTGATTTTGCCAATCCTGCAAACTTAGATTTTAACTGCTTAAAAGGCAGTTATGGGCCTGTAATTGATCATTCTGTGAAACACGAATTCTTTAGAATTCTCTCCCGTTTTTTCACACACAAACTCAAACACAAATCATACAGAAAATTCTTAATCACTGATTGTATCCGGTTGAATAATTTGGGGTGAACCACCGAATTGATTCAATCTGAAAGCGTATCGCGCCTTCAGTGATTGTTTAATATCCGGTTTTGTTCGTTATTGATTGCACATCCCCAACAAAATTGAATTTTCATGATTTATAGGTACCGTCCATAGTGATCAGTACTAAATCAAAGAGGGTCGGTTTCAGTTTCAGTTGCTGTATAGCTTCGATCTCGATAATAGGAAATCAAAATGGATTCGCGTGTTTGTTAGCCGGTTTACTTTTTTTTTTGGAATGGCTCTTAGGGATTATTTGTTATTTAACCATCAAGTGACTAGATGAATTAAGTGATTGAATGGTTAAATAATGTCTGTATATATTAAGTCAATACAGTATTTTTATTTATTTATCTATATCTATATCTATACTATCTTATAAAAGAAACTAAACCCCACCTCCCTTAAATTTAAGAACCTGATATGTGTAACACCCCAACTAAGGCGGAGCGATGAGATGTACAGAAAGTCGAGTATTCAAAACAAAGGATAATAGATAACATTCCCCATAGCTTTATTTGATAAAAATAATTTTTACAATGCACAAGCATGTGAACCAATTCCCAAGTACAATACGTCTACTATACTTGGATATTGAGTCCACGAAACAAATAACAAATACATGAGATGATATACTACAATGATCAAGGCGGATTCCATCGCCCGTCACAAGGTTTGATCTTTGACTCCCAAGTGCAATACAAATAATCATGATGCATATAATTCCTCAAAGCTTACGCTAATTCCTGAAAAGCATGAAGAAAAAGTGTCAACTACGAAAACGTAGTTGGTGAGTGCATAGGTTTGCAAGTAAACCTCGTTACATATCCATTTCAAAATAGTTGAGAAATCCATGGTAAATTATAAAGTTTTCATTTGTCACATTTATCGTGAGAGAAAAATATATCAATCGATTGGTCATTCATCATACCAAAACCATTCGGTCATCAATGTTTCAATATCGCCAATTTCAACAACTTTCAAGATTCCATATAAGGTCCAATACCCAAACCGTATGTTCAATCCATAATAACCAACCATAAATAATATCGATGCCACTTGGTCAATGGTAAGACTACCATGACGTAATTTGATGAGATTGTCTTGAGCCACTACTAAGACCGGTTATGTCCCAATAATCAAATATATATAGTCCCAAATGATAAGATAATGATAAGCACATGCTGTCAATCACGTGCATAAAGATAACCAAGGGTCGTGCCATGGAGACGACCATAAATATATAGTAGTTAGAGCACCGCGAGGCCGGACTGGCAATGAAGGTGGCCACAAAGGCAGACCAAACATCCCACCGTTACCTATAATAGTGGATGAGGGGACAAATCCTAGTTGCGCAACCCTCTAACTACAGGCCTCAAATGAGTTAATAGTAGTGTACAGGGGACCACCGTTTGACAGTACTCAAGCTCATCATATAACATATAACACGTTGAACATACAATATAATTCCCATATCATTATCATTATTTTAAAGAATCATTTCATAAGAGAAAGTCATTTTAATTAATCATGCTTTTCACCCCGCAAGTAAAACATATAAAAGAGTTTGAAAGAGGGCTATGACTCACCTTGATATGCCGCATATTATATTCACTTATCCAAAATGGGTACTTCCCATCTATAGCTTCCTTGATCATATATTCCATCATGGTCCTCAACCATACTCAAAGCCAAGACTATCCCTACGAGAGGACTAATATATGTAAGTTCCTATCTTATGCCATCACTAAGAAATGCCACTTTCATTATGTTGTCGAAAATTTTGGGATCCAAGTATATTGTTAATATTTGCATCTTTTTTGTTGTAGAGAGTGTTGGTGTAAAAGGGTCACTTTCATTATACATGTAGTTATAAGTTGTTAGAATTTCGGTAACTTGCCTTTGATTATCATGGTTCCCATTGTGTGCTTTGCTTAATTATAATATTTGACATTAGTAACTTCATAATATTAGTATTTATGAATACTTTCTGATTTATGACTATGTATTTAATTTAATATTATTTAATTAATTATTTATTCATTTTCTTGATTTATTAACCAAATAATTCTTTAAAAATACTTTTAAGTACCTCACTTGCCTTTATAATTTGTGGCTAATTATATTTGGGTTATATTCTGATTATTATGCTTTTTAACTTAGAATATTGTGATATATATATTTATTTATGTAATTTTTCCATTAATTTAAAAATAGTTATTAATTAGTGATTTTCACTTACTTAATTATTTCTAAATTATATGACATTTGTTCTTTGACTTAAAATGATTTTACTCCAGTAGGTTTTAGTCACTTTCATCATTGGTTGTGATTATTTAACCAATTTCATGATTTATATACTTTATTTATTTATTTATTTATTTATTTACCTTTTTAATTATCATTTAAATTTAATAATTTATTATTTATCATTGGTTATGATTATTTAACCAATTTCATGATTTATATACTTTATTTATTTATTTATTTACCTTTTTAATTATCATTTAAATTTAATAATTAATAGAAATTCTTAGAAACCACCACACAACTTTTTGGCTAAAAATCCCAGGCCTTTTAGGCAACTTTTATCATGGGAAAAATCATATCAATTCAACCTCTCTTGTGTCTCGCTCATTTTGAGGATTCTAAGCTTATAAATCGTTTACCGAAATAGTGGTTTAAGCCTCATTTTTCGAGCAATTCAAGTGCGTCAAAATGGATTTTCATCCTTATTTCATTATTTACAGAATGTTCATTATATTTTGGTGTCTTAAGTCGTGATAGTGGTGGTGGTGTGATATGTGCAAATTAAAGCTTTCGGTTAGTGCTTATATGAACCGAATTAGTGATTTGTAGGCTTGTCTTTGCCATTTAATAACCAAGTTAAGTTTTATAACTTTTGTTTGACATATTCTCAGTAGGTTTATAATACTTTTTGTTACGAGATTGTTGTAGTTGGTTAGAGTTGCAATCTAGTGACTTTTAGCTTATTTTGTTGTGAAGAACTTTTACTTGGAATTTTCTGTTTTAACACTTATTTTCATAAAATGTTGAGTAGTCATTCTTGGTTAAGTTGAATTATTTGGACATTGGTGATTTTTATACAGAGACATATATGTGTCCTATATTTATGTGAATTTTTGCTAAATTTTTAGACATTGTTTACTACCTCTAAAAATTACCAAACCAAAACTGGTCAGAACAAGAGCTGCTGTGCGACTCAATATATTTTATAAAAGATTTCTATGATGAACATTTAAGAAAAATCTCCCAATTTTATTTTAAGTTAGGGACACTTTGAACTCAGTTCACACCAAGTTTAAACTTCTGAAACCTATTAGTTAAGAAATTAAAAATCGTCAAAGTTGACTCAACATTAAGACAAAAATCCAGTTTTGACCACTTTTGGTAGAAAAATCATATCTTTGGTTTGGTTTAGTATTTTTGAGTGATTCCAGTTGGAGGTTAAACTTAACTCTTTTATCTACAACTTTTATTTTGAAAGTTTTTCTTGAAACGGCCCTCACATGTTCAGTTTATCCGTCCAAAGACAGAAGAATAATTCTGTCAGAAAGTATTTGGGTCCAAACAATCAACCAATGGTCTCTCTTGCTTATTTTATTCTCTTAATCACCTCTCACATGTTTGTTATTCACTTTTATATTATTTTAACATCAAATTTGCAGATTACAAGCTAATCCAAAATCATCTATAATCCATCTCAACTTCCAAAATCAAAATCAATCAAAACTAGTGCAAATCTAAGCATGCATGTTAAGATCTATCACTTTCAAACAAAATCAACTTATCATCTTTTATGTGTGTGACTTTTTTAATGATTATTCTTGTTAATCCATCATTTAAATATGCATGCATGTATAGATCTATGTGTATATAGTGATAAAATGAAAGGTAAAAAGAGTGGTAATCAAAAGAGTTCAAGTTATCAACCTTTGAAGATCAAAATAACAAGATGGGATGTGGTGTTGGGTCTTGTTCTTGATGGCTGCCCACGAGTTGTTTATTGGCTGTAACAAGCTTGAAAAGAAGGGAAAATAAGCTACAAGATGGAAGAAAATATGATGAACAAACAAAGGAACATGTTGGGTACCCTTTGATGATCAAGAATCAAAAGAAAGGAAGAAGATGAACTTGTTTTTGCTCCCGTTTTGCTGCTGTCCGATCAGCCTCTTTAGGGGCTGATTTCGAGTGCTAGATGGCCTCCAAATCATCTCCAAGCTTGCACCATACATGAATCTAGATGATAGATGAACAATGGGACTTATTATTACATTAGATTAGCTAGAATTGAGCTCCTTGTTGGCTTGTTTGAACCGAAAAAGAGAAAGAATAAGTGCAGAAAATTTGAGAGAGTTGGAGAGAGTTTTTGGAGATGTGTGTGTGTTTGAAATGAAAAGTGAGAGTGTGGGGGAAGGGGAGCATGTGATTTAGGGGAAGAAAAGAGGTTGGGGGCAAGCTCATTGGTGAGTTGGAGTGGTGGAGAGGCATGGATTGGCTAGGTGGTGAGGTAGTGATGCATGGTTTGCATTTGGTTCATATCTTGGACTAGATTCATCTTGTGGGTGTGTTTTGAATTAGTGGATAGATTAGGAATGACATGTTGTAAATTTGATTGTATAAGTATTGTTTATGTAAATGTTCAAGTTGTATGCATAGATATAAACATGTACTTGTGTTAAGTGCAAATGCTAGCTCTTGCAAGATATAAGTGTATGTATGTATGTATGTATGTATGTATGTATGTATGTATGTATGTATGTATGTATGTATGTATGTATGTATGTATGTATGTATGTATATATGTATGTATGTATGTATGTATGTATGTATGTATGTATGTATGTATGTATGTATGTATGTATGTATGTATGTATGTATGTATGTATGTATGTATGTATGTATGTATGTATGTATGTATGTATGTATGTATGTATGTATGTATGTATGTATGTATGTATGTATGTATGTATGTATGTATGTATGTATGTATGTATGTATGTATGTATGTATGTATGTATGTATGTATGTATGTATGTATGTATGTATGTATGTATGTATGTATGTATGTATGTATGTATGTATGTATGTATGTATGTATGTATGTATGTATGTATGTATGTATGTATGTATGTATGTATGTATGTATGTATGTATGTATGTATGTATGTATGTATGTATGTATGTATGTATGTATGTATGTATGTATGTATGTATGTATGTATGTATGTATGTATGTATGTATGTATGTATGTATGTATGTATGTATGTATGTATTTCGTGTATATATATATATATATTGGTACTAAACTTTATAAAATTTCTTAATGTACCTTCTATTATTTGAGTTATTGATTATATTTTGGATACATAGGTACTTGTTTGTTGGATTGAATAATTATAAAGTTGTTGGTACTTTACATATTCTTGAAGTTGATTTGATTGATTATGGTTACATTCTTATAAGATTGTCACTTTGAGATTGTCTCATGTTTTGGCATTTCTAAGATAACTAGCTATCTTTGGGCAATCCATTGAACTAGAGAGAACGTATCACTATGACTTAATGTCTAGAAGGAAAATTCTCTTAATAAACCTCTAGGGATAATTGTCTAGACAAGTCAAGTAAATTATCCTAGTCGGGATTCTGAGGGTTGTTACAATATGTCTAATTTACCCTCCATCTTAATACATTCTTATTTTCATTTTATATACTGTGACTAAAATGCCCTTAAAAAAAATCCAACCTCTATTTTTCTCTCACGTAGAAACACATAGAGAAAACCATAATACACAATTCGTCCCCCTCCTCCCCCCTTTCACATCCACCTCAAAAATTCATCACATCGCCGACCGCAATGAAATTACTTTTACGTTAATAACCACACCGCCACCGCTTCACCGCCGCTACATTGCGCGGGCACCAATCTAGTTAAGTCAAAAATAAACAATTTTAATTGACTCAATTGATTAAAACTTATTTTTTATCAAGTCTATTAAATTTTAGCAAACGGACCTTAGGTGGTTACTTAATTATAGGTTTGTTACATTTGATAAGTGTGAATGAAAAGTCTCAAAAACATAAAGTGTCCTCCGAACTCTGTTTGTTGGTTTTAAAAGTCTTTTACCTTTCGACTTTTGCTAGAGTTTGTGTTATCTTGTATTTGGGCTTAGTATTTACTTAGAATTGGGCCAAAACTCAAAATATCTGAATTACACCATTTATTGTATTATTAATTTCCCTTGTTCGAAAAATGAATCACTGTTTTTTTTACCAACCAGTAACCAAAGCTAAAAATAGAAATTAAAATGTCACATATACCACTCAATAAAGTTTATAATTTATATAGAGAAAACATGTTTTGTCTAATTAATTCAAATGTAAAATATTATGTGGTTGCTATTGTTTATAGCATTACCTTTTACTTTATTTCAGATAATTATTATAGTTAATAGCTAATGTATATATTAAATTTGAGATGAGAGAACAATGATATATATTTTGCAAATGGAGAGAATAATGTTGTAACACATACATTCAATTATTAAAGTAAAGCATATAACCTCACCCTTCCAACAACTTCCTTAGCATTTCAATTTCATAAATAAATAAATATATAAATGGTTTGAATAATTCCAAACCTAAAAAATAGAAGGTGGGTGAGAGAATCTAAGGCACTCTTAATCATGTGGGAGTTGGAGCATAACATCAAATATGTATACATGTATATATAATTCATAAATTATATATACATATATATATATATATATATGTATGTGTATATATAAAATGTACATATATATATATATATATATATATATATATATATATATATATTTGATATATATTCTTTCTTATTATTCAATCGAAATCGTATATATATATATATATATATATATATATATATATATATATATATATATATATATATATATATATATATATATATATATATATATATATATATATATATATATATATATATATATATATATATATATATATATATATATATATATATATATATATATATATATATATATATATATATATATATATATATATATATATATATATATATATATATATATATATATATATATATATATATATATATATATATATATATATATATATATATATATATATATATATATATATATATATATATATATATATATATATATATATATATATATATATATATATATATATATATATATATATATATATATATATATATATATATATATATATATATATATATATATATATATATATATATATATATATATATATATATATATATATATATATATATATATATATATATATATATATATATATATATATATATATATATATATATATATATATATATATATATATATATATATATATATATATATATATATATATATATATATATATATATATATATATATATATATATATATATATATATATATATATATATATATATATATATATATATATATATATATATATATATATATATATATATATATATATATATATATATATATATATATATATATATATATATATATATATATATATATATATATATATATATATATATATATGTGGGAGTTGGAGCATAACATCAAATATGTATACATGTATATATAATTCATAAATTTTCTTGATCATAAGTTTAAGTTATTATTTATATAAATATAAAAGTTATCATCCATCAAAAAGTTATATAAGAAATGTTGATGGCAACCCTACATCTCTTTATGTTTTTGTATGAGTAAACTAAAATAGTTAAAAAGAATCCGACAATGAGATATTCAACTCTTAGATATAGCTAATTCACTTATACATTGTATTCAACTATAACTCCAAACTAAATTCAACTAATATAGTCTTCAAGAACTTTTAATATTCAAAATATGAATCAGTTTATATTGTTTCAAGCTGTTGTAATTTGTAGTCCATAAGTCACCAAGTTCAATTTCTAAGCTCGCATGTGGTCTTATATTGTAAATCTTAATCTTAATACGAGTAATAGTATTATTAGAAAAGATATTGATTGACCAATAGAAATAGCTTCTAACTTTCTAATTTTTCTTTTGAACACGCAAAGGACCCAACAAAAAATTCACGAAAAAACTCTTACACACTTGCCATTTTAAAGAGTAGAACCTAAGAAATATCGATAAAAACCAAGGAAATTGTAACTTTTAATATAGATATTGCATTTCTCGGGCTTTGACAAACATGAATTTTCATTAAATACCTAATTTAAATAAAAATATTACTTTTTTTTGCTCTTGAATTGAGAAAAAATTCCACTATTGTAGTTACTACTTAATAGTTATAATTTTCACCATTCCAACTAAAAAATCTTGAAGATAACTATTAAGAGATTTTATCCCTAATTAGTGTCGTGCCTTTGGGCGGCTAGTTAGGGGGTTTTTTCTCCTACCGGGTATTGGAGGGTGAGAAGGTATGTAAAACTAGCTTAAGCTAGAGCCTTCGCTGCGATGATTAATCCACACCTTTCAAAAAAAAAAAAAACTATTAAGAGATGAAAGAAACATACTGTAATACATTAGCATCGAAAGTTAGTGAAATTGGACACAAATTAATGTTTTATGAAGATCATGATATTTCCAAGTGTACGGAACTCCCAAACAAGGAATTTATGTACTTGATAACATAACGTATTCATGTGATTTATACATGAAACTTACCTCTATTTGGGTTGGGCGTCTCAATAACTCCAAAATGACTTAGTGGTTAATATACAGTTTTACATCTTGATATGTACAGTTTGTAGGTAGTCAGGAAAATGTTGGAAAACGGTCATTGGATATTTTAGTTAGGTCAGGCACATTCGAGTCGAAAACATTTGTCTTCTTAAGGTAACTTGAAAGTGGGCAGGTTCAGAAACAGTTATAACATATCAATATTAGACAGCATATATGTAAATAAAAAAAAACACATCTTCTCTAATTATGCCACATATATCCAAGTTAATAAACTTACTTTTCAAATAATATAAACAAGAAAAACCTTATTTTCACCCGTTTAAAACAAACAAAAAAAAGCTAAAACTAGACTCTTGTTTTTTTTTAATGTTCGTGTCACGGGACGGCTAGCCGTTACATCCAAATGGGCAGGCAGTCACTAGCGACCGATCCACGAAGTCAGGGAACCACAGGGGAGGGAAAACCACACCAAATTAGCCGTTACAGAAGGCACGACGCTAAATTGGGGGAAAACCTTGATTGCTCGGATTCGAACCCTGGTCTCCCAGGCCCAAACGTCATTGCAACACGGGGATGTCCACTGCGCTATTAAGGCATTTGAGTATACAACGACCACTCTAACCGACATTAATTGAAATTTAAAAAGATTCATTCTTAAAGTCAAAACCATGATTGAGCCGTAAATGTCTTTATAATTGATCAATCATAACGGTAGTTATTACCTTAAATCAAGTACTCAATCATAGAGCAAGTATAAAAATAAGAAAAGATTGTGCTCAAACTTTCACAATCTATACTCCCTTATAATACAAACTAGGTATTCTATTTTTGGAATCTCTTAATCTCTTAAAACATTTATTGCATACATCTTTTATCTACTAAATTGCCTTCATTAACTCCTTAAATCCAATGAATTATTTTACATCAATTATATATCTTACTCGCCGTTGTTGCCACTACAAGTCGCCACCACCACCACCGACACACCGCCGCCTACACCGCCGCATTGCACGGATATTCGTCTAGTTCACAACAACATGGCGTGCCATGTAGATAACCAGGTAACTAACTGAGTGAATTTATTTTCTCTCAAGGGCTTGAATGGTATAGTATTAAGTTTGGAGGGGCAAATTTATGAAATCAGACTTTCAGATGAAGATCATATAGGGCAATAATCGTTTTATGTGTACAAAACTGCAAATAAATCAACACATTTGATAGTTATAATCAATTTGCGCTTCATACTGCCAATAAAAGAACTTTCTATACAAACTAGAGCTTGCTTTATACCTAAATTAAGGATATGGATTCACGTTATTCGTTTGGTGGACTGCATCTTGAGCGCACTATTCCTTGGGGGCCGAGAAAGAGATATCCTACAAAAGACCTCTTTAACCGAAACGAACCGAAATGAGGTTACCCGGCCTCTTCGAACCAGACTTTAGAGCCCTAGCAAATTGCAAATCCGTACCGCAAATTCATACAAGAGAGAATTGCGACTTAGGTGACTATGGTTTAATTTTTTTTTGAAAGGTGAATTTCGCTTGAAACTTCGTGTCACGATTCGACATCGGGAGGTCTAGCATACGTTGTCTTAACTGAGTCCGCGCTAGAGAGCTCCCTTGAAGTAGAAATGTCTATTTCAAATACCTGATGGGGGAAAACCCCTATTAATTTGCCCAAAGGCACAACGATTAATAAGGGTAAACCTTGCCCATCAGACTTGAACTTGGATATATCCAAACCAAACTCTCATAGAAGGACTTCCTATGTCCACCCCAAGGCTTGAACTAAAAGACCTCGTGCTCAAGGACACTATGGTGTTAATTGATTAGATATAATCAAGCATGTGAATTTTGGGAGGTGTTAAACAAGTTGAAAAAGAAGAGGGAACTAAAATGAAAGTTATAATCAAATACAAGTATAATACAAAACCTTCCAACCAACTCTCTTGCCAGTAGCAGTACCAGACAACCCAATTCTACTGCTTTACAGCCCATACTTGCCCCCATCACACACACACATTCTCCTTTCTTTTTCATACTATCACTTCTACTAACTTACTTGTACTAGTAGCAAACAATGTACTTAATTAGTATTGTAAGTAAGTAAAGTTTCATCCCCATTCTTTGCCTCAAAAATTTTACACTTTCTTGTTACACATCCCCATTACATTTCAGTAAAAAACATTCATAAATAGTAACTGGGTTTTCAACATTTTCACTTCTTGTTTGTGGGTTTCATTCCATTTCACCATTTTTATTAAAAAGTTTCTTTCTTTATTTATTTTCCTTTTTCTTTTCTTTTAATATATATAGATATATATACACATACATACAAGGTCACTTTCTGTCGGCATTGTTTCTGTGATGATATAACATAGACATATTTTAATTGTAAATTCATAGCTAAAATTAGGATCCTTTACAGACACATTCCCACCTTTCCAATCATTCAACAATATTTTCTTTATACTTTACAACACCTGATTGCTTACTTGTCAATGAATGTGTATAGTGATTCTTGATGCTGAAATATATGTGGGATTATTAAAAGTTTCAAACTTTTGATCTGGGGTTACTGATTATTGAAATTAACTACATCAAGCCAAGATTATATATATATATATATATATATTATATATATATATATATATATACTTTTATTGGCAGATGAAGCTGGGTCTTTTAGGGATCTTGCTAAGCTATTCTTGTCCAAACTCTGTTGTCCAATTGGTCACTTTGGGTATATTTGCTTTGCTTTCACTTTATTGTCTACTTATTATGCTTCCACTGATATACATACCATACTTACATACATTATTGTTTGTGTACAATTACCAAGGTATACCCGGGATATCCGAGTCTTTGACTCGCCCTGCCCGGGTAACCTGAACAGGGAAAACCTTCTCCATTTACATATATTATTGTTTGTATCATTTATGTTGATATGAAAAGTTTTTAATTTGTATGACAAAATAAGATGATGACCTTGAAATGACATATATTGGCAATGTACTTAGCATATCTTAGCTGTCACTTATATTGATGAAATATGTTTTGGTTATTAAATCATATTTTTCTGGCCGTTAATTGTGTTATAGACAGGTGAAATAGGTTCTTATACCAAATGTCAAGGACTCTTGCAGCAATAGTTGGAGGTGCTGCAGGAGCTGTGGCCTTGGTTGGTGTTGTGATTATAGTTACATGGTTCTTTCTATGTAATAATAGGAGTGTGTCTAGAACTTCTGAGACTGGTTCTTCTGATCCATCTCAAGGTGACTTTTAGTAACAATTTAGTTGTGTCATTAACCGTATATATGAATGAGTGAATTGAACTTTCTTATTAATTGATAGTAATGTGATCATATTCAGTTGGAAGACCTCAGGGAGTTGAGTTAGTCGTCCGTGAGACAAGGCGGTTCGAGATTGAGGAATTGTCTTTGGCTACAAAAAACTTTAGTGACAAGAGTTTGATTGGGGAAGGAAAATTTGGGGAGGTATACAAGGGCTTACTTCATGATGGTATGCTAGTTGCGATAAAAAGGCGGCATGCCCCCCCTACTCAAGAATTCATTCAAGAGGTAATCGATACTCTTATACTTTTTACTAGTTCAAAAGGAGTATTCTCAAAAGAGATTCTGAAAAAAAGAGTACTGTTACATTGAGGTATGAATATTTTTGGGGGTGTTATTTACATTAGGAACCTGTTTATGTTGCCGATAAATATTCTTGTTTTATTGTTATGGCATCTTTTGATATAACTTTTAATCAGGCAAGGTATCTAGCTTCTATTCAGCATCGCAACATTGTGACTCTTCTAGGTTACTGCCAGGCAAATGGTCAACAACTCCTTGTATACGAGTATGTACCCAATGGAAGTGTTTCAATTCACTTGTATGGTAATTATCTGTTGACTATCTTACTGTTGATGTGATTTACTGTTCAAGTATTTATAGCATTTTAATCCGTAGATTTTCATGATTTTGATATGCAGGGGCTGGTCAGGCTACTAAAGAGAAGCTTGAATTCAAGCATAGGCTTTCGATTGCTCTTGGTGCAGCTAAAGGTGATCCTCTGCAAAATCAGTGAGCATTTTTGGCTTTCCTGGTATTCGTTCATCTTTTTATATAAATAAAACAAGACTCTTTTGTAAGTTTGTTGTAAAATATTCAAGCAACTTTAATGTCGGTATATTGATATTCAACAATACCTTTTGTGCGTGTACCTCTCATTCATATTCTTCCATATTCAGGTTTAGCTCACCTTCACTCACTAAGCCCCCGTTTGGCACATAAGGACTTTAAAACAGCAAATGTGCTCGTAGATGAAAACTTTATAGCCAAAGTTGCGGATGCAGGCGTTCGGAACTTTCTGGGAAGAGCTGACTCAGCAGGTTCATCTTCTCAAATTACAGCTGATGAGCTTTTCCTTGCTCCAGAGTTATACCCTCTCCATGCCTTTCTTCTTCTTATTCACAACTTTACTTCAACATTTTTTTGAAACTGTATTACATTTATAGGGTGAGAGAATTCAGACGTTTCTCTGAAAAAAGTGACATTTATAGTTTTGGTGTGTTCCTGCTGGAGTTGGTAAGTGGACAGGAAGCAATGGAATTACTACCTTCAAACTCCAACCAAAATCTTGTTGAATGGGTATTTATTCAACTTATTCACTACTAATTGTATATTTTTTTCGTCTTGATTGTTGTATTAACCTGAATTTTCTATATTTTGTTCTATAAAAAGGTGCAAAACCATCAAGAAGCAGGGACTATCTCTTCCATAATTGATCCACGAATTGGAAACAGCTTTACAACTGAAGGTATGGAAGAGTACATCCACTTGATAGTTCGATGTGTGGAGGTTTCTAGTGAAAGAAGGCCTGCAATGAGCTATCTGGTAACAGAATTGGATCGAATACTTGAAAAAGAAATGAGTTTGACAACGATGATGGGGGAAGGAACTCCGGTTGTGACCCTTGGAAGTCAACTTTTCAGGGCTGGAAAATGAACACCATTGGCATTAAAATTTATTTATTATTTCATCTCCAAGTTGTGTGTGCTTTGTGAAATAACTTCATATTCTTTTCTTTCTTATGTCTGGGAAGGAGATTCAGCTGTTTGACAAGTGTATAAAGAACAGCTGGTTAATTTTATTTTCTTCTTCCTCAATTGTTATTACCTTTTTATATCATTCCGAACGAACCAGAGTATTGATTGTGAATATATGAAGAAGGTTGAGATTGGCGTGTGATATTGTAAATGACATGATTACTGTTTATATTAATCGTCTTAATGTGATATCGTTAGACATATTATCTAACTTGTGACAACTGACAACTGAATATCTTTGCCTACATTGTGAAGTGGAGGCTTTTCACTTGGAAGTTGCTGAATCTGTGTGTTTTGCGAAGCTGTAATAATCACATGTGGAAGGCGAGATAAGAGTTGTTTTGTTAACAGGTTTGTTTCACAGGTAAAAGTTAGTGATCTTGTTCTCTTCACAATCCTCCAATTTGTATACCATGTTTGAAACAAGCTTTCATAGAAAAGGGAATATCCATTCAAATTTTGATTTTAAAGATGAAAATGCGCAGTTTTATATAAAACTTGGGCACCATTTATGTGGTTTACTCTTCTAATATTAAATGAATTCATCAAAAACTTTATATGCAGCAAAAGAATAAAAATCTGACAAAACCTGCAAAAAAGTGAGTGAAAGATTCTTAGTAAATCTCTGAGACTATTAAGTCCTTTTTAAAGATTCTCAAATGAACGTTACTTTAAACCATGCTTGTTTCACATAAATTTACAAGTCAAGAGATACCAGATCCACAGTAGCCCGGACTTGAGGAACAGAACATGAGGTTTTTGTGCAATGTTTCCGCCATACTTGTTATATTACTCTGCTTTTGGGGGGTGGCATGCAAGTATATGGTGTATGATACTTCCTACAGAATCCAAGCTGACAAGATCAATGTTCATTTAGTGCCTCATTCTCATGATGACGTTGACTGGTTCAAGACCATCGATCTACTAGCACCTACACGGGTGCTAATAATCACGTCTGTGTACCATAAGCTTTGTACTTTTGTTTTTACCCTTTCTATACATTTGTCGGCACTCAAAACGTGTTGGACTGTGGTTTCGGCTTTACTAGATCACAAAAGTCACAAGTTCATCTACTTAAAAGTTATACATAAATACTTTTTTTTCTATCTACAATACTTTGGATATTTGAAGATGAAAAAATAAATCTCTTCTTTTCTCTTTTGGGTCTTACTGTTTCTAGGCTTTCATTGAATTATGGTGGAACCAGCAGAGCGAACTACTTAAGACTAAAGTCAAGGAGCTTGTCAAACCCGGGTCAACTTGAGTTCATGTATTTTGATTGTTTTTTAAGGTGCAGTGAGTAGTGCATTACATGGACTTGATCGATCAGGTGGCTTTGGGACACATGTTTATACATTGAGAATTTGGTCAAACACCTAGAGTTGGCTGGCAGATCGACACTTTGGCTACTCGAACGTCCAAGCTTACTTGCTAATGTGACATGCTTCTGCACAGAAACACATTGTCTACTCTGATTACCGTTGATTTTTACTTCATCAGTTAATTAGTTAAATTAATTGCTTGTACTGGTTTATTGAAACAGTTAAAAAAAACTCCGTATATTTCAATACATTATGAACCCCCTGATGGTTCTGCATTTGGAATAAATGATGCATCTCCACCTATTTAGGTATAGAGATAAATTTTGGAAGGAAAAAAAAAAAACTCACAAGTTTTGCTATCTTTGAATTCTTATGTTTCTACTTTTTCTTGATAGCGAATTGTATTTTAAAGGATGATGTTCCTCTTTGACTACAATGTTCAAGAGCGGGTAAATGATTTCTCGAACCTTTTTTTTGGGTCTAAGTAGTTGTATGCTAGAATACAGTGTTCAAGTCTTTGTTCCTTCCTTTGAGATTCTGTGCCTAGACGCAATTCTCTAACACAGTGTTCAATTCTCTATTATTTTCTTTTATTATGGGTTCCATTTATCACTAAGCTAAACTAATCAGTTAAGTGATCGATGGAATCAATCAAACGAATTATGTTATTATTGAGTTATTTTAAGGGAGGAAAAAGAAAATAATCCAAATGATTTTAAAATGAGTTTGCTTCTTTAAGTTTTTTTAGAAAGGAAAGAAAATGAATTGCTAGAATTTCAAAGGATTTTTTAGTTGTTATTAGAAATTCGGGCCCATATTTTCTTAGTTAATTCCTATTTATGTGTATGTATGCATGGATCTTTTCATAATACATCTTTTGGTTTCTTGTAGGAGGCTATGTTTACACTTTTATGTTGTTTATATGTTATATGGTTGCTATCGTATTTGTATTGTTGGACTTGTGATATAGTATGTTAGGAGCATGTCGCTATTCTGCTCTACTCTTAACGTAGCTAGGGGATACGCAGCAGACAGGTAGATCTTTTATGTCTTTTTTCGGCCGACAGGTATGAGAACTAAACTCTTTACACTTTCCTACTACTTCTTCTGGCCGGAGGTCCTTATGAAAGCAGTCTCTCTACTTTTGGGTAGAGGTAAGACTGTCTACAGCTCACTTCCTTAGGGATTGGGTCTTCTTGTTGTAGAAATTTAGGCTTTGTTTAAAAACTTAATTATTTAGTTAAATTTTGTTCTACTTCTAAACCATAAGAAACCGAGAGTTTTAATATCTTTAAAAATCTTCTTCGCATTAACCTCCAGATTAGAGAACCTCTTGTCATTTCTTGTTTGCCACGTGCACCAACAAGGCACCACAGTATACTTTTAGGCCTTTTCTCATGACATGATTGTGCAATTCCTGCAAATAGGGATGGCACCCGTGGGTAACGGGTGCAAATATTCCTTTCTCATTACCATGTCTGCGGGTTTTCTATGATCCACCAATTCGTGGGTATCCACCAACGGGTAAACTTTCTTATCCATGTTCATGATCCGCGGTTATGCAAGTTCACGGATAGATCCGCGGGTTATCATTTTAAATTATAATTAGAATCAATTATTTAATATCCTTTGAATACTTAAACAGTTTCTTCAAAATTCTTCCTTTCCAAATCTTTTCATCCGTTTAATTATAAACGAAACTAAATCAATATGAAATTTGGAACTTACACAAACAAAGCTTTTCAGGTACTACGTCAAATAACAATACATTAAACACTATCACATTAATATATATCACAAGTATAATATAAATTGTATATAGAATTAAATACTAATAGCATGCGGGTTTAACGTTATTTTACGGATATATCTACGGGTTTCTTACATGGGTATCGCGGGTTCGCGGTACGGATTTATCCATGACGGATATAGTATACCCATTCTCTATCCGTGACCCACAAACGGGCACAAATTTATACCCATTATGTATCCACGGGTAAAATTTGTTGAAATTACCCGTCTATGACGGATGGATATCCGTGGATTACGGGTTTTTTTACAACCGTTGCCATCCCTACCTGCAAATTTTTAATAGAGAACATGAAAAACCGAAAATAGAGCCCCGCTTGTAACTTGTAAGTTGTAACGTCAATTAAGGAAGAAACCAATGAGCCCAGCCCACTAAAAAACCAACCAATAAAGCCTATTTAATAGACTAAAAAACAACAACAACAACAACAACAAGGTACTCAATCCCGACATAAGTCGGGCTATGAGGGAGGTATGATGTAGACAGACCTTACCCCTACACAAAGGTAGGGAGGCTGCTTCCAGATCCACCGAGGTGGAAGGGACCTCCGGCCCGGGTGAAAAAAATAGGGTTAGATCCACCGGAGTGGAAGCCTTAACCGGATGGTGATAATCTCGATCTCGAACTCTCAATCTCTAGCTCGATCCCAATCTCCGGTGCACAAGTTCCGATCTCAGATCTGGAAAATGTGACCGTTAGAGAGGGAGAGGGAGAGAGAGAGGGCAGAGAGAGAAACACACATTAAAAAAATACCAACAGCCCACTAAAAAACCAACCAATAAAGCCTATTTAAGAGAGTCACACCTAAACTAATACAGTAATTCAATTCCCGCCCTCCTTCCTATTATTTCACCACCAAAAACCGTCGTCCTTCAATTTCAGCACCACCACTGCCACTGCCACATGTACTTCCCTCCGATCTCTTGCTCTTCTTATTTTGTTTAGTTATAGTAAACAATAAAGTTTCATTTTGCTTTTGCCATTCTATTTATATATACCGTTTATGTGATTATCTATTTATTTATTCATTGTGCTTAAGTTAAATTAAAAAGCCTACGAATCGTCATATTATCATTATTATTATTTTATACTATTACTATCATTATGGTTTTTGAACAATGAAGGCTAGATCAACTAGCTGGAATTATCCCCGTGTGACAAATCACCTGTAATGGCTTATGTCTACATACTTGTAGGGTTTTGCCATTGGATGGCGAGGACGTGAGGTATCCCTTGATGTCGAATATAGTCTGATTGCTCGAGAAAAATTATGGGTTTTGATATTCGTAAGTCTTACTTAGACTAATTGTTGGAATATAACATGATTCAATTCGTAATAAACACGTACCGGAGAATCCAGATCGTCCTGTGGAACCTGTAACAGCATAAAGCATGATTGCTATTGATTTCGGGTTCCCATAACAAGATGATTGATTTAGGATGGATTGATGAATTCATGATTAAGGAATTCATCAGAGGATGGAGAACGAAATTAGATATGAGGGAGGCTGTGATTATGTGTGTTGATTAACCTTAAATTAGGGTTAATTACTCTCTCTATATATAAGGAGAGTATTTTCACATTTAGTCCCTCTGGTGTTTAATTCGTGCCTCATTAGTCCTCTTAGTTCCAATCACCTAATGGGAAACCCTATAATACGTCTTTAAGAGTAAATACGTCCATCGAATATTTACTAGACATAGGGATTTCAGTTATCGTCAATTATCATATCAGGAAGGATAGATGATCAGTGACGGTCACACTAACGTGGTTCCAACATGAATAACACGCAGAAGCGTTGTATGTAAAAATAACCGCCCCTGCAATTAAGTTTCAACCATATATATGACAAACTTTATCGATAGCCCGTAGTTGACCTTTTTTAGCAATTAGCCCTATATAGTATTATAGATTATAGATACTCATGTAGGAACACCATTCAAGAAAATAACATTTTATTGATATACATTCGAATTACAACAGGAAAAATTATAAGTAAATTAACTACTAACTAATCAATACAAGAAAATAAATGAAACAGAAACATAAAACAGAAAGAAGAAGGCAAAACGGGCTGAGGATATGGTTAAACCAAGGTCCCTTAAAACTGATTTCGGGCCACCCAAGTGAACCCATCAGTTTCCCAGGGTACAACAGCCAAAGAAGTATGTACTGCCGGAGTTAACCAACAACTCAGAATTATACCTTCAAGAACAAAATGAAGAGATGAGAGGGAGAGAAAGTGGTCTGGTGAATCCAGATTGAAGTGTTGGTTTTTTTTGTTGCTGAGCTACCTTGTTCCACTAAGTATGATTTATATACATATAAATAAGTTAGTGGAAGTTTAAGTGGGACAGATGTAAGCCTGCATGATCAATAACCAGGTGTCACACTTACTACTTAAGCAAGTGTTGTTCAGGTGTTAAACCAGGAACAACATAACCCACTGAGCCATGAAGCCAAAAAACTGAGCCATAACAACTAAACACTTGAGCCATGTAAGCCATAATCGAGCTAGCCACAAAACATTACGCCTCATCGCCCACGACCCCGACCCCGGTCTCGGGCTCGGGCGCGTCGGGTGCTTCGCACCCTCCTTGCCCACTTGGGGTGTAGCCCCTTATAAGGAATTATTATTCCTCCAACACTCCTCCTTATAAACACACTTAATGTTTATACTTCTACCAATGTGGGACAAACCCACATTAGTTAAACACACTTTCAACTTCATTTTAACATATCTATTCACTTGTATATTTTATGTTATATTATTTAAACATATTAAATAACAAAATACATAAAATTTCCAACAACTCATTCTTTCTATCAATTCTTTTTCGTTAGGCCCGTAGCCTGCCTGCCGCACATTGATCTCGTAAAAACTATATATTTAGTTATATTCACTTTTTTACATCAAACATAAGGGCGGTCGATGTCTCATTTTTATTAGCAGTGATCATTTGTCTGCCTCAACAGAGACATCTATGAACGAGGTTTACAGTTTAAGTGTTTAGGTATATGTAATTGTATTTATACTTGATGAAATTTAGAGATGGCAGAAAGTCGACTAGCCTAAGATAATTGAATTGCTAACCTTACTGGTAAAAGTAACAGAATCTTTCAACCTGTCTAGGCACTTCATGAATAAATGCGGTCACTATCATTACATATTGAGGTTCGCGACAAATTGTTGTAGAGTTTTATATACAACAAAGTTAGCGATTGTTGTTTGAATAGATGATAGTTGACTACGGGCTACCCTTAGGTAATTAAACTGCAAACCAGTGGCGGATCTTGACCGATTTAGTAGAAGGGGCCGAAAGTTACGTGACTAAAATATAACACTAAGAAAAAAAATCAGAGGGGACCGAAAGTCATGAGAACACAAAAATAGCACTAAGAAAAATAATTTTTCAGCAAAAGGAGAAACATATTCACCCCCTCTATCACTCCTTATTCGTTTAATCTTTTTGTTGAGTTGATTCTCAACCTCATTTTTGTACAAGATAAACTTGTTTATTGCTTCATCCTTGCTTTTTAGCAAGTATACATAGCAATATCTTGTACAATCATCAATAAAGGTGATGAAATATTTGTTACCACCACGAGTGGGAATCGTTCTAAAATCACATACATCGGTATGGATTAAATCAAGTGGCTCGGTGTTTCGTTCAATTGATTTGAAAGATTTCGTGGTT
Organism: Erigeron breviscapus; assembly: GCA_034093135.1. NCBI lineage: Eukaryota > Viridiplantae > Streptophyta > Magnoliopsida > Asterales > Asteraceae > Erigeron > Erigeron breviscapus. The sequence continues at coordinate 121,686,836 of CM067170.1, read as the reverse complement.
TGTTTTGATTCAACACAGATTCAATGGTAAAAAATGGTATATAGTTTAACTTAATTAAACGACGCATTGAATTGAAATTCACATGACCAAGTCGAGCATGCCAAACATTAGAAGACTCAATCAAGTAAGCGGAAGTAGAAGCATTTTCATTCATGTTCTTCATGGCAATTACATTAAGTTTAAACATACCATTAAGGGCATAACCCTTACCAACATACAAACCACGTTTAGTTAACACAAACTTATCACTTTCAAACATTAAACGAAACCCATTTTTGTTGAGTAGCCATCCCGACACAAGACTCTTGCGCAATTCGGGAACATACAACACATTAGTCAACTTGAGCTCTCTCCCCGAAGTCCACTTGAGGATCACATCGCCTTCACCCTTGATTTCGGCAGTAGCGGCATTTTTTTTTTTTTTTTTTTTTTTTTTTTTTTTTTTTTTTTTTTTTTTTTTTTTTTTTTTTTTTTTTTTTTTTTTTTTTTTTTTTTTTTTTTTTTTTTTTTTTTTTTTTTTTTTTTTTTTTTTTTTTTTTTTTTTTTTTTTTTTTTTTTTTTTTTTTTTTTTTTTTTTTTTTTTTTTTTTTTTTTTTTTTTTTTTTTTTTTTTTTTTTTTTTTTTTTTTTTTTTTTTTTTTTTTTTTTTTTTTTTTTTTTTTTTTTTTTTTTTTTTTTTTTTTTTTTTTTTTTTTTTTTTTTTTTTTTTTTTTTTTTTTTTTTTTTTTTTTTTTTTTTTTTTTTTTTTTTTTTTTTTTTTTTTTTTTTTTTTTTTTTTTTTTTTTTTTTTTTTTTTTTTTTTTTTTTTTTTTTTTTTTTTTTTTTTTTTTTTTTTTTTTTTTTTTTTTTTTTTTTTTTTTTTTTTTTTTTTTTTTTTTTTTTTTTTTTTTTTTTTTTTTTTTTTTTTTTTTTTTTTTTTTTTTTTTTTTTTTTTTTTTTTTTTTTTTTTTTTTTTTTTTTTTTTTTTTTTTTTTTTTTTTTTTTTTTTTTTTTTTTTTTTTTTTTTTTTTTTTTTTTTTTTTTTTTTTTTTTTTTTTTTTTTTTTTTTTTTTTTTTTTTTTTTTTTTTTTTTTTTTTTTTTTTTTTTTTTTTTTTTTTTTTTTTTTTTTTTTTTTTTTTTTTTTTTTTTTTTTTTTTTTTTTTTTTTTTTTTTTTTTTTTTTTTTTTTTTTTTTTTTTTTTTTTTTTTTTTTTTTTTTTTTTTTTTTTTTTTTTTTTTTTTTTTTTTTTTTTTTTTTTTTTTTTTTTTTTTTTTTTTTTTTTTTTTTTTTTTTTTTTTTTTTTTTTTTTTTTTTTTTTTTTTTTTTTTTTTTTTTTTTTTTTTTTTTTTTTTTTTTTTTTTTTTTTTTTTTTTTTTTTTTTTTTTTTTTTTTTTCTGGTTTTTCAGCATGGTTGGCCACAATTTGGGCAGCTTGGGTACCCACCAAAGGTCCCATGTTAGTAGTGACAGTATGTCCTACGGATTGAGAAACAGAAGCACCAACAGTGTTGGTAGTGGTAGAAGCAGAAGTTCCATTTGTTGAGAAGTTCATATCAGTAGCCATTTCTGAAATGAAATAGGCAAAGTTTTACTAAAAAAAACTTCTATGAACATAAAATAAACTAAAGAAGTAACTTTACAGAAAACTAAATTATAACAAAAGTTTTAAGAAAACAGTTTTGTAATTCGAATTAATAGAATGGTGAAGAAGCAGAATCAGTTTTAAGATTGTAGGAACACCATTCAAGAAAATAACATTTTATTGATATACATTCGAATTACAACAGGAAAAATTACAAGTAAATTAACTACTAACTAATCAATACAAGAAAATAAATGAAACAGAAACATAAAACAGAAAGAAGAAGGCAAAACGGGCTGAGGATATGGTTAAACCAAGGTCCCTTAAAACTGATTTCGGGCCACCCAAGTGAACCCGTCAGTTTCCCAGGGTACAACAGCCAAAGCAGTATGTACTGCCGGAGTTAACCAACAACTCAGAATTATACCTTCAAGAACAAAATGAAGAGATGAGAGGGAGAGAAAGTGGTCTGGTGAATCCAGATTGAAGTGTTGGTTTTTTTTGTTGCTGAGCTACCTTGTTCCACTAAGTATGATTTATATACATATAAATCAGTTAGTGGAAGTTTAAGTGGGACAGATGTAAGCCTGCATGATCAATAACCAGGTGTCACACTGTGTCACACTTACTACTTAAGCAAGTGTTGTTCCAGGTGTTAAACCAGGAACAACATAACCCACGACCATTACGCCACATTACGCCACCTTGCCCACGACCCCGGTCTCGGGCTCGGGTGCGTCGGGTGCTTCGCACCCTCCTTGCCCACTTGGGGTGTAGCCCCTTATAAGGAATTATTATTCCTTCAACACTCCTCCTTATAAACACACTTAATGTTTATACTTCTACCAATGTGGGACAAACCCACATTAGTTAAACACACTTTCAACTTCATTTTAACATATCTATTCACTTGTATATTTTATGTTATATTATTTAAACATATTAAATAACAAAATACATAAAATTTCCAACAACTCATTCTTTCTATCAATTCTTTTTCGTTAGGCCCGTAGCCTGCCTGCCGCACATTGATCTCGTAAAAACTATATATTTAGTTATATTCACTTTTTTACATCAAACATAAGGGCGGTCGATGTCTCATTTTTATTAGCAGTGATCATTTGTCTGCCTCAACAGAGACATCTATGAACGAGGTTTACAGTTTAAGTGTTTAGGTATATGTAATTGTATTTATACTTGATGAAATTTAGAGATGGCAGAAAGTCGACTAGCCTAAGATAATTGAATTGCTAACCTTACTGGTAAAAGTAACAGAATCTTTCAACCTGTCTAGGCACTTCATGAATAAATGCGGTCACTATCATTACATATTGAGGTTCGCGACAAATTGTTGTAGAGTTTTATATACAACAAAGTTAGCGATTGTTGTTTGAATAGATGATAGTTGACTACGGGCTACCCTTAGGTAATTAAACTGCAAACCAGTGGCGGATCTTGACCGATTTAGTAGAAGGGGCCGAAAGTTACGTGACTAAAATATAACACTAAGAAAAAAAATCAGAGGGGACCGAAAGTCACGAGAACACAAAAATAGCACTAAGAAAAATAATTTTTCAAACAAATTACGGAGAAAACTATACTAATGATCGGAAAAACGGCGGGCCCCCTCGGGCCCCGAAAGAGATCCGCCCTTGCTGCAAACTTTATAGGTAAATACCAGCTTATTTAGGCAGTGATTAACCACTCTGTGTCGTTTTGTATTTTCTCATTCTTGCATTCTGTTTTTGCAGATTTTGGAACAAATAGAGAGCTAATGGTGGTAATGTAACAAGTAGAAGTTAAAAATATTAGGTGAAGATGAATCCTAGAATGCTTGTTTAAAAACAGGATGCAGTTTGTATAAATGTGGAGGTGTAATTAGTAAAGAGAATGGATCGTAAAACTAGAATGAATGTGGAAGGTGATAGACTAAGCAATTTGCCCGATGATCTTATTCATAAAGTCTTCTCTTCCATTGACATCAAAGATGCTATAAGCACCAGTGCTTTGTCATCTAGATGGAGGTTTGTGTGGACTACATTACCCTATCTCAATTTTTCAAGTGAAGATTTTTCTAGGCTGTCCACATTCTACAAATTTGTGAGTCGTGTTTTGTGTCACCGCAATTATAAGATAGAAGTGTATTCACTTAAGCTCAAGCTGACTACTCATATGTATCTCGAAGGACTCCTCGAAAAGTTTCTTTTTTATGCAATTTCTCATAATGTACAACAGCTGACAGTTTCATGTTCGTTTGAGAAGAGCATTAAGTTCCCTCTTCATCTCTTCTGTTCCAAGTCTCCATCTTAGCTTGACTGGCGGTGTGTCTTCCAGTTTCTATTCTGTTAAATATTCTACACTTGGTAAAGATTGGAAGCTCTCCGCTTTAACAACATTGCATCTAGATTATATCAAATTTAATGGTGACGATACGCTTCTGCTCTCCAATTGTCCAAACTTGAAAAATCTTACCTTAAATCACTTCAGAGCGAAAAAGAGAGATCCATTTAGTATTTGTCATCCTCAAATTTCTAGTCTCACGCTTGAAAATGGAGACTCAAGTTTAGAATGGAAATGTCTTGATGTGGTTGCACCTCAACTAGAAAATCTTCGCATTAAAAATTGCTATGGGCGATACAAGGTTTCGGCTCCTCATCTTGCCTCCTTGCTCTTCAGAGGTTATAAACCTTTGCAGTTCTCTGAAGATATGTGTTCTTTGGAGAAGGTGCATTTCTGTATTTACCATCCAAAACGTTCTGGTGTTGGTGCTCATGAAATTGTTGTTCTACTTCAGCGACTCCGCAATGTCAGATTTCTTACACTTAACTCGGAGATTGTAGAGGTATATTGCCGTATTGGTATTTTGGCCATTAATTATATATTTCAAGAAGATTTGTCATCTAAACAATCAAAATGTTATTATGGTTATAATTATGTGGTTATAATCAGTTTCCATATTGGTTATAATAGTTGTACTCGTAAAAAGGAGGGTTGCATTAACTGTTCATGTTTTCTCTATGTGATTTCTCTTTTGAAATATTACTGCAGCTCATTTCTTCATCCATGGAACAAACCTCATTTCAACCTCTTCCATTTACAAACTTAAAGAGTATACTTATTTACCCTGGGTACGTATCAACGAATGTGCAAGAGGGCGAGAAAGTTAGCATATCTACTGAAGTCAGAAACTATTTGCTTGATAGTTCTCCAAGTGCCACCCTCAGAATAGAATCACATGAGGTATCTACAGATTAGTATTTACTTATATAATGCTCGTATTTGCTGTTTCTAATTGTCTTAAACAAAAACATTTTAAGCCTGGTCTTATACTGGCTCATCCGAAGACAGGGTCAAATGGTTATCACTGCTGATTGCTGAAGTTACTGCTCTAAATAAGCAGTCCCTTTTTACTTCCCTAAATATGTTTGTTGCTATCGCAATATTCTAGAGGAAGAGTGAACCACTGGTGCTACATATCTATATCTATACTATATTATAAAGCAAATAGCCCTTGTCTAAAATTTTAAGTTTCAACATTTACTTTCCTAAAATGCCCCTCCTATCTATTCTATATTTACCTAAAATAACTATAATACCCTTTCTCTCTCCTAAAATCTCAACCACTCATTTTCTTTCCTCCATAAATCATTTTATTTATCTAATTCATTCAAAATATTTTATCTCAAAAACCGTACATCGATAAATTATAAAAATTATATGGGTGTTCTTAAAATTTTATGATCTTTCATTAGAGAGGTCATTCGATATACTTTCGACGAATTTTTAAATCCGAGGGCGGAGCCCATACGACTAAGTGCGGAGCCCGTCAGGTAGATCACCCCATCACCGCCACCGCCGCAACCGCCATTACATCACCACCCCGCCATCACCTCTATCACCGCCGCAACGCGCGGGTACCTTTCTTTCGTGTACTATAAAAGTAGTTTAAATATTTTGGAGTAAATTTGAGTTTTCCTAGTCTTTGTAAATTTTATGATATCATGGACATGCTGCAGGCGCTTAGGGCTTATAGGAATGCTGAGTCAGCTCGAACCCTTATGGCAAAATTATGGACCATGCTAGAGGATGAGAAAAATAGCAAGAACAGTACGCCTTGTGTGGATCAAAGGAAGGCAACAGCGAATAGCCACAAGGCAAAGATGCATGAGCAAGAGAATGCACAAGTTGAGAATCAGAGGGCACAGCCATTTGAGAAAATGGAAACACACATGTCCGAAATGATGGGACAAATCAAAAGCTGTTGCGAAGATCTTGGCATGAAGGATGATCAAGGAAGAACAAAGGCTACCAAGATCATTTCTACGTTGCGAGAAATTGAAGTATTGTTATTGGTAAAGCTTCCTGCATCAAAGAAGGATAAGTTACATGCAGATTTTTCTAGTCTGTGTGCAGAGACCGACACTGTTGTAAAGAGAATAATAGATCGTGTGAAAGTCCAATATGATGAGAAGCACAGCCATGTGATTGACTGTTTGCACAAGTTGACTACACAACCAGATCGACTACTCCAAGAGCATTAGTCCATAAATCAGTTCCCGGTAGATCACATCCGTCTTCTTAGCAAATTGTAAGTGATGACGTACTCAAAATGCCAACTGCTTGTGCCATGTTGGTTTGTCTGTCCAGTTATCATTCTTAAGGACTCAGCTATCATCCAATTAGGTATGTTTTGGAACTGCAGCCCATTGAGATGATTTATTATGTAATTCCTCCAGAGATTTGGGTGGCATATTATGTTTAAGTTAGTTTGATGTTATCATCTTATTATTTCAGCTCATTTTTTTGACTACAAAGTAGAAGCTTGCTATTAAATAATTGAACGTGGCTTTAAAAACTAGGTTAAACTAAAAATGTGGACTTTTCCTTTGCATATATATATACTAGCTTAAGCACCCGGGTGATACTCGGGTAATATTAAGTTAACTGATTAAATAGTTATTTCCATTACGATGTAAATGTTAAACATGAAAAATAAGACAACGCATTTGACTGCGTAATAACATACCCTAAAATTTATTGCAAATAAAAAACAGATAAAAAATTATCCAAAATAGCGTAATAACATACCCTAAAAATTTATTGCAAATAAAAAACAGATAGAAAAGTGTTCAAAGTAGAAAATGATACTAATATTAAATCAAATTTATAATGTGATCGTATAACAAATTAAATTAAGATATTTCGATGCTCCAAATCTAGTTTGAAAATAATAACACATTCTTGTCATCAAATTCCATCATTCTTTTGATTTTTTAATCAGGCCAATTACTTAGGCCTCAGCCAACCGAGGACACCTTCCTGGCTCTTTCTCACTGCCACATCAGCTTTTCTCTCTCCTAAAACACCTCTTCCTCACCTCTTCCTCAACTTTTATTTTATTTTAATATATCAAAATAAAAAACACAAACTTAATTTTATTTATAAAAAAACATTACATTAAATAAAAACACATTACATTAATTTAAAAAAACATAAAACAGATTAAATCTAGAAAATAAAAAAAGTTTTTTTATTTGTTTGATTAGGAATCGGACCCCACATTCACGCTCCCCCCTCGTCGACGCCTTTCGACCCAACGACACGCTTCCATCGAAGAGCCTCATGAACACGGGCCTGCCAATGGCTTCCTCGTCGACGGATTGGACGACACGCCCACGAACACCCCGTTGGCTGGGGCCATACTATAATAAAGCAAATGGGTGTGAACAGTAACTTTTGTCTTTATCTGCATTTATAGCATAAATAAAACATATGTAAAAAATAAACAAAAGTTTGAGTTTGGTTGAGTGGTAAAGACCTTGTCCCTTATAAGGGAGGTCCCGGTTAGATTCCTCCCCCCAAATATTTTTAAATTCATTTTTTCTTTTTAAAATTTACATTTTTAACTCATAAAACTTTCATATATAACCCTGAAATTTTATATTTGAATAAATTGATATACATACTTTTATAAAACTTTCATATTTCCTTGAAGTTTTAAATTTGAATTGATTGATATATATATACTTTTGTCTTTTTTTTTTGTTTTCTTTGATTTGATATAAAATCAATTTAAGTAACATATTTTTTTTAAACATAACCTTTTCCTTGATAAAATTTTTAAAAGTTTTTGTTTCTAAATTTTAATTTTGGGTTTTTTTTAATATCTGTTTTCTTTTATTTTTATTTTGTAATATTTTTATTTTTTTACATTTTGTTATTTATATAAAATTTTTTTTATACTTTGATATATTTTTTTAGCAAATTTTTTTGTAGAATTTTGTTTTACATATTGCTTTTCTTTATCTTTACTTATCTTCTTCTTTACTATAAAGCATTTAAGATTTTTATTTATGTTATGTCTTAAAAAATTAAGCATATTTTTTCTTTACTATAAAGCATTTTGGATTTTTGTTTATGGTATGTCTTAAAAAATTAAGCATATTTTTTCTTTACTATAAAGCATTTTGGATTTTTGTTTATGGTATGTCTTAAAAAATTAAGCATATTTTTTCTTTACTATAAAGCATTTAAGATTTTTATTTATGTTATGTCTTAAAAAATTAAGCATATTTTTTCTTTACTATAAAGCATTTTGGATTTTTGTTTATGGTATGTCTTAAAAAATTAAGCATATTTTTTCTTTACTATAAAGCATTTTGGATTTTTGTTTATGGTATGTCTTAAAAAATTAAGCATATTTTTTCTTTACTATAAAGCATTTAAGATTTTTATTTATGTTATGTCTTAAAAAATTAAGCATATTTTTTCTTTACTATAAAGCATTTTGGATTTTTGTTTATGGTATGTCTTAAAAAATTAAGCATATTTTTTCTTTACTATAAAGCATTTTGGATTTTTGTTTATGGTATGTCTTAAAAAATTAAGCATATTTTTTCTTTACTATAAAGCATTTTGGATTTTTGTTTATGGTATGTCTTAAAAAATTAAGCATATTTTTTCTTTACTATAAAGCATTTTGGATTTTTGTTTATGGTATGTCTTAAAAAATTAAGCATATTTTTTCTTTACTATAAAGCATTTTGGATTTTTGTTTATGGTATGTCTTAAAAAATTAAGCATATTTTTTCTTTACTATAAAGCATTTTGGATTTTTGTTTATGGTATGTCTTAAAAAATTAAGCATATTTTTTCTTTACTATAAAGCATTTTGGATTTTTGTTTATGGTATGTCTTAAAAAATTAAGCATATTTTTTCTTTACTATAAAGCATTTAAGATTTTTATTTATGTTATGTCTTAAAAAATTAAGCATATTTTTTCTTTACTATAAAGCATTTTGGATTTTTATTTATGTTATGTCTTAAAAAATTAAGCATATTTTTTCTTTACTATAAAGCATTTTGGATTTTTGTTTATGGTATGTCTTAAAAAATTAAGCATATTTTTTCTTTACTATAAAGCATTTTGGATTTTTGTTTATGGTATGTCTTAAAAAATTAAGCATATTTTTTCTTTACTATAAAGCATTTTGGATTTTTGTTTATGGTATGTCTTAAAAAATTAAGCATATTTTTTCTTTACTATAAAGCATTTTGGATTTTTGTTTATGGTATGTCTTAAAAAATTAAGCATATTTTTTCTTTACTATAAAGCATTTAAGATTTTTATTTATGTTATGTCTTAAAAAATTAAGCATATTTTTTCTTTACTATAAAGCATTTTGGATTTTTATTTATGTTATGTCTTAAAAAATTAAGCATATTTTTTCTTTACTATAAAGCATTTTGGATTTTTGTTTATGGTATGTCTTAAAAAATTAAGCATATTTTTTCTTTACTATAAAGCATTTTGGATTTTTGTTTATGGTATGTCTTAAAAAATTAAGCATATTTTTTCTTTACTATAAAGCATTTAAGATTTTTATTTATGTTATGTCTTAAAAAATTAAGCATATTTTTTCTTTACTATAAAGCATTTTGGATTTTTGTTTATGGTATGTCTTAAAAAATTAAGCATATTTTTTCTTTACTATAAAGCATTTTGGATTTTTGTTTATGGTATGTCTTAAAAAATTAAGCATATTTTTTCTTTACTATAAAGCATTTTGGATTTTTGTTTATGGTATGTCTTAAAAAATTAAGCATATTTTTTCTTTACTATAAAGCATTTAAGATTTTTATTTATGTTATGTCTTAAAAAATTAAGCATATTTTTTCTTTACTATAAAGCATTTTGGATTTTTGTTTATGGTATGTCTTAAAAAATTAAGCATATTTTTTTTTTTATCAATAGCTTGAAGAATTTGATATTCTCATTTCTTGATTTTGCTATTAAAAAATATTTAAAAGAGTTTTCTTTGAGCTTTTACCATTTGAGATTTTGAGCAATAGCTCTATCAAAAATTTTCGTTTAAAAATGTTTTTATCAATTAACTAAACCATCAGATGTTCTTATTACAAAAGTTGAGGAAATATGATTGTTTACATATTGCTTTTCTTTATCTTTACTTATCTTCTTCTTTACTATAAAGCATTTAAGATTTTTATTTATGTTATGTCTTAAAAAATTAAGCATATTTTTTCTTTACTATAAAGCATTTTGGATTTTTGTTTATGGTATGTCTTAAAAAATTAAGCATATTTTTTTCCCCCAAAATGCCCCTCCACACACTACAACACTAAATTACCAAATCTACTCTTAAAACAAATTGTCACTCATAAAACAAAATTCCGCCGCAACGCGCGGGTATTATGCTCGTATCATAAAATATATGTTGCTGTTCTTCTGGATTTGCTTCTTGAGATAAACAGCAACACTATACACCATGTATATTATTAGGATGTGATATCTGTACCATAAAATTTGATAAATTTAACATCAATATGTATTACTGACTTGTACATTCAGTTATAAAATTTGTACATTGTGATAGATGAATAAAAAACTATGGTACATTTATCACTTCCCATATTATTAAGCCGTATACTGACATAGTTTCATCAAATAAAATATTATCGTTATCCACTAAACTCTATTTAAAAAAAAGGAAATAATTTATTACTCGTACTTGAGATATAAGATATATAAATAGAAAATGAAAAACTTAATCTTATCCACTTTTACAAATGGACCCCTATAGATTATTATAACGTTAGCTTTACTCCACTATGATTAATTTATCAAAAAATAAAACTACTTTTACAACACGCCACCTGTCCCTCTGTAGTCTGTACGAATGATTTTTAACGAAAAAAAAAAAAGAAGAGGCGAGGGAAGGTGAGGGAAGAGAAGAGAAGAGAAGGGAAGGGAAGAACTAGGCTATGTTATATATTAACTTCCTTATCTTTCCTTCCATTTCTTTTTCTAGTCTTCTTAACTAATAAAACCCGGACCTTCTCTCTTTCCTTTCTCTTCTTTTCCTTTTCATCAAACTGATGATCTTTCCAACTTATAATAATAATCCATCAACCAAATCTAATCTAAAATAAAACAATGAAACACGGCTTACTTTCTTTCTTATTCCTCTGGTGCTGCTGCATCATCATATGTGAATGTAAATATATGATATATAATACATCTCAAAATATTGAAGCTAACAAACTCAACGTTCATTTAGTACCTCATTCTCATGATGACGTTGGCTGGCTTAAAACCGTTGATCAGTACTACACTGGTGCCAATAATACTATTCGAGTACTTCCCTTTTCTTCTTTCTCCTTTTTCATTTAATTATTTGTTATATATATATATATATACAGGAAATATATATAGATATCAGCCTAATAATCTTTTATTATTACACTTTGGTAAAATCAAAAGATGAAATTAGCAGAAAAAATTAGTGAATTGGACTTGTCCTCTAATTGAGTTGGTTAGGAGGATTTGTTAAACTGATTTTTTAGGAGCATATATCATTTCCATATATATTTGTGTGTGTATATATATATATATATATATATATATATATTGACATGCAATAACTGAGTGTTCAATTGACAGGGCGCGTGTGTTCAAAATGTATTAGATTCTGTTATTCAAGCCTTACTTGATGACAAAAATCGCAAGTTCATCTATGTTGAAATTGTAATACTCCCCCCTTTTTACTTTTATTTTTTACTTTATTTTTTTGCATATTGTGAAATTCAAATTTTGTCGGGGTATGACTGTATGCATCTCACCTGCCGCCTTTGACGGGATTGAGTATTGTTGTTATTAGGCGTTTTTCGAGAGATGGTGGAACCAGCAGAGTGAATTGCTTCAGAGTAAAGTTAAGAAGCTGGTTAATGATGGTCAACTTGAGTTTATGTAATGTTCTTATTTGCTTCTTTTGTTAAATGCTTGAAAACGTATTTAACTTCGGCACAAAGTCTATTTTATGTATCAAATTCACCGATATTGATATTATATATGTTAGCAAAAGACCTTTTAGATACATACAATAACAAAAAATAAAAGTTAGTTACATTTGCAAAGACCTATCCTTTTTTTTTTTATATAAGTTCTTCCTAATACTTTGTGAAATTTGTTGCTTTAATCTTATTAACTTAAATAAATCATTGTTTTGTTAAGAAATGGGGGAATGTGTATGCATGATGAAGCAACGCCACATTATATAGATTTGATTGACCAGACAACTTTGGGACACATGTTTATAGTGAAACACTTCGGTCAAAAGCCGAGAGTTGGTTGGCAGATTGATCCTTTTGGTCACTCTGCTGTTCAGGCTTACTTGTTGGGTGCTGAGGTAAAAATATATACTTTCAATTGATTTCGTAATTATCCTGCTGTTAATGTAAGCAAAAATATAATGTATATAATCTTTATTGTAATTGCAGGTGGGTTTTGACTCACTATTCTTTGCTAGAATGGATTATCAAGATAGGGAAAAGCGGAAAAATGAGAAGACGCTTGAGATTGTATGGCAGGGTTCCAAGTCTCTTGGTTCATCTTCGCAGGTAATTGCCGTTTTGTTTGTCAGTTTGTTGATATAGTTTAGGCTTAACTGTTGTTAAAAGCATTTCATGCTATTAATCTATCTATGATGGCGATGGCGATTTGCAGATATTTACAGGTATAATGCCGAGGCATTATGATCCCCCTGATGGTTTCACTTTTGAAATTAATGATGTATCTCCTCCAATCCAGGTAGACATAAAGCACAAGCTATGTGATCTTTAATATATGTATTTGGTTATTTTGCTTGATTACAAGCTTGTTCTGTTTTGAAGGACGATGAACTTCTCTTTGACTACAATGTTCAGCAGCGGGTTGATGATTTTGTAGCTGCTGCCATGGCTCAGGTATGCAACTGTTTAGCTGTTACATCTAAGTAACTTAGATGTACCGGAACCTTGCTTTTCCAGTAGTTTTAACTAGTGAATTTTGTAGTCATAGACATAGTAGTGGTTTCTATTACATTGATCTCTTACATTATAACTTTGTTTTCTTATCATTGAAGGCTAATGTAACAAGAACAAACCATGTAATGTGGGCAATGGGAACTGATTTCCGATATCAATATGCAGTTTCATGGTTCAGGCAGATGGACAAATTTATACATTATGTTAACCTGGTATTTGCCTTTACACCTGTTTAGTTCTGCCAATTTGGACCCATTTTACTTCTAAAATTCTTATATGCAGATTCATATTCTTTATGTTAGTACTTTCTCTAACTCTACTTATGAAGAAACCGAGTAATTTGTTATCAATGTTTTGTTGTTAAGGATGGGCGTGTGAATGCACTATATTCTACCCCATCAATTTACACAGATGCAAAACATGGAGCTAATGAAACATGGCCTCTGAAAACCGATGACTTCTTCCCGTGAGTATAACGTTGTCCCAAATTGATACCATATGGCGTTTCTACTTTCTTATGCCCTAACAGACAAAATTAAAACATGTAGATATGCGGATAAAGCTAATACATATTGGACAGGATACTTTACCAGCAGGCCAACTTTTAAAGGTTATGTTAGGACAATGAGCGCTTACTATTTGGTAAGTCCTCTTGAAATTCGTTTGTTCCACTGCCCTTATTGAGATCTCACCATGCTACAAACTCAGGCAGCGAGGCAGTTAGAATTTTACAAGGGCAGGAACAGCTCTGGACCTAATACAGATGCCCTGGCTAATGCTCTGGCGATTGCTCAGCATCATGATGCCGTTAGTGGTACCCAGAGGCAACACGTGGCTGCTGATTATGCATTGCGTATCTCAAAGGGCTATGCAGAGGTGGGATATGAATGATACCAACAAGTATTTTCTATACGAACATGTGTAGCATAATTTCAATATTGTTTGAAATGAAACACATATAGCTTATTTTAGCTCACCGTATGTGCAGGCATCTGAAGTCGTTACTTCGTCATTAGCATATCTAACAGCTTTAAAATCAGGAGCCAACTATGAAGAATCAGTTGGCGTGTTCCAGGAGGTATTATATGCATACTTACCCCCATCACATATAACTGCAACTTTTCTCCCAACTTCTGTTGATATTGTTTACATATTTCCGATGGCTAATTACTAATTTGATATTTCAGTGTCCTTTGCTTAACATAAGTTATTGTCCTCCATCAGAAGCTGCGTTGGCTGATGGAAAAAGTCTGGTAAGCATAATCTTCATATATGTTCTTTTCTAGGTTTTGGATGTCTAGATCACTATCATTTCAAGCGCTTTTATCTTTATAGGTGGTAGTTCTCTACAATCCCTTAGGATGGAAGAGAGAAGAAGTGGTCCGAATTCCTGTGAGTGCTGCCGTTGTGTAAGCTTAAGTGGCTACAAGAATCCAATCATATCAGTTGTGGATTGTAATCCGAGTAGACTTTGACTTGATGTAAAATTGGTCCAGGTTTCCTCCAATGAATTAGTTGTAATGGATTCAGCTGGAAAAGAAATTGAATCACAGCTTCTTCCCATTTTCAACACCTCTTTGAACACGAGGAACTTCCACGTAAAAGCATATCTTGGTAAATCTCCTAGAAGTACACCCCAATACTGGCTTGGATTTACAGCCACTGTACCACCTATTGGATTCAGCACCTACATTATCTCAAAGGCAGAAAACTCAGGTTTACTTTTCAATGTGTTTGTTGTAGTTTGGATATTTGTCACAAACATCAGAGCTTATAATATAATGACTTGAAATAATGATTAGCAGACACAAGTTCAACAATGTCGACTGTGTGGACTCCAGACAGGCATAGTGATGAAGATGTAGTTGTTGGTGGAGGAAATTTGAAACTGAAATATGCTACAGATGAGGGAAAGCTTACACGCTACATCAATAACAGAAGCTTGGTATCTAAATATCCTTATATTCAAATAAGTTGTCTTGTTTTATACAAGGCTGCAGCCTCGATGTGATAAAATTAAGTTACTCTTCTTTTGTCAAAGTAAATAATAATATCAATAATAATATCTTGTTCTTGGCACATGACTCGAGGTTGAAGAATCAATGGAACACTCATTTAGCTACTATTCTGGGCATAATAGCACTAATCAGGTACATGCAATTATTCAACTGAAATGTGGAAAGTGTAGATGTATGTACGTTTACTAAGTACGGGTTAGGGTTAAGTATTTTCACATATATCTATTTTCACTCAAATATGCATTGTATGCATCGTACTTCAATGTTTGCAAAGTATGTATCAAACTATAAATTTTTGCTATGCATCCAATGACATTTTTTATCAGGTAACCAGTATCTTTTTTCTGACACCCATATAAGTTGACATGTCATTTTCCATGTTATCAAAGTTGGTGCCGCATCACCGGTTTAAGTCATCTACATAAAATGGCGATAATTGAAAGTTCGATTCAGACAATTAACGTTCAAGTAAAGATATTTTTAATACCACTTAACCCTCTAGTTTGTTCACTTTTATTTTTATTTCCTGCTCTTACGGTGAAGTAGTTAATTTTTGGTCATCTTCTGAAGTTGTTTCTAATTTATGAAGGCCTCGGGAGCTTATATCTTCCGTCCTAATGGTAAATTTCCAATAAAATCTGAAGGCCAGGTAAACCATTCTTCTTTGGTGGCCTATTTGGGTTAATTGACATAAGATTTCCATTACATGTTACAAATGATTATCCAGTTCCTGAGTATTTGTGCTGCTGCAGAAAGCTTTTGCTGTTATAAGGGGTCCCCTGATGGATGAAGTGCACCAAGAGCTCAACTCCTGGATATATCAGGTATTGTATGCATCGTACTTCAATGTTTGCAAAGTATGTATCAAACTATAAATTTTTGCTATGCATCCAATGACATTTTTTATCAGGTAACCAGTATCTTTTTTCTGACACCCATATAAGTTGACATGTCATTTTCCATGTTATCAAAGTTGGTGCCGCATCACCGGTTTAAGTCATCTACATAAAATGGCGATAATTGAAAGTTCGATTCAGACAATTAACGTTCAAGTAAAGATATTTTTAATACCACTTAACCCTCTAGTTTGTTCACTTTTATTTTTATTTCCTGCTCTTACGGTGAAGTAGTTAATTTTTGGTCATCTTCTGAAGTTGTTTCTAATTTATGAAGGCCTCGGGAGCTTATATCTTCCGTCCTAATGGTAAATTTCCAATAAAATCTGAAGGCCAGGTAAACCATTCTTCTTTGGTGGCCTATTTGGGTTAATTGACATAAGATTTCCATTACATGTTACAAATGATTATCCAGTTCCTGAGTATTTGTGCTGCTGCAGAAAGCTTTTGCTGTTATAAGGGGTCCCCTGATGGATGAAGTGCACCAAGAGCTCAACTCCTGGATATATCAGGTATTGTAGCATTTAGAAACGGGCAATTTGATTTTCTGTATTGTCTATACTACATTGACATAAAGCTCTTGTATGCAGGTCACCCGTGTATACAAGGAGAAAGAACATGCTGAAGTCGAGTTTACTGTAAGATGCCTCTTGGCTTGATACTATGTATTATGAGTAGTTTTCTGTTGATCATTAGTAATCACCTAGTTATATATTCTTCGATTTGGTACTAGATTGGACCTATTCCGGTGGATGATGGTGTTGGGAAAGAAATATAGCCCAATCACAACTGCATTCAAGACAAACAAGACATTATATACTGATTCTAATGGGAGAGACTTCATCAAAAGGGTATATAAATATTTGGCTATTTTTGAACTTCGGGTATCCAATGTTTGCTGGCTGATAAAAATCCTTATTTTTAGGTTTGTGATTTCAGAACAGATTGGGACCTACAAGTAAACGAACCAGTTGCTGGAAATTATTACCCAGTATGTTCCCATATAATATCTCAGTTTCACTTGTTTTTCCCTTGGTATTGCTGTGTACTCATGCTTGCTTAGATAAACCTTGGAGCTTATGTTGAGGATGAAAGTATGGAGCTATCAGTATTGGTAGATCGTGCAGTAGGTGGCTCGAGTTTAGTAGACGGTCAAATAGAGCTAATGCTCCATAGGTATGTATTTTCACCGTCATGCTGGCTAATCTTGTAGAACAATACCTAATACTTTTGGTAAGCTTGAAGTAGGTTATGCTTCGAGTAATTAATAAAAGATAATTTGATAATTAAGAAGAGATGTGCTGTATATATTAATATCATCTTCTTTGATTTTTAATATATTTTAGGAGGTTATTATATGATGATGTAAAAGGTGTTGGTGAGGTGCTAAACGAGACGATATGTGTTCAAGATGATTGCAAGGGCTTGGTGGTAAGCATGTGCTTCTTTATGCAGTCTCTTGCTGGTTACCCTAATTTCTGGGATGTGTATTCATGTATGGTGTTTTATAGGTCCAGGGAAAGTATTATATTAGAATTGATCCCAAAGGAGATGGAGCCAAGTGGCGTAGGACATTTGGTCAAGAAATTTATTCTCCACTACTTCTAGCATTTGCAGAACAGGTATGACAATTTTCTGTTAGTAGCCTTGGTCTAAATAAATGTTACCCTTGGATTCTATGTGTATCGAGATTATGTACTTGCAGAAAGGAGATGATTGGAAAAATTCTCATGTCTCATCCTTCTCAATGATTGATGAATCCTATAGCTTGCCAGACAATGTAGCAGTTATAACTCTACAGGTATACTTTCACAATAAGGTGCTCGGTTGACTTGTTAGTTAATGGGGCCATTCCTTGATTTAGATTGTCTTTTGATTATTTCAGGAGCTTGAAAATGGGAAAGTATTCCTTCGTTTGGCTCATCTTTATGAGGTTTCTTTTCAACTTTAACGAGCTGCATTTTAAGAAAACTGCAGCTTATTATTGTGATATTATATTGGGCTAAACTATGCCATGATATTATTATATATGACTAAACTATGCCAAGAAGTATCCAACTGGTCACATATTTACTATTGTGTAAGTCCAACTTCCAAACCTTCCATTGTTTGCGTCAAAATTTTGATTCATTGCTATCAAACATATGTAACCGTTTTTTTTTTTTTTTTTGACATGAGCTCCCATGTCATTACAACCGGCACCACGACACCACTTCACAATTTATAAAAGATTGTATACATACAATAACAATCGATGGAAACTTTGATATACACAACAGAAAAATGCAACTTAGCTAGATACATCCTGTGCACATGGTCTTATAAATTATAATATTTTGTCAGGCAGCATTGATATGATACTTAAAGGTGGTTTGTTTTATGGTTTTAAAGGTGGGGGAAGACAGAGATTATTCTGAAATGGCAAGTGTCGAGCTGAAAAAGCTGTTCCCAAATAGAAAGGTATTACGGACGTGTATGTTGGCTTTGTTTGATACCAATTGAGACAAATTTGTCCATTGATGTGTGTGTTTATATTTGCAGATAAGCAAGGTGACGGAGATGAATCTGTCTGGTAATCAAGAACGAGAGGAAATGGAGAATAAGAGGCTAAACTGGAAAGTTAAAGATTCATCAGAAGCCAAGATCGTGAGGGGAGGTGCTGTTGATCCTGAGAAACTAGTTGTGGAACTTGGACCCATGGAAATCCGAACATTCTTCATCGACTTAAATTATCTTAGGATTTTTGGTTCTGAACAATGAGATGAAAACTGTATGTCATGTGGACTTTCTTAACTTGTTTGTTTAGTTTTGTTTGCTCTTCTTTTTGTTCATCCATTTGGATTAACGTGTCTTTGTACTGGTGATGTCTCGGAATTCAAGAAATGAAAGAAGTGCAACAATCAAAATGGGATCTCTTTACCTTGTTGCTTTTTAAAGAAAGCTTTAAGCTTATTTGGTTCACACTTCGCAGAATGATTTTGAAAGGAAATTGGAACTGAAATTTAAACGATGAAATTGGAACCTATAACTTTTGTGATTCCGTTTTGTTTGAGAATTTGTTAAAGGAATTTGTCATTATTGACGAGTCTTCATAGCTCAAGCTTTAAACTCGGACTCGATAATTAGCTTGAACTTCAACTGCTTGACCTCAAAATATTTATACAAGATATATTGTTATCGAGATTTATACAAGTAGTTACAATTTCTCAAACTATTATTAGTAAATGGTAAAATAAACTTTTTACTGTTCACTTTTGACTCTTGTCATTGAGGTTTCAAATCGGTAAATTTCATAATTTTCTATGTTTCCTATGAAACTTAGCAACCCATACACGACCACAACCTTTATAAAAAAACGATGTTTTCCTGTTCCTTTTCCGTTTTCATACTACACCACAGCCACAATCCCGCATTCTCCGGACGCCACAATTATCAAAACAGGTTTCAACCCACACACATCACGCACCAACTTTCACCTCAATCATCTTATTTCAAATGGCCATCTTTCCCAAGCCCACTACCTGTTCGACCAAATGCCTCACCCAAATACTTTCTCTTTAAACACTTTGATTTCCGGGTACGTCAAATCCGGCGATATTACTCGTGCAAAACACTTGTTTGACAACATGGTTGACCGGACCGCGGTTTCTTGGACGATATTAATTGGTGGGTATTCGAAATGTAATCGACCTGTAGAAGGGTTTAAGTTGTATACCGAAATGTGTAGGTGGGGTATGCGTCCGGATTATGTGACGTTTGCGACACTTTTGTCTGGTTGTGATGAGACCGTGGCGACGAAAAATGTGACTCAAGTTCATTGCCATGTTGTTAAGTTTGGGTTTGATGAGACGGTTATGGTTTGCAATAGTTTGGTTGATGCTTACTGTAAAACGGGTACCCTTGAGTTGGCTAACCGGCTTTTTATGGAAATGATGACGAAGGATTGTGTGACGTTTAATGCGATGATAACTGGATACTCGAATGTTGGGTTGAATAATCGAGCGATTAGTTTGTTTATTGAAATGAAAAGTTTAGGTATGATGCCTTCTGAGTTTACTTTTGCAGCAGTCATATGTGCTTGTATGGGGCTAAATGATGTTAATCTTGGAAAACAGTTTCATGGACTTGTTGTCAAAGATAACTTTGTTTGGAACGTATTTGTGTCCAATGCGTTTCTTGACTTTTACTCGAAGCATGAATTAATAGACGATGCAAAAAGACTTTTTGATGAGATGCCGTTGCTAGATTGTGTATCTTATAATGTGATCATAACTGGATTTGTTTGGGCTGGAAGATTGAAGGAATCGTTGAATCTTTTTCGTGAATTGCAACGGACTAGCTTTGACAGAAAACAATTTCCTTTCGCAACAATGCTGAGCTTAGCAGCAACTGAAGGTAATCTAAAAATGGGCTCGCAAATCCATGCGCAAGCCCTGGTGACAGAGGCCAATTTTAATATTCTAGTCGGGAATGCCTTAGTGGATATGTATGCAAAATGTGATAGATTTAAGGAAGCTAGTGTGATCTTTGCTAGCCTTCCCCAAGGAAGCTCTGTTCCGTGGACTGCTATAATATCGGCATACGTTCAGAAAGGTAATTATGACGAAGCTCTGCAGCTTTTTAAGCAAATGCGCCAAGCCCATGTTTATGGAGACCAGGCAACTTTTGTAAGCACTTTAAAAGCTTCTTCAAACTTGACGTCTCTTTCACTAGGGAAGCAATTACACTCTGCTATGATGACAGTAGGCTGTATGTCGAACGTCTATTGTGGTAGCTCTCTAGTGGACATGTATGCAAAATGCGGGCACATAAAAGAAGCAATACAAGTGTTCAAGGAAATGCCTAGTAGGAATATAGTCTCTTGGAATGCAATGATCTCGGCTTATGCACAGGAAGGCGATGGTGAAGCCACATTAAGAACCTTTGAAGAGTTAATCAAATCGGGTCTCCACCCAGATTCAGTGACCTTTTTGGGTGTTTTCACTGCTTGTAGCCACTGTGGGCTCGTCGAGGAAGGGCTTGCACACTTTAAATCTATGACTCAAAAGTATAGAATTGTTGTCAAAAGAGAACATTACGCATCCATGGTTGATCTTTTGTGTAGATGTGGACAGTTTAGTGAAGCTGAGAAATTAATGGATGAAATGCCATTTGAGCCAGATGAAATCATGTTGTCTTCCGTCATGAGATCTTGTAGGGTTCACAAGAATCAAGATTTTTCCAAAAGGGCTGCAGATGCACTCTTCAATATGGAAGTTCTTAGAGATGCCGCCCCATATGTGAACATGGCTAATATATATGCAGAAGCCGGTCAATGGGAAGACGTTAGTAAAGTGAAGAAGGCAATGAAGGATCGGGGAGTTAAGAAAGTTACTGCATACAGCTGGGTTGAAGTGAACCACAATGTTCATGTTTTAACTGCAAATGACAGAACCCATCCTCAGATTGAGGATATTAGGAAAAAGATTGATATGTTATGGAGGAAGATGGAAGACGAAGGGTACAAGCCAGACACAAGTGTCATCCTTCAAAATGTGAATGAGGACGTTAAAGTAGAATCTCTAAAATATCATAGCGAGCGGTTGGCTATCGCATTTGCACTTATTAGCACACCAGAAGGATCACCCATTGTAGTAATGAAGAACTTGAGAGCTTGCGTGGACTGTCATGCTGCAATCAAGATTATATCCAAAATTGTTGGGAGGGATATCATAGTCAGGGACTCTAGCAGGTTTCACCATTTTAGAAATGGATGTTGTTCATGTGGGGATTATTGGTGATTGCATTGACGCAACAAAAGACCAGCTTCTGTTCTCTTGATCGACATGGTCAACAGAAAGCTACATGTGTTTGTAAGGAATCAGGTATTAAGCAAAGCCACGGGTGAAGAAAGAAAGGAGAAAAGAGAACATGACAAAAGACCATGGCGGTATATATCTCTGTTTTCTCTTTTTATTTGATTACATATAAAACTGGCATTTCTTTCAGTGACATACTGACATGGTTCTCATGTTCTGTCCTACTCAGACTGGATCCACATAGATTCATGATTTAAGAGACTTGACTTATGGAGTGATTCATATTGTCTCTAATAAGAAGTAAACACTCCTACCACAGACTCTAGATATTCTAAAACCAATGTTTCCATCAATTTTGTGGCACATACCCCTCTTATCCTTTTTGGTCAAATTAGTTATCTTACATCACTTAAAATGTACATCATAAAGAGCAAGCATGTCTAACTCTTAAAAAAGTACTTCATATATCTGATCATAACTAAATGTATTAGTTGTGAAGCGAGTTTTTTATCGTGGAGTCATGATAGCAAATTACCGGGGTAGTTGGGTTGGTGGCACAGGCTCTGTAGCAGAGATATCAGGATTAGCAATCACAAAATGCCACCCATAAGTTTCCATGCCTGTGCAGAAGTAAAACAGCCTATAACACTTTTCAAAACATCTTCCAAACTATATCAATATCCTAAGAAACACCGTTTAGGATTCAGGTGATTAGAAGTAATTTAAAGTATATATTGACATAACAAATCACCTAGAAGAATATTTAAAATAAAGTATGCAACCTAAGAGATATAAGTATTCAATAATTCTTAGATGCATACAGCTTCCATCATGCGCAGTTCATCAATTGCAACAATTCGTTCATTTATTTTCCGTAAGATTTATGTATAAATTGTATGTTAATCCATTTTGCATATATATAAAGTATTTTTGGTATTGTATTTGGTCCACAATCTGTGGTTGAATTGGAATCGAGAAAATTGTCTTAAAACACTCCCTCCCTTATTTTGGTCTAAGGGTTACTTACTTTTCACTTACAGGCAATCACTTCTATTCATATGTGTAGTCAATAGTCATAGTAATTTTCCTGAGTATTTTGCATAAGTAAACTAGTACTTATCCCGAGCCTATGTGAACTTTGATGATATGGAACTTTAGATCATTAATTAACCCAAAAAGAACTCAGACAAATCTGGTATTCTAGTGGCAATTTGCTGGAGTTACTGTGAACCCGGCTGACCCTGTTTCCATCTGAGAGTTGTATCTTCAATGTATTTGTTGAATTGTTGAGCATAAGTATAGTTAAACCAGGTTCAAGTTTAAAAACTTTCAAACATGAATAAATTACCATTATGTCAGTTTTTACATTAGCACTTGCAATGCAATTGACATTGAATTGCTTTGTCTTGATATTTGATTTGTGTTCATAGAGTTAGCAAATAACTTTATTCATTTGATATCATGTTAATAAACTCGTCTTTGTTAATCAGATCAATCATGTGCAACTATGAAAGTATCAATTATGTTTCTGTGGTATTTGCTGAAGGAGCAAATTGCCAGGGGATCGGTCCTTATGCTACTTGGTTGCGCCTGCAAGTCTGGATTCCATGCACGTTTCAAGAAGTATGACTCTGACAATTGATGGTCCAAAGTAAACCACCAGGTATGGTGTGTATAACTTCAATTTCAAAGGGAAAGAAACAATCTTATAGGTACTCTGAAAGTTTTTTGAGATATCGAATTATCATGTTCACGGTTTACTTGATTTTATGCATGCTCTGATCATTTGGTTATTCTTTATCTTCGTAGAGATTACCTTTTCATAAGATACTTACAACTCAGTATCAGAAATAACAAATTTACGGGTAGATAACAAATGCATAGTGAAAATCTACACTGTACAACAAATAACCTAAACACAACTTACAAAACCAAACAAATGTATATTATCTTCAATAGCCACAGCATTCATCTAAGATGCAACAGAAGCAAAGGGCAGCCATACTGCAAAGTGCAAAACAAAACGACGCGTTCAATTCCATTGTTAATATCGATTAGTAGTTACTGGCATCACTGAAATATGATCAGGTTGGATGTACATTAAACGTAAAAGGAAACTAATGATATGACATATATATTTTATATATAAAAACATACCAGCCCCTAAGGAAAGAGGAGCAGCCATCGTGATCGTCGTAACATTCATGTTCACAGTGGTAAACTTGGTAAGGTGGTGGCTGAGGTGGGGGTGGGTAATTTTGAGGGGCAAAGTATCCTTGATAACCCGGACGCTGGGGTGATGGTGGCGGATAAGAATATCCGGTCACTGGGCCTCCTGCTGATGGGTCATGGTATTGGTAAACACCGGCATATGTTGATGGTGGTGGATAGCCTGTATTAGAATATGGTAGTTGTGGTGGTGCTGATGGATATCCTGGTGGGGGAGGAGGGTATATGGTATTTGAGGCATATGTTCCTTTTATTATTATTCATTCATTGTTCAATAGACAAAACAACACAATAAATAAATACAGAAATAAAATTGATAATGGATCTTTAAACGTTACAATACAACTTTATGAAATCAAGTTGAAGAATTGAAATTGAAAGATTATATAAAAGTACCTGATGATGGTGGTGGGTAATTTGGATTACTCATTTGTTGTTTATATCTGTGGAATCAGATGAGATCGAATGAGATCAGAGATGACTACAACAACAGAAAGAGCAAGGAAATTAGTTATTAGTATAGATAGATTGGTTTTTGTCAAAAAAGAAAATTAATTATGGCTTGAATCGGATATATGTTTTTGCCTACCTAGTCCCCCCTGTTTTTGCTCCTAATTACCTTATCATCAACGGTTATCGACAAATCTAAGGATGTGTTTGGTTTTATATGAATCGGAAAAGGAATATATATATGGTTCAATCTTATAAAATGGGTATCAAATAGTCAAGTTCCAAACCCACACAAGGGTGGGAATGGGTATCAAATAGTCAAGGTTCAAACCCACAACAGGGTGGGGTAAATGTATTTATGATCGTAGACTGGTAGTATTCCAAAGCAAATTATTTGTCGCATTTATGTTGGATTTTGTTAAAATAGAAACTAATACGAGTAGTATATTGGATTTGTAACTTTTATTGGATGAAATAATTGGCTTTCTCTTGAAATTTTAATCAGATAAATACACGAATTGGTAAATTGTAAATCAATTGGGTTGGATCAAATAGTTGGAATCTTTGTCTCTCGAGATGGAGGTCAAATGTTCGATCTTCATAAAGCCTTTTTCTAATTTTGATGAAAGCTAAAAGCAGTTGAAATAAACTGAAGTTAAATTTACGGTTAAAAAAAACTAAATATTTCATATGTAGATAATTAATAGCAAAAGGAAAATGATAAATCTTTCAAAAAATTAGCCTAATAATCCTTTTAACTATTAGATTGACACTTGACTAGATTAAAGATGAAATTAGAAAAAATAATAAGTGGATTACACTTGTCATATTTTAAAGTTATTAGAAGGATTATTAGCAGGGCCGGTCCTGAATTGATTGATGCTCTGGGCGAGACGACTAAAGATATGCCTCTACTTAATTTTGTAAACATATAAAAAGTTATTTGTTAGGAGTTTGGAACATAATTATAGAGACTCATCCCAAAGTCGGTTTTTATAAGTTACTCGTATTTGTTAAGGAGTTTGGAACATAGTTATAAAGACTCATCCCAAATTCGATTTTTATAAGATTAATAATAAATGTTGATGAAATAATCTTAAGTTGAAAGTTAACCTACATATATATATATTCAAAAGTATTGTTTTCCTCATTTTCTTGAAATTAAACATCATTATCTTGTTAACGACTGAAACTATATTTTGAGGTTAGTGAAAGGATTATTATTTATTAAGCTAATTTTCAAGAGAAAAACAAAAATCTCATAAGGTTGTTCAATTATTAGCAGCAAGATGACAAAACTTTGTAAATCTAAGGTAGTACCCAATGAAATGAAGTCAAGTGGGATGGTGACTGTTGTTGTTGATCACGCAATAATGGAAACAAACGTGTCCCCACAAGGCATAAAGTTTTAAAAAAAAATACCCACGTGGGCCCAACCCCACAATCTTTAAGTAACACCCTTCCAACTTCAGATGGGTGGTCAAACAATCCATCACCACCAAAATATGTCCACTACTACCAACATTGGTTTTCATGGCATATATCCTAAGAAGAAGAAGATAAAAGTCAAACATATGACCACATCATTACCATCTTATGTTTTCAATGTTACTAGATTCAAGCCATTGTTGTTATATTGTTGTGCAAGTTCAACCACACAGCAGTTTGAGAAAGTTGGTCGTTTGAGGTTGAAAGACTACTTTAAACAATCTAGTGATTTGTTGTTATTCAAAGGTGGTGGTGGACCTCCACGTTGGTTTTCCCCATTGGAGTGTGGCGTCTCTTGCTTAAATAACTCGTCCCCGCTCTTGCTCTCTTTACCAGGTACCTTTCTTTCTTTCCCCAAGTAGCCCGAACAGAGATATATCCTCCCTGTGTACTACGATTACTTATTTTTGTAACAAATGGTATGTTTTGTTCCTTAAAAAAAAAAGGTAGAGTAAGAAACTAGGAATCTATATATACCAACAGTGAGTACTTTTTGTTAGCAAACGTACTCATCATCAATAATTTAACAAATAGAAATGTACACTTGTATTAGTATCAATTAGTGCCCAGAAAGAAGTCGAGTTTATATATGTAGTTGCCTGCCTTAAGTCGCGACTACCTACTGTGGATTATCTGATGGATGTTAAAAAGGTTAGTTACCATGTTTGGTGCTCATTTACTAGGTCTAGTCTTGTTACAGGTTTTTCTGCTTAATTAGTCCACTTTCTTTGTTGCTTTCAAATAAAGTTAATAGCATAGAGTACGTACATGATCGATTTTTGCAGGGGTGGATGGTAATGGGCTTTCACTTCTTTTGCATCATCAACGCCTTGGAGAGTAAGTACCACCTTTTAACTTAATTATCATCACTTTTAAACAAAAAATAAAGCTAATTAATTATGGAGTCATCATACATCTTCAAAACACCATCTGCTGGGTCAATGCACCAGTTCTTATATATCTAAAATATATCATTGTACTTTGAAAACCTGCAATTACGGTCACTACTCACTAGTAACATATCGATTTCTCAATCCGGTGACAAGGCGATGATGTACCCATTAGTTATCAATGTGGGAGGTTTAAAAAAAAGTGTTATGAATGAGGTGGATTCTTGTAAAAAGTATAATGACCATAGAGACAACTAACCCATTTCTAAAATGTGGATACTCATGTAGTATCAGTAGCAAGATTTCAGAATGAGTTAAATGTAGTGGGTTTTTGAATGTTGGGTTTTTACTTAAAGGTAGTTTATTAGTACAATGATTTTGTTATAAGCTAAGATTGTATAATGACTGAGGTGGATTTTTCAGAAGAGTAAGGTGATCATAGAATGTATCAAGTCTATACTAAATTTATCTACAATAAGATTGTTTCTGATCTACATTTTCCGTTCATTGACTGTAGGATCTTCGATATATGGTGCTTACATATACCTACCACAGATCGAACATCCTTTACAGGTTTCCAATTTCCTCTTGCTCTCACCAAAAAATCTTCATCATGTTTGTGTCTTATTTTTATGATCCAGTTGAGTTGAACTCGTACTATGTATGCATCTGTATGTCATTTACTCCTTTTGTTTCTAATTGTTTTAACATGCTATGGCTAACATAGTGTATCTATCTTCGTTTGGACCAGATCTTGTGAAGTTTGTAGAAAGCACTGTCAGATCTGAAAATAACCGTTTTCCAGACCGACCGATATATCTTGTCGGCGAATCACTTGGTGCATGCATTGCACTAGCCGTGGCTTCCCGTACCCCAAATATTGATATTGTGTTAGTTTTAGCCAATCCAGGTAAATATCTTGTTACTGCAGCTCATCGTGTATATTGGAAACTTATTTTTTCTATTATTGAATGTATGGGTTTTATGAAGCTACAAGTTTTGGGAAGTCACAGTTGCAGCCTCTAATACCTATATTGAAAATCTTGCCTGATCATATTCGGCCCGGTCTTCCTTATTTGATGAGCTTAATGACAGGTATTTTGTTATTAAATTTTAAATTTCTTTTCTTGATAAATCTACATTTCTACATTAATCAAACACTGTATATACAGGCATTCCTTCAAGAATGGTGGCGTCCACTGCAGCGAAAGGACTTACTGCACAACAAACAATCACTGATCTATCGGAAACTGTTACATTATTGTTCACTTACCTCTCTGTAAGATCTAAAGTCAAACAGTCTTCCATGGTCTTCATGTCTTGGATAAATTGTCATTCATTGTTTATTTTCTAAAAGATCTGATGATTGAGGTTTGTCAGGACCTTGGAGATGTGTTAAATGTTGAGACGATTCTTTGGAAGCTGAAGTTACTTGAATCAGCATGTGCATATTCGAACTCATGTTTACATTCTGTTTCAGCTCAGACATTAATACTCTCGAGGTCCCACCTCTCTAATCTTTCTGGTTTCCTTACTGGTTTTTGCTTCAGTAAGTTTTACCATCTTTATGAGGTTTTACTGTCCTTAATATTCTCAGCGGGAACGATCAACTGTTGCCAAGTCTCGAAGAAGGGGAAAGACTTCGACAAATTCTGCCAAAATGCCAGATACGTTCATTTAGTGATTGCGGTCATGCACTGTTTCTGGTAAGGTGAAAGTTTAAAGAAAATACATGTAATCTACTACTTTATAATTGTTGATGTGAACACCAATTTTCTATACTACCAAAATATTATAGTCAAATTTACCATTTACTTGTACAGTATTTATAACATTATTGTAACAGGAAGAAAGTTTTGATCTGGTAACAGTCATAAAGGGTGCTGGTTTTTATCGGCGTGCAAAATATATAGATTATGCCTCAGACTTTTTACCTCCAAGCTCTTATGAAATCAAAGAAATGGTAGATTCTGTAAAGTAAGTTGACTCTGCTCCTTTGACCTGATCTCAACTTTTGAGTTGTGTTTTCTCCTGACTGCTCGAGGAAGCTAAAAAGACTAAAATTACTCTTTTTTTCCTAATGAAATTACGTTGCTTAATTTACTTAAGATGGTTGGATTTTGCTACTTCTCCTGTGATGCTGTCAACTTTGGAAAATGGGAAGATTGTGAGGAATCTATCTGGAATTCCTTCTGAAGGACCAGTATTATTTGTGGGCTGCCACAATATGTTAGGATTTGAAGTGATTCCTATGATTCGCCGCTTTATAATTGAGAGAAATATTATTATTAGGGGAGTAGCACACCCAATGTTGTTTATGAAGTTAAAAGAAGGAAGTATGCCTGATTTAGCAACATATGATGTAACACGAGTTTTGGGTGCAGTTCCTGTATCAGCATCCAACCTCTACAAACTCTTTTCCATGAAAGCTCATATTCTCTTGTATCCAGGCGGTGTGCGTGAAGCTCTTCATAGAAAGGTATATTTTCTTATCCAGATGACGAAATTATATTCCCTTTTAATATTATCCATATGTAATTATATCAAGGAAATATGGGCTAATTGCTTCTAAAACCCAACCAACTTGCCTCAAACATTATTACAAGGTAACTATTTTCTCACTAACTAAAGGGTCCAAACCTTCAACTTTTATGTTCTGGATGACTAGTAAACTATGCAAGTACCTAGTTAATTTGATTGCAGATGTGGAAATGATAATTTTTGGCAACACTCGCCAACCTTTTCGTTACCTTATACTTGAAAACAAATGAAAGTTTGTTACCGTATAAAAAGTTATGTACCTAAAATGAGAACTTTTTGAAAGTTTGTACCTTTTTATGAGTGAAAAATAATATGTAGTGCAGAATAGAAATTTGAGGGAGTTGCTTACTTTATATTTAGATTATCCATGGAAGATATAGTGTTTGAAAGCCAAAGCGATTCGTCCTGGCGGCACCATTCCCCCAATACTTAATGGTCATTGGGGAAGGGTCTTGTGGGTTCCGAAGGAACTGCAGGTCAAGGGTTGCCCCACAAACCAACCTTTTCGCTAAATATAGCGATTGAAATGATAGATGTTTTTTAAGCTTTTGATGGATATTAGTCTTTAATGTATTCAGGGTGAGGAATACAAATTATTCTGGCCAGAGCAGTCAGAGTTTGTAAGAATGGCTGCTAGATTTGGAGCCACAATTATACCGTTTGGTGCTGTTGGGGTAGATGATTATGCTCAAGTAATTCTCTATACTAGTCCTTTCCTTCAATCTGACAGTCGTTACAAAAAAAAAAAAAAAGAATCCTTTTCGAGTACTGTTTTTCTCTACCAGGTGGTACTAGATTATGATGATCAAATGAAGATTCCTTTCATGAAGGATCATGTCGAAAAAGTAACTGACGAGTCTATAAAGCTAAGGTAAGGAATGTTTGTTTTGTTTTTTAATAGATATATAACTTCTAAATGGTAAGTAACTTATATAGTTGGTGTCTTAGTGATATATAGGACTGACACCAAAGGAGAGATTGGAAATCAAGACCTACACATGCCGATATTTGTACCTAAAGTACCCGGACGTTATTATTATCTATTTGGAAAGCCAATTAAAACAGAAGGTATTCCATTTAGCTTTACAAATGTAGTTTGAGAATTTGTATTGAATTTATATACATATATTTGGTTTATATTTTGGTGTTAGGGAGGAGGGAGGAATTGAGGAATAGAGAGAAAGCACATGAATTGTATCTAGAAGTGAAAGGGGAGGTGGAAAAGTGCCTTAACTATTGTAAGACGAAAAGAGAAAGTGACCCGTACAGGAATATAGTACCCCGGCTAATGTACCAAGCCACTCATGGTCTGGAATCTGAGGTCCCAACCTTCGATTTTGATTAGTATTAGCATGACTATATGAAGCTATTCTTATTGAGGATCTTGCTTTGTTGGCCTGCTAGAATCTCATTCTTTCGTAACGACAAGTCTACAAGCCGTCATTGAGATGATATTGTGTCCAAATGTTGTTGTGCAAGTGTAATAATGAGGATAATAATCTCTTACGGACTATTGTGGTTAGTGTCAATGTAGATTATGAACTGATGGTAATCGTCTTCTTGGTTTGCCATAAGAGGGATGTTTGTTACAACTCTTTATATTCCTAACTACAAATTAATGATCATACTTACTAGTTACTGCCATCAATTCAAATTAATTAGGTATTTTGGATTTTCATTAAAAATTGAAGCTTACCAGGAACATCACTAAATCACCAATAAAAAACACACATATTAGCAAGATTTCAAACATCGTGAGCAGACCGAAAGTACTGGTGCTCCACTGCTCCAGCCGTTGTATACTGGGACACGGACGATGTTTATTCATGCAGGCGGACATGTTTCTAACATTAGGGGTTGAGCAAGGAACATTAAGGATGGAGCAAAGAGTATGAATAATGCATCTAGGCACCAAATTTTTAATGGTGGAAGATGTATCATCCTTTTCTGTAAAATATAGTATCAAATTCTTATACTTAATACTACATTATATAATTCTATATGATATAATTCTATTGCAATTCATTTTTATTATTGACAATTATGTTTCAGGTATAAAATATTTTCCTAAAAAAGTTTAGATCGGCCGAGAAATCCTGACCCTGTGGCCTTTTAGAAAAACAAAAATATAACTTTGATGTAAGCAGGTTTTCAAGAAAGTCAAACATTTGACTTTGATTGCTGGTTATTTACAGACTTTTCGTTTACTATCCCAAGGTGTTTACTTAATAATTCAAACCTTGGTCTCCTTTGAAGTTTGAAGCCCCAAGGTTGCCTTATCATTAGGCCATTAAATCATAACCAAAATTTTAAAAGAATGCATCACATATGATGGCATAGTCCAAATCATTAATTCTGAAACTTGTAAATTTGTAATTTCACTTGAATTCAGTAGAAGTTGCACTGAAAACTATCACGCACAAGGAAAGGAAGTAGCGTTGAATATGTAAAGAGATACATATAGGGCTAATTGTTTGGACTATGTTTGTCCATTTCAAGGGAACTGTAAACTATACAAACTACATATGTATCTAATCCGAACTTCGATTTGCCTCAAACATGGTGATACTATTCAACATCTTCAGAACCAAAATCGATCTCCCTCAATTTCAACAATAAAAACAACACGATCCCACACACAAACCCGAGTGCAGCACTAGACCCTGTGAGTGATACAGCTGCACACACAAGCATCACAAATGACTCTTCTTTTGAATTCATATCCTTTGATGCCATAGCCAACTCTATTCCAGCAAACAAAAGTAATGCGCCCAATATCCCAACCGGAAACTGGTTCAAAATTCTTACAAATGAGTTTCCGAACAGAAGTCCCAAAACCAATTTCCCTACTCCTAAAAGCACCACTGAAGCTCCAGTACGACCCCCAAATCGGTACTGACCCGCTAACCCCCCTGCACCGTGACATACTGGCATTGCCCCAAACCAACAACCCACTAGATTCATTAGTCCCACACTAACTGACACTGCGGTCACTGATACCTCATGATCTGGAAATAGGTCATTAGACAGTTTACAAACTGCAATTACGGAATTCAATACGGAGAGCGGGATTTGAGGCACTGCACCTCTTAGAAAACCGGTTTTAAAGTCGTCCCAAGTGATATTTAAAACGTGAAGCTTTGAGGGACCTAATTGTAAGTCCGTGAAAATAGAAGGGTCTATAATGAAACACAATGCTATTCCAACTAGAAACACAATTAGTGCAGAAGGTATAGATGAAAGTAACCGAAGTCTCCGTCGAACCCGGCGTTTTCCGGCAACAGTGTCGACGTTCTCGTAAGTTTCACCTGAACCAGTGGTGATGATAAGAAAAACAATAGCAGACAGGGCTACAATTAATCCGTCTAACCCGATCCATGACCTTGCATCGCCTTGTTTATTCGCCGCAAAATCCTAACATTTATTAAAATACGAGTTAACATACGTGTACCTAGCCACACACAAGGTATGTGCAACAAAGACGTAAACGTTTGGCAGGCGGTTGACAACTATATGTTGAAGTGTCTACAGTTCCATATACCTAAACTTTAACCTGACCCATTTAGCCAATAGTGTCGAAAATATAAACCCTAATCCGACCCAATTATTAAACAGGTTAGCCGTGTCAACTCGTTTATGACCAAACTAAAATCAAAAGGTATTATAAGTTCAAATTCAATCACATTGTCCCTAGTACAAAAAATACAAATTCAACATCAAAACTCGCATAGGCTTATATATAACCTCATAAACACTCATAACCGTACCTAGTATATAAATCCAAAATTCACTACATATCCTATAATTAATAACCACACTGTAATATACACCTAAAAAATACAAATTTATATATGCATTTTTTTTACAGTTTAAGCCCCTGAACTTCTTGACACGTTTCTATAAGCACCTATCACTTTCCCATTTACATTATAAAGACAGTTAAAATCAAAAGTATTGGTACGTATATCATCTCCCTTTATTATCGATACAAGTTTAATTACCTGATTATATCGAACATATTTAATAGCGGTGAAAGCAAAAGACAGCCCTTGAGAAAGCTGAACACCCCGGACAACCGGCAACGGGATAAACCAGTAAAGAAAGGACATAAGACCAGTAGCACCAAGGAACAAAAGAACAGAAGCTGTACAGATCCCAGCTGCAGCGATCTGAGAAAGAGTAAGCAAAGGTTGTTCAGAAATGGCGACAGAAGCGATGGATTTCATTGGCTGAACAGGCATAGGGATACCGAATAAAAGGCCAGTTGAAATATTATATAAGGCAGTGAAAATAAGGGTAGTGCCAAGATCAAGTTTGGAGACAAGGGTGAGGGCTAATACTATTGGGATGTATGTTCCAAGATCACCTACTGACCCACCTAGTTCTGACCATATTGTGGTTTTGTGGAGCTGGAGAGATGATGTGGCGTTTGATGGGATTTGTTGCCACCAGTGACGGCGGTGGTCGTGGCTGAGGAGTGGTGTGGTGGTGGTTTGTGATGATGGTGGTGGTGGTTCTTCATCCATGTTTGCCGGCCGGGAGATGGTTGAGGATGGAATGGAAATATAGAGGGTCAAGGATTAGAAAGGAGCTATAGTTAAAGAAACAGCTCCTGGACTGCATCAAGAGCTGGGGTGACTCTCAATTTCTGATCAGTCCCTTTTGGAAATTCCCAAAGACTTCGAACATAAATGGAAAATATATATGTAACATGTGAAATTCTATCTTATCTTATTATCATTTATTTACTAGCGTGGTACCCGCGCAATGCGGTGACGGTGGTGGGGACGACTGTCTAGTGGTGTCGGTGACGGTATTATTGGTGGTGGCGAGGGATGTAGGTTGATGTAAAGGTGATAATGGAATATTTTAGAAGATAAATGCTTAAAGTATTAATTATTAAAATATGGGTTTAGTCCAAGGTCTCCGGGGGTGTTTCACTAAACCTGCTATGCGGGGCCCCGGGGAGTTTACTCCAAGGTCTCGAGTTCGAACCTTGGTAGGTTCTTCTCGACGGTATTTTCCAATTAAGGAGGTGGTATGGTGAGAAAGGCTATTTAAGATCCGCTTAGTGCGGGACCCTTTCGTTGTGCGATTAACACACATCATACGCGTCTGAGGTAAAATTCACTTGTCAAAAAAAAAAATTAAAATATGGGTTTAGAATGTAAATTAATTCATTAAGGACAAATTTGGTAATTTATAAAAACTTTTTCCATAATGGGTATTTATTAAGAGTAATTTAGTACTTTTGCATCTAATCATTTTTTAACATTTTCTTTAAATAGGGGGTTGATAATTATTATAAAGGAGTATAGATTATTAGCATTTTTTATTATATTTTTTGTTACAACTAATATAATAATAATAATAATAATAATAATACCTATATAGAAAAACTATGCAAACGGACGACAAGCTACGTCACTACTCACTACTTCATTTTAATAGCAAATCATATCCTACGAAAAATTTAACCCTTGGTCCCCAAGAGACGAGAAATTATTATGAACGACATTTATACATGTTATATTATTACGTTATATTTTTTTGTTTATCTTTACTTCTATATAAAATAAATACTCTCTCTCACTTTTCAACTTTTTATGTTGCCACCAGTGACAACGGTGGTGGTGGCTGAGAATGAGTGGTGTGGTTGTGGTGGTTTGTGATGGTGCTGGCAGTGATTTTTCATCCATGTTTGCCCGGAGATGATTGGGTGGAGATGGAAAGGGTCAAGAAGGAATCATATTTGTGATTTCGTAAAAACTAAGGGACCACAAAATATAAATTTACTTTATAATTTTGCTTTGCAAGCATCTATGTTAGGTGTTACTAGAAGCATATAGGTTTAACCAGCACGACTAGTTTGATAGACCCCGTGAAAGATTCGGTTCAACTTATAAACCGGTTTTTAAAACATTGTCATTATTATTCTATTTAATTTAAGGAAATAGGTTGATCAAGTTTTATTTTTCTTCTTTTTTTCTACTATTATTTGTTAAAAAAAAAAATATTTGGATAAATTTGATCTGTCTAGCCAATAACTCAAGATCCACACAAATCTAAATTATTTGACTTTAATTATTGGTCAATGATAATACTTGTACGACGTATAATGCAATAATGATTGTAGAAAAGTGACTATAGTTATTACCCAAAGTTACCAACAGGCATCGGGTGGGTCTAGTATGTTCTCTACAACTCCTAATATTGTGGGTTTGAATTGAAAGTGATGACCAAATCATATTCAACCAATAAAAATAGAGACAGTTTAGAAAAACAAATGAAAGGAAAGAAATCAGACAGACAAACAGTCAGACTTTTATATCTGGTTCAAAAGTAGAAGACAAGTCTACTACGACTACTTTCAGACCTTGATATCACATAATATATACATATATATATCTATATCTAAATTTGTACTTATTACAGTCAGTTACCATTTATCAACCATATCTATCCATGGCTGCTGCTAACATCAGCAAGATTGGTAATTACAAGCTTTCTTATTGTTATTCACCTGCAGTTTTCATCCATCAGCATCTGCCTGCCACCACCCCCACAAGACCGCCTGCCCGAGTTTTATGTAATAAGTTTACTACTAGACTGCAGTCAGTTTCTGTCACTGCCACTGACCATTCACATCTGCCTA
Source organism: Erigeron breviscapus (assembly GCA_034093135.1). Taxonomy (NCBI): domain Eukaryota; kingdom Viridiplantae; phylum Streptophyta; class Magnoliopsida; order Asterales; family Asteraceae; genus Erigeron; species Erigeron breviscapus. Next base: position 121,650,988 of record CM067170.1, on the reverse strand, counting down.
CCACTACCCCTGTTTCCAATAATACCAATACTATTAATGGCAATAGTACCAATCTAATGGTTTACTCCAAACATATGATGGAGGACCGGGGCGAACCTCCTAGATGGTTTTGTCCTGTCGAGTCGGGTTCTTCTTCTCGATTACCCAACTCCCCTCTTCTCCTCTACTTGCCAGGTATGTGTAGTAGGCACCTATCTTCACATCACATTTTTGAAATATGTTTATAAACAACCACTACACAATACATGGAACAATTGATTATCCATCTATGTCTCTCATCTTAGGGATTGGTGGATCTGGGTTCGGTCTCTCATTGCATCATCGCAGACTTGGAGAGTAAGTTGTTAGGATATATTCAAGTATATACTTCTGTATTTGTACTCTTCACATTGCATCCCCGATAACTAGGTCCTAATATAATTGTCTTCTTCACGTTATCTATTTAGAGATATCTACATTAGTAAAAATCTTGCAAAGCCGATTACTACTAGGAATGTGTTGAAATAATCTTGACATAAATGGGTCACTTAATATAATTATGCATGTGATTTTAAGTCTAGTAGGTTTAGTAAGTTTTAAGTGCCTTGTTAAGTTAGTATGTTAGCATGTCTAGTAGATGGAGTCTAGTTATTTTATGGTTTATTTTTAAGCAAAAGTAGTCACTAGGTAGAAGTTTGCTTTTGTATGTTGGAAGTTAGTAGGTTTCTCTTTGACCGGCTCTTTAGGAGTAAAGTAGCAGTTATATGTGCACGTTCTAGCTTTGTATGGCTATATATATTAGCCTCTTTGTTTAATGAAAATAGTGTCTTTAGTAAGTTTTTCTTTTTGCAAGTTATCTTCTTTTTTATCTCTGCAAATACATATTCGTATATATATATATATATATAGTGAGTGTTTGAGTGTATATATTTGGGACTGAACCTACAGAATGTTGCTAATGATATTGTATATGACATGTGGTAAATATAGATGATGGATGCAGTGACTAATTTGTGTTTTTTTCATTCCCCTCACAAATGTAGGATGTTTGATTTATGGTGCCTTCAAATACCTTCTTCAGATAGAACTACATTTCAAGGTATCTTTTTATTACTCATACAATTTATGTTGTATGCAACCGACTCATGTCGACTTATTTCTTCTAATTTTGTGACAATAACTAGACCCTTTAGTGGCATAAAGCTATTGTACTAGTTTGATAAATAATATTCTGTTCTTGACTGCTTTATTGGTCGGACCTGCTTGCTGTAAAGTACAACTAAAGTATGATGTGGTACAGAACTAGTGAAGCTGGTTGAAAACACTGTCAAGTCTGAAAGCTACCGATCACCTGGGAGGCCAATATATCTTGTGGGGCAGTCTTTTGGAGCCTGCCTTGCACTAGCTGTCGCAGCACGCAATCCTGATATTGACCTTATTTTAGTGTTGGCCAATCCAGGTAAGCAATATGTGTTTCACGCATCAGTAAGAAACTTGTATAATGAAATTATGTTGAGTTTTGCCTATCCATTTACACGGTCTTTTTTGCAGCTACATCTTACAGTGGCTCCCAATTGCGGCCTTTGTTACCCATGTTAGAAGCCATGTCAAAGGAACTCGATGTCGGACTGGGATATATTCAGAATTTGATGGCAGGTGCTTTCGAATCATGCATTTTGAGTTTAGTTACTAGTTCCATTATTTACATAGTTGCTGTATATATATTCTCATGTTTCTAGTAAAAACCTTACTGTACACTAAATATGAAAAGGGATAAGATAAAACTTGTGATGCTTCTGAAATGATCGATTTTTCTTTACGTATATGAAGGCATGGCAGCAGAAACACTGGAGAAACGACAAATAGATACAATTCTATCAGAGGCTCTTGAAGCAATGTCTTCCGACCTTCCTGTAAGCTTCAGATTCTATGAACTTACTTGCAGTACACAGCTGATTACTAATGGAAGTAAATATATTAAATAAGTGGCCTGTATGGTGTCATTACATTTGTGTGGCATATCATAATTCTGTGGTTGCTATTTCTCGGGCATGTACATATGGTGGTTTCAGAAAGATTTTCTTTCTGAAATAGGTGAAAGTTTTGAGTTAATTTTTTTCTACCGAGAATTGTTGGTTGGATAAATTTTGTGATCGTCATAAAGTTGAGCTAACGGTGGTAATTTTTACCCTTTTACTAATGAATGGGTTAATTGGGTTATGTTCTATCTCTAATGGTTCAAATAGGTAAAGTAAAACTTTAAGAAGAATGCAGCCAAAACGGAAATGGGGCGAAATGGTTAGCTATTAAGATCAACAATTTTATGCAAAAGTGTTTAAAGTAAACCCAGATCATTTCAGTCCGCACCATAAGTTATCTTTTTTAGGTTAAATGCACCATAAGATATTTAATTTACATTTTTACCCAACCCACCCATTTTGTCACCTCTAAACTGAACTTTAGTCATATAATCAACAATTTTATGCAAAAAAGTGTTTTAAGTAAACCCAGATCATTTCAGTCCGCACCATAAGTTATCTTTTTTAGGTTAAATGCACCATAAGATATTTAATTTACATTTTTACCCAACCCACCCATTTTGTCACCTCTAAACTGAACTTTAGTCATATAAACTTTATCTCCTTAGTCATTCTTAAATACTAATAACAAATTCGATGGTTGTGGTTACAGGGTGTAACTGAATTATTTTCATTGGAGACACTTGTATGGAAATTGAAGTTGCTTGACACAGCCTGTTCATACACTAATTCACGCCTTCACGCTGTCAAAGCTCAGACCCTAATTCTCTCCAGGTTAACCATCTTCATTATTTAATTGATTGAACTAACTTCCACATACAGCATGCAACTATTAGAAAAACCCCACTAACTGTATAATGGTGTAACCACCGATGGTCAATTCTTTGAACTGATGTTCTCTGTAGTGGCAGGGATCAGTTATTACCAAGTCGAGAGGAAGGTGAAAGACTTCACCGTCTTCTACCAAAATCTGACATTCGTAAATTTGATAACAGCGGTCACATGCTTTTTATGGTAGGGACATAATCAGTTATCTTAACCGACATACTCTACACAACTATATGATTCAACTCGATGACTAATATCTTTCCCTTTTATAAACTTTCATATCTAAATATCGAACTTATCAAAATGTCCCAGGATCAAGAACGTGACTTGGTTACTATTCTAAAAGCCAGCGGTTTCTATCGCCGTACAAGGAATATTGATTATGTTCTGGACTATGTGCCTCCCACCCCATATGAGTTCCAGAAGGCAAGAGAATCTCACAGGTACCTCAACGCAACCTAACAAAGTTAAGCAGTTGTGTGATGTATTTACATATGTATTTAACTTCCAGATTTGTGGAGGAGGCTTTCTCTCCCGTAATGCTATCAACTTTGGAAAATGGGAAAATTGTTAAGGGACTTTCTGGGATTCCTTCAGAGGGTCCAGTTTTATTTGTTGGATATCACATGATGTTGGGCCTTGAATTGGCTCCTTTGGTTGCTCGTATTTTTTCTGAAAGAGGGATATTAGTGCGCGGAGTAGCACATCCGTTGATGTTTAATAAATTGAAAGAAGGAAGATTGCCTGATATATCAGAATACGATACATACAGACTTATGGGAGCAGTTCCTGTGTCAGCTACTAACCTTTTTAAACTCTTCAAATCAAAGTCGCATATCCTGCTGTATCCAGGTGGCATGCGTGAAGCTCTTCACAGAAAGGTAAGTTACTGGGTTTATTATATGTTAATCAATATTTTTATGTATGATTGAATCTTTTGAGTTTTTAGGGTGAGGAGTACAAGTTGTTCTGGCCAGAACAGTCTGAATTCGTAAGAATGGCTGCTAGATTTGGAGCCAAAATTGTACCGTTTGGTGTTGTAGGTGAAGATGATATCGGTGAAGTAAGAATTCTACTTTTATCATAAACCTGTCTAATATATTCTTGTTTCTAACCGGTTATTAACCAATAAAATTTGTTTATGTAGTTAATTTTTGACTACGAGGACCAAATGAAGATTCCCTATCTAAGAAATTTTATACAGGAGTTAACTGAAGAGGCAATACAGCTAAGGTACGACAGTCTTGCTTTAATAAAATTTGTCAGAGAGACGTTTAAAACAATATAGTTTACATCAGTTTGGGTTAAAATTTATTTCTTCTAGGAGTAACATTGATGGGGAGGTAGCAAATCAAGATGTACACTTGCCGGTGATGCGTCCCAAACTTCCTGGAAGGTTTTATTATCTTTTTGGAAAGCCAATCGAGACACAAGGTGTGTTTATGTATTTTTACATGACATGTGTTCAATTGTGGAAATAAATGATAGCGGTTGGTTTCTAATACGTACAGGCAGACAGAATGAGCTAAAGAATAGGGACAAGGCGCATGAGTTGTATTTAGAGGTTAAGTCAGAGGTAGAGAGTTGTCTTTCTTATTTACAAGAGAAAAGAGAAAACGATCCTTATCGAAGTATATTATCTCGTTTGATTTACCAATTCAGACATGGTCCTGAAAATGACATCCCAACATTTGAACCATAAGAATGATCATTTACCAGTCAGAAGTTTAAAGAAATTCTAGCCATGTTAGGCTAATACATACAGATAGATACATGAATAGATATGAAACAGATGTTGTAACCAAATTATTTGGAATGAAGAGTATAAGAGACAGATTCTCATCACATGAGAGTGCAAGCGTTACCATTTTTTTGAAAATCCCGTAAACAATACTGGGTGCTTTTGACTAGTTTTGGTGCAAAAAAATCTGTAAATCTTCTGTTATATATACATATATCTATATTTATATTTCTTGTTATTATTGCAGTATCAGTAATATCAAATTACTAACACATTATGATTATTGCTTGATTTGTATAGAATTTGATTTGCTTTGCTTTTTTCTATTTCTGTTATAGTGGAAATATTGATAGATGGCATGCATATGCACTTATTCCTCTTTGGCTATATATTAAAAGCAGTGTGCTTTCTTGTTGGTTATATATAGCAACAGAAGTGTATGTAAGCGCGAGCTAGTGCTTCCGATGACAAAAGTACCATGACACACTACCATATAGTGAAAAGAATAACAATCTTCATACGATATAAGCTATTCTTCTAACATGGTGAATTCCATTTTCATTCTATTTTCATGTATATGTAAAAAGCAGCTAAAAATGTTCATATGCTATCAGAGTATGTATGACTTGAATAAGGCACTTGATTCTAAGTTGTATTAGAAGGGCAGATATGCAATTTCTACTCATATAGTTTGAAATTTGTTTACGGATATTAGTTGGGTACTCGTTTGGTATAAATAGGAGCATTGTGTCTTGTTTATTAAGCTTAATCCATTAGGAGAAGATGAGTTGATACGTCTTATTCCTTTCTTTTGTAACTAGTTCATTATTGAGTCCTTGCTTGACAAATATTTTTTCCTAAAAACCGAACGTAAAGAAGTACAGAAAGCAATGTTTCAAAAGAGAAGTACAGAAAGCATTTATTGTGATGATAAAATGCAGCAACCATCCAAAATATTGTACTAACATTTTTTTCACTCTGTGACACCATGTCCGTGACCGGTAAGCTTTCTTGTTTTTCCCCTTTCATCAACCATCAATATGTTACTACGAGACTGCTCTCAACTTCACTCTCCGCGCCTACTCATGTAGCACATCCTTCTCAATCCCATTTTCAAAGTCTAAATAATCATATTCATGCTTCATCAAATGGAAATAACAATCTAACGGTTTACTTGGAACATGCCAAACAACTATTGATATCTGTAGACAGGGGACCTCCTCGTTGGTTTTGTCCTCTGGACTCCGGCTCCTCACGCTTACCTAACTCTCCTCTTCTCCTCTACTTACCAGGTATTCATGTACCGTTTTCTATATTCAACTACACATCTTTATGTTATATATATTACATACACATAATCTTCTGATACATGTATGTATTTTCAGGGATTGATGGATCCGGGCTTGGCCTTTCTTTGCATCATAGTAGACTTGGAGAGTAAGTGTTACTTATTATCCATTCTAAGGGATAGAGAACATATGGTTCTTCATTTGTAGTGTTCATGTTACATTCTTAACACAATTAATTCATCACTAATTTCTTTATCTAGATACAAACATATATGATATTAGTACCGAACCTGCTTTAACTAAGAATGTCTCTCATGTGTAATCATCACATATATAGTATGTTGCTTGATGGTGGAAGTTGTTATCAAAACAATAGAAATACATATTGGTTACGCAGTAACTTAAAGAGCATCTCCTTGCTAACGAGCTGTATATCTATGAGGGTATTCATTAATATATACAGTATATATTATATTACATGTCCTAAGGTTCGTTGTTATTAAAGAAGAAATGCCAAAAAATAGCAAAGTACTTTCACTTTTGTCTCAAGGTAGGTAATGTGGTTGGTTATGTACTCTGTAAGATACCAATATTGGTAATAAACTCTAAAAATTTGTTCCAATAGACGAGTAAGTAACATGGTAACCAGTGACCGGCTCAACCTGTAAATTTGATATTCTGAGGCAGTAAACTTTCAAAATTTGTACCATTCTAGGCGTTTACCTTTAATTAAATGCTGGAAATTTTGACTAATCTGTGTTCAATTCTTTCGCTTACAAATGTAGGATGTTTGATATATGGTGCCTACATATACCTGCTACAGATCGGACACCATTTCCAGGTTTTCTCTTTTTCGTTTTCTTCTTTTACCTACAGGCTACAGCTATTCTACTAGCATAGAATGTGGCAAAAATCCCATTCATTAAACTATGTTTTATATGGTATCTACTTCATATATTGTCCTACATGATTCTTTTTCTTCTCATGGTTCTTGCCGTTTTTCTAGATTTGAGAGGATATGTTTCATATACTTTATTTCTTAATTGGTCTATTGGTTCATCAGAACTCGTAAAGCTGGTTTCATGCACTGTTCAGTCTGAGAACTCCGAGTTACCTGAGAGGCCTATATATCTTGTGGGGCACTCTTTTGGAGCTTGCCTTGCACTGGCCACTGCAGCATGCAATCCTAACATTGATATTCTCTTAGTTTTGGCCAACTCAGGTGAGAAATTTCCGTTTCAAGAATTGGCTGAAACCGCATTAGCGTTTTAACTATCTACTTACACAGTTTTCTTTGCAGCTACATCTTACGATGGCTCACAGATGCGTCCATTGATATCAGTGTTAGACGCCATGTCAAAGGAACTTGATGTCCCCCTTGGTTCTATTCCGAATCTGATGACAGGTGGTTTTGAATTATAAGTTTTGATTTATTAGATACATGGTCATTTAAACTACTGCTCATAGGCCCAAGGTTTATAGGCATGGATTCAAGGGTGATAGCGGAAATCTCAAAGGCTATGGTACCATTGTCCTCTGATCTTCCTGTAAGCTATACATATTGAATACTCGATAGCTGTACATAGTCGAGAAGAGACAGAATTTTGGCTTTTTCCTTTATAATATTAATCTAAGACTTGTCTATCCATTATCATTAACAGTTTTTGAATAGCATGTCTTGGATGTCACCATACGTTTGTTGAATGAGACTTTTCTTATCTAAGATAGGGGAAAGTGAGGACTTATTTGTTCTAATGATTTTGTATAGATATGCTAACATGACGGTTATTATCAGAATTCTAAATTTAAAGACATTATCGAAATAGTTGTTCCACACAGTGATAACGGGCTGATGGTTGAGGTTACAGGGCCTAACTGAAGTACTTACAGTGGAGACTCTTGTATGGAAACTGAAGCTGCTTGATTCAGCCAGTTCATACACCAACTCACGCCTTCACAACGTCAAAGCTCAGACTCTAATTCTCTCTAGGTTTGCTATCTAAATGTTTTAGATTTCTTTTAATAAATACTTACATAGAACAAAGTTATAAGAACTCTGAAAACTTAAAAAAGGTGTTTTGCTATGATAACTCTACAATACAAGAAATTGTAGATGCTTTCTGTTTCTGACAACTTGTACTTGTCACTGCATAAAAAAATTCTTGTGGCCTACTAGTTGATATAGCATATCTGTACAGTGGCAGGGATCAGTTGTTAAGTGGAAAGGAAGGTGAAAGACTTCATCGTTTACTACCACGATCTGATATTCGTACATTTAACGACAGTGGTCACATGCTCTTTATGGTAGGGACTCCTTTTGTATACACATTTAGTCTTACCAATAAACTAACCATTTGGGTTACAGCCCAGTGGTCACCTGCCCCCTAAAAAGCGACTTGGTGGGAACACCACCCAGGTTCGAATCCCTGCAAAAGCATATTCGATCAGCCAAGGTTTCTGGGGTTTCACCGCCAGGCAGCGTTGCAGGGTCACTAGCTTGAGATGAAAAATTCCTCTAAGGGACTAAGGGGTTCCTGGTCATTTACCCTTTTTAGTCTTACCAATAAACTGTCTTTTGTCAACTTAATAGGACTTTTGTGTAGTCCTTTCTGCTCATCTATTAATCTTTGGACAACAATATGAGGCTTTCTATATATTGCCTATATGTTAAACTTATAAAATCTCTATTGTTCCACGATCAAGATCATGACTTGGTTACTATTCTAAAAGCCACCTGTTTCTATCGCCGTACAAAGAAGCTCGATTATGTGCTAGATTACTTGCCGCCATCCCCTCACGATCTTGAAAAAGCTAAAGACCCATTTAGATTTAGGTACCTCAGCTTAGCTTAATCACATGGGCAGTTGTGTTAACTTCCTCACACACACACACACACACACACACACATATATATATATATATAGAGGAAAGTTATTTGTAGTACATGTACTTTTTATAGTACATGTGTAAGTTAACTTACACACTTCTTCTTCCTTCTTTCTTCCATCTCCGACCACCACCACCACCACCATGATCATCTCCGACCACCACCATGATCCTCCGGCGACGGCGACCATCTCCGGCGAGACTTACACATGTGTAAGTACAACTTTTTTAGCATTTTAGGGTTTAAAATTTCTAGGTTTTTTCCTTCGCGAGACAACCACCAGCAGCCACCATCATCTCCGACCACCCCAACCACGGCGCCGGCGCCAGCAGCAAGGGCTTCGCCCGTACCGTAGCAAACCGTCACCATCTCTTGGATCGCCGCCCATCAAATCCATACGATTCCCATATGCGTCCCTTGACAGTCAGTTTAGAACGGATAAGGGCCTCTGGCCCGTACCGTATCCACCCGAAAATGAACCTGATTCTCGCCGGAAAGTTAACTTACACATGTGTAAGTCTCTCCGGAGATGGTCGCCGTCGCCGGAGGATCATGGTGGTGGTCGGAGATGATCATGGTGGTGGTCGGAGATGGAAGGAAGAAGGAAGAAGAAGTGTGTAAGTTAACTTACACATGTACTTTTTGTACTTTTTTTCCCCTTGTACTACAAATAACCCACCCCTATATATATATATATATATTATATATAATATAATATATTAACAGATGATGTATTTAACGTCCAGATTTGTGGAGGAAGCTTTTTCTCCTGTAATGTTGTCAACTTTAGAAAATGGAAAGATTGTTAGGGGGCTCTCAGGGATCCCTGTAGAGGGTCCAGTTCTATTTGTTGGGTACCACATGATGATGGGACTCGAATTGGGTCCTCTGCTTATTCGTACATTTTCCGAGAGTGGGATCCAAGTGTGGGGGGTGGCTCATCCAATGATGTTTGACATATCAAAAGAAGGAATTTTGTCTGATATATCACAATATGATACACATAGAATTATGGGAGCAGTTCCTGTTTCACCAATGAACCTTTTTAAACTCTTCAAACTCAAGTCCCATATTCTTCTGTATCCAGGCGGTTTGCGTGAGTCTCTTCATAGAAAGGTGACTAATTTTAAAAGTTTAAATGCTACTTTCAGATGCATTTTTCCATGTCGTTACGTTGATTCTTTTATGTGTGCAGGGTGAAGAGTACAAGTTATTCTGGCCAGAGCACTCTGAGTTTGTCAGGATGGCTGCTAAGTTTGGAGCCAAAATCATACCATTTGGTGTCGTTGGAGAAGACGATGCTGGTGAAGTATGGCTTTATTTTTCTCTAATTGTTTTTTTCGAAACATTCTTGTATGTACTAATGACAAGCTAACATTTCCACTTTTGTGGTCAACTGCAATATGTTGTTTATTCAAAACTTATAAGATTGTTACAAGTGTTATCTCAAAAATTTCCTTTGAAAAACCCGGGTTGGCCTCATAAGTTTGAAGGGCCTACTCTTCTCAAGGCACATTTTTTTGGTGAAGTTAAAATAGCTGATGAATTTTGTTTATTCAGCTAGTTTTTGATTATGAGGACCAAATGAAGATCCCATTTCTCAGAAGATTCATACAAGACTTAACCGATGACACAATACAGCTAAGGTAACCCTCCTTCATCCCTTCGTTCCAATCCATCCAGACAACTATGGCAACCCGTAATAATTGCCCTTGCACTGATAGCAGTAAGGGGAGCGTCGGTCAGAAGATAATATCATAGATTTTACCTACTAATACCTCTTATGTTTGGTACGATGTTGGATTATATTCTTTTGTATTGTGATAACAGGAGTAACACCGAAGGAGATGTAGCAAACCAACATTTACACTTGCCAGCAATGCGTCCCAAACTTCCTGGACGGTTCTATTATCTTTTTGGAAAGCCAATTGAGACACAAGGTATGTTTATGAATTTGAAATGTGTATGTAAATGACACTTTGTGTTTGTTTGTGCAAATGAATGGGTTGATAGTGGTTGGTTTGCCACTGTAGGGAGACAGGAGGAACTAATGAACCTGGAAAATGCACATGAGCTGTATTTAGAGGTGAAGTCGGAGGTGGAGAGTTGCCTTTGTTATTTGAAAGAAAAAAGGGAACACGATCCTTATCGAAGTATAGTATCTCGATTTGTTTACCGGCTCCGACATGGCCCTGAAAGTGAAATTCCAACATTTGAACCATAAAAATCACTTGCCAGTAAGCAATTCAATAAGTCTTGGCCATTCTATGTTATGCTTTATACCTACAAATTAAGTTGTACTGTGATACAGTTATTATTTCATATTAAAGGAGATCTATAAAGTACTACAAAGTAGAAAACTATAAAAGTTTGTCATATAATAAGTGGTTAACTTTCAATGGACACATACTTACATATGTAATCCTATTAAGTTAATTTCTGTATGCATTCTATTCTACATTATATGTTGAAGTGATTAATTGCAAGCAACTTTTCACATAGTATATTATCTCGTTTGTTTACCACCTCAGACATTGTCCTGAAAATGACACCCCAACATTTGAACCATAAGAACGATCATTTCCCTGTCAGAAGTTTAAAGAAGTCATAGCCATGTTAGGCTAACACATACAGATAGAGACATGAATAGATATGAAACAGATGTTGTAACCAAATTATTTGGAATGAAGAGTATAAGAGACAGATTCTCATCACATGAGAGTGCAAGCGTTACCATTTTTTTGCAAATCCCATAATACTGGGTGCTTTCGACTAGTTTTGGTGCAAAAAAAAGTTGTAAATATTATGTTATATATAAATATATTTATAAAAGGAAAGGAAAGCAGTCTTCCACGGGTTTTGGGCCTCAATACCTGGACGGTGTATGGGGAGGCTAAGATGTAGACCTTTTCTCTAAATGGTAGAAAATGACCTTCAGCCTTTGCATGGGATGAGGATCGAACCTCTGACCTATTTCTTGTAATTATTGCAGTATCAGTAATATCAAATTACTAACACATTATGATTATTGCTTGATTTGTATAGAATTTGATTTGCTTTGCTTTTTTCTATTTCTGATATGGTGGAAATATTGATTGATGGCATGCATATGCACTTCTTCCTCTTTGGCTATACATTAAAAGCAGTGTGCTTACTTGTTGGTTATATATAGCAACAGAAGTGTATCTAAGCGCAGCTAGTGCTTCCAATGACAAAAGTAGTGTGACGAACTAGCCATATAGTGAAAACAAAAGTAATCTTCATTCGATATAAGCTTTGCTTTTAACATGGTGAATTCCATTTTCATGTATATGTAAAAAGCAGCTAAAAAAGTTGATATGCTATCAGAGTGTGTATGACATGAATAAGGCACTTGATTCCAAGTTGTATTAGAAGGGCAGATACGCGAATTCTACTCATATAGTTTGAAATTCGTTTACGGATATTAGTTGGGTACTCGTTTGGTATAAATAGGAGCATTAGGTCTTGTTTATTAAGCATAACCCATTTGGAGAAGATGGGTTGATATGTCTTGTTACTGTCTTTTGTGACTACTTCATTTTCCTAAAAACAGAACTTAAAGAAGTACAGAAAGCAATGTTCAAAAAATAAATAATAATAAGTACAGAAAACATTTATGGTAATGATAAAATGTAGCAACCATCCAAATTTAAAAAGCCTGTGAATCGAGAAATGAACCGTTTCTGATTCAAAGAAATACTAGTGTAATCGAGTCTTCTTCTTCTTCTTCCTTCTACGAAGTTTTTTAGTAACCTCCATGTGATTTTACTATCATATTTTCCCCTCTGCAACACCATCAATGTCTATTTCTGGTAAGCTTTCATGTTACTCACCTTTCATCAATCATCAATTTGTTACTACGAGACTGCTCTCGACTTTACTCTCTGCGCCTACTCAAGTAGCACATCCTTCTCGATCCCATTTTCTAAGTCCAAAGAATCATATTCATGCTTTAAATAAAAATAACAATCTAATGGTTTACGTAGAACAAGCCAAACAAGTATTGATATCTGTAGACAGGGGACCTCCTCGTTGGTTTTGTCCTCTGGACTCCGGCTCCTCGCGCTTACCTAACTCTCCACTTCTCCTCTACTTACCAGGTATTCGTGTACAGTTTTTCTATAATCAGATACACATATTTATGTGATATGAATCATGTACGCATAATTTTCTGATAGATGTATGGATTTTTAGGGATTGGTGGATCCGGGCTTGGGCTTTCTTTGCATCATCATAGACTTGGAGAGTAAGTGTAACTTATCGTCCATTTGTAGTGTTCATGTTGCATTCTTAACACGGTTGATCCATCACTAATTTCTATATTTCAATACAAACATATATGATATTAGTGACGGAACGTGATTTAACTAACAATGTTCCTCATGCTTAATCATCACATATTTAGTATGTTGCTTGATGGTGGAAGTTGTTATCAAACAATAGAAATACATATTGGTTACGCAGTAACTTAAAGAGCATCTCCTTGCTAGATTGGGATTGCTACAAAAATGTTTATCTATGAGGGTATTCCTAGATATATACTATTAAAGAAGAAATGCCAAAAAATAGCAAAGTACTTTCACTTTTATCTCAAGGTAGGTAATGTGGTTTAATGTACTCTGTAAAATGCCAATATAGGTAATAAACTCTTAAAATTTGTTCGAATATAAGTAACATGGTAACTCTTAAAATTTGTTCGAATATAAGTAACATGGTAACTGGTTACCGGCTCAACCGGTAAATATGATAATCTGAGGTATTAAACTTTCAAAATCTGTACCCTTAATTCCTTCCTTCCACAAATGTAGGATGTTTGATATATGGTGCCTGCATATACCTGCTACAGATCGGACACCATTTCCGGGTTTTTTCTTTTACTTTTTTTGTTCTTTTACCTACAGCTATATTTACTTTTATTTATTAGCTATTTTATCGTATCTGCTTCATAAATTGGTCAATATGGTTGTTTTCCTGTTCATGGTTCTTGCCGTTTTTCTAGATTTATAAAGATATGTTTCATATACTTTATTACTTAACTGGTCTATTGTTGCATCAGAACTCGTAAAGCTGGTTTCATGCACTGTTCAGTCTGAGAATTCCCAATTACCTGAGAGGCCTACATATCTTGTGGGGCCCTCTTTTGGAGCTTGCCTTGCACTAGCCACCGCGGCATACAATCCTAACATTGATATTCTTTTAATTTTGGCAAACTCAGGTGAGAAATTTCTGCTTCAAGAATTGGCTGAAACTGCATTAACGATTCATTTATCTACTTACACCGTCTCCTTTGTAGCTACATGTTACGATGGCTCACAGATGCGTCCATTGATAAAAGCGTTAGAATCCATGTCAAAGAAACTTGATGTCGCCCTTGGTTATATTCCCAATCTGATGACAGGTAGATTTTGTGTTTACTTTTTAGTTCGTTTATTATATACATGGTCAAATCAACTACTTCTAATAGACCCAAGCTTTATAGGCATGGCTTCAACGGTGAGCGCAGAAATCTCAAAGGCTATGGCATTACTGTCGTCTGATTTTCCTGTAAGCACCTGCTTCACATATTGAATACTTGATAGCTGTACATAGTCGATCACCAACAGAATAGCTTCTCTTGGATGTGTTCATATGTTTATTGAAAGGGACTTTTCTTATCCAACAGAAGGGGAAAGTTTGGGGTTATTTGTTCTAATTATTCTGAACTTAAAAACAGTATCGAATAGATAGTTATGCATGGTGATCACAGACTGATGGTTGAGGTTGCAGGGCCTAACTGAAGTACTTACGGTGGAGACGCTTGTATGGAAACTGAAGCTGCTTGATTCAGCCTGTTCATATACCAATTCACACCTTCACAAGGTCACGGCTCAGACACTAATCCTCTCCAGGTTTGCTATCTTGAACATTTTAGATTTCTTTCGATAAATATTTATTTTGAACAGAATTGTAAGAGCTATGAACACTTAAAAAATGTGTATATAGCACATTTAACGATCTGATATAGCGCAACTCTACATGCAGTGGCAGGGATCAGTTGTTACCAAGTGGAAAGGAAGGTGAAAGACTTCATCGTTTACTACCACGATCTGATATTCGTACATTTAACGACAGTGGTCACATGCTCTTTATGGTAGCGACTCCTTTTTGTATAAACATTTAGTGCTACAAACGTGGGGCTTTTGTGTAGTCATTTCTGGTAGGGAGTCCTTTTATAGGACTCTTGTGTAGTCATTTCTGCTCATTTATTAATCTTTGGAGGACAATGTGGGGCTTCTTTTATATTGAGTAAATGTTAAAGTTATTTACAGTAATATCTAATGTCCCAGGATCAAGATCATGACTTGGTTACTATTCTAAAAGCCACCTGTTTCTACCGCCGTACAAAGAAGCTTGATTACGTGCTAGATTACTTGCCGCCGTCTCCTCATGATTTTGAAAAAGCTAAAGACCCATTTATATTTAGGTACCTCAGCTTAGCTCAACCACATTCGCAGTTGTGTTATATTTATTGTAATTTACAGATGTATTTAACTTCCAGATTTGTGGGGGAAGCGTTTTCTCCTGTAATGTTGTCAACTTCAGACAATGGAAAAATTGTTAGGGGTCTCTCAGGGATCCCTTCAGAGGGCCCAGTTCTATTTGTTGGGTACCACATGTTAATGGGACTCGAATTGGGTCCTCTAATTTTTCGTATCTTTTCTGAGAGAGGGATCCTGGTGCGGGGGGTGGCTCATCCAATGATGTTTAACATATCGAAAGAAGGAATATTGTCTGATATATCACAATATGATACTCATAGAATTATGGGAGCAGTTCCTGTTTCACCAACGAACCTTTTTAAACTCTTCAAACTCAAGTCACATATTCTACTGTATCCAGGCGGTTTACGTGAGTCTCTTCACAGAAAGGTGCTGGTTTTTACTACTTGTGCTTAACTAATGTTGAATTTTTTACTCTACTTTCATATACATTTTTCCATGGCGTTACATTGATTCTTTTATGCGTTCAGGGTGAAGAGTACAAATTATTCTGGCCAGAGCACTCTGAGTTTGTCAGGATGGCGGCTAAGTTTGGAGCCAAAATCATACCATTTGGTGTCGTTGGAGAAGACGATGCTGGTGAAGTATGGATTATTTTTAGAACGAAATGCATTTTTGGTCCCTGTGGTATCACACCATTTGCAAGTTTCATACAAAAGTGTGCAAGATGGTATTGGTGGTCCCTGTGGTATCACACCAGTCGCATCCTTGGTCCAAAACTAACGGGCCGTTAGTTTTTCTCCGTTAATCTCCCCATGTGCATTTCATATGAGGGTATTTTTGTCTTTATACCTGTAAAACACCATTTATTCTTCTCCATCTTCTTTTAAAGATCAAACCCATCCTCCTCAAGATTCCAACCATCAAATAACAATTAAATATAAAAATTTACTTCAAAGATAACAATTAGTGTTTGGATTGATTGATCTAGGAATAAAATAAGTGGATTTTATTGTTGTTGTGTTGTTGTTGTTTTACAAGTATAGAGACAAAAATACCCTCATATGAATGCACATGGGGAGATTAACGGAGAAAAACTAACGGCCAGTTAGTTTTGGACCAAGGATGCGACTAGTGTGATACCACAGGGACCACTAATACCATCTTGCACACTTTTGTATGAAACTTGCAAATGGTGTGATACCACAGGGACTAAAAATGCATTTCGTTCTTATTTTTATTTAATATTTCTATTTTGAAACATTCTTGTATGTACTAATGACAAGCTAACATTTTCACTTTTGTGGTCAACTGCAATATGTTGTTTATTCAAACTTATAAGATTGTTATTTCCTTTGAAAAATCCGAGTTGTCCTCATAAGTTTGAAGCGCGTACTCTTATGAAGACGCATTTGTTTTTGAAGAAGTTAAGATAGCTGATGAAAGTTGTTTATTCAGCTAGTTTTTGATTATGAGGACCAAATGAAGATTCCATTTCTCAGAAGATTCATACAAGAATTAACCGATGAGGCAATACAGCTAAGGTATCATAGATTTTATCTGCTAATAATATCTGTTACGTTTGGTACGGTATTGTATTGAATTCTTCTGCATTGTGATAACAGGAGTAACACCAAAGGAGATATAGCAAACCAACCTATACACTTGCCAGTAATGTGTCCGAAACTTCCTGGGCGGTTCTATTATCTGTTTGGAAAGCCAATTGAGACACAGGGTATGTTTATGAACTGAAATGTATATGCCAATGACACTTTGTATTTGTTTGTGCAAATGAAAGGATCGATAGTGGTTTTGCAACTGCAGGGAGACAGAAGGAGCTAATGAACGCGGAAAATGCACATGAGCTGTATTTAGAGGTGAAGTCGGAGGTGGAGAGTTGCCTTCGTTATTTGAAAGAAAAAAGAGAGCACGATCCTTATCGAAGTATACTATCTCGATTTGTTTACCAGCTCGGACATGGCCATGAAAGTGAAATTCCAACATTTGAACCATAAAAATCACTTCCCAATAAGAAATTCATGAAGTCCAATCCATGCTAATATGCTATATGCCTATATGTTATGCTAGGTAAAAGTATAGGATTAAAAATTAGGTTGTACTGTAAAACAGTAACTTCGAGTTCTATAAAGTACTAATAAAAAATAAAACTAAAAAAGTTTTTTCATATAATAAGTAGTTAACATTCACAATGAACACATACTTACATAGTTACATATGTAATCCTGTCAAGTGAACTTCTGTTTGTATTCCATTCTACTTTATATGTTAAACTGATAAATTGCAAGCAACTTGTCACATAGTAGTACTGTTAGTATATCTCTAGCTTGATATGTGTATCTCAAACTATATACGACTAGGAAGGGTAAAAGTACAAAATTAGAGAAATGTGTTCCAGATTGATAAAAAAAAATACATGATTTAAAGTAAATAAGTAAAGTAGCATTAGAAAGAAAAGGTATAAAACTTTAGTTAGTAATGTGAAAAGATTATAAAAGTTCAGGATTAAAATTAAAACTTGAGAAATGCATCCACAAGTGTATCCAATACAATAACATTGTGATTATATTCAATGGCTACTTTGTAAAAAATTTACTTATACACTGAAATTTAGCAATTAATCTTATGTTACTTGGATACTTACTAATGTTTAAATGAGTGATTTGGTTGATCGATATGACCACATAACAAGATATGTATATATATCGGTTCAACATTTTCTTAAATAATAAATTTAAATGAAAATAGTAAGTTTTTGTATTCTGAACATTAAATTACATGAAAAAGGCCTTTCGACATGAATGCCGAAAGCAAGAAACATTACATCAAGACATCAAGTAAATGGGATTGATATGTCATCAATGCTAGATTAAGTTATACTTTCTACTGTTATTATTGATTAAAAAAAAAGTGTACAATCAGAATTGCCAATATATTTTTTTTGTATCGTGACAATTTTTTGTGATGGTTGATCAAAGTAAACATTGGAGATGTACAATGGGGGAAATAAAGATGATAATTTACATAGCCCTCTTAGACTGAACGGAACAAAGCGTTACCAAAGCGTTAAATTTTACTTTTTCCCCCGGAACGCCCCGAAACGCCCGGAAGAGTGCCCCGAGGGGCGTTCTTTGACAAAAAAAACTGAAGGGGCGTGAGAAAATTAACGTCACTTTCTACTCTTCTTTTTGTGGGACCAGGAAACGCCTGAAAAGGGGAGCCTTGCTCCTATCAGTCTTATGGGTAATTCTTTAATTGTAAAGCTGTCTTATTCAATAAGCTTTTATTAAAGGATAATTAAAAATCCAATTTATTTATTAAAACAACAACAACAATAATAATGAAAAATTGCTAATACTAATAATATTCTTTCTTTATTCTTTACGCTTAAAAATCGCAATTTTGTGCATCTTGTATTTCTTTAATTAGTTTTTGTTTTTCGTTTAAAAAAAATTGAACAAATATACATATACGGAAATTGATGTGAAAAAATAGTGCAAGCTAGGCACAACTCAAAGGAGGAAAACTGATTGGTGCATGCATAGACAGACGTCACATGTGCGGAATTGTGGTGTCTACTTGTCCCTTATATTCTCAACATTTGTTTTGTACAATGATCTTTCTTTTTCTTTTCTTACAACTCTATCTAGTCATTATTAATTTGAAATAAATTTAAGCCTTTTCAATTTTTTATCCTCATTTCAGCCAGGTACTATTATCTCTGCATATATATAGAGTACATCATAAACAAAAGCAATTCAAATTTGGAATATACCCTTTTTTTAAAACTTAACTGTCACAAATACATATATGTACAACATCTTATCATACCCTTTGTGCCTAAAATATATTTTTATGTGCATATTGATCAAAAATGTAAAATCTAACTTGAAACAAAATGAAGAAAAGGAATTAATACTCAATGTTTACAATATATAGAATAATCTAGCCTAATACATACAAGATTAATCTTATAAGGATAAATCCCTTTTTATCCACCTTTAAAAAAAAAAATATTTCCCTTTTTACCCAAAAAAAATACACAAGATCGAAAATGTGATAATAACATCTAATTAATTTGATGTTTGGTAACAATAAAAAGAAATTAGATAATTCATTTATTATTAATGTTGAGATGAAGTTAACGATGATAATAATAAGAACAATGAGTGATGAATCTCAGAATATGTATAGATATCAAGATAGATATAGGAAAGTAGGAAACATGCATATATAAAACATAAAACCACTTTTTCTCATTAAATAAACTAGTAATAATTAATTAATCACCTTAGTTTCCTCCAATATCATACGGAGTATCAATCTAAATATCTAATTGATTTTAATAGTCCGGGAGAGAAACAACAAAGAAACAAACCCATCATTTTCATATCTCTAAACAACTCCTTAATTCAATTCTTTTCTTCTAAATAATTATTTGAAAAAACAAACCGTACGGACGTAACGTTAGACCAGAAAGCTAGCTAATGATTTCGATTAACTAAAGTGTTAATAGTCTTGATGATGATGATAATCGAAATGATTACAAGCGAAGAGTAAGGTCGAGATCGGTGTCTTCGGTGGGTGGTAGTGCGGCGACGCCGTCGTCAATGAAGTAGTAAGGAACAACATCTCCGGCGAGGTCATCATCATCAACATCAAATGGCTGGTCAAACCAGGTGGTGGGGTAAGTTGGGGAGGTGGGTGTGTAGTAATTAGTACAGCAAGTACACGGTGGTGGTGGTGATGGTGGATAGTAATAGCTGTCAGAAATGGTGGTGGTGGGTGTAGAGTTGTTTGTAGTACAACAAGCAGGACCACATTGTGGTGGTGAGAGGTGGTGATGGTGGTGGTGGTTGGAGTCAGAGGTGGCGGTCGGAGTTAGTGGTTGTGGTGGTGGTGGTGAGAGAAGGTGATTTTGGTAGTAGTTGTGGTGGTCGGAGTCAATGGTGGTGGTGGTTGAAGAACGGCGAGCGGCGGCTCTTTCACGTTTGTGAGCGTTTTGGTGACCGCCGAGTGCTTGAGAAGTGTAGAATTTTCGAGGACAGTAAAGACATGAGAAAAGACGGCCGAGATTTGGTGGTTGTTTTCCGGTGACGATGACGTCACCGGAGGCGGTATCTGGGTGGTGCGAATGATGATGATGATGAGAAGGATAAGGGTGGTCGGAATGTTGATAATGAGAGTGAGAATGAGATTGAAGTTTCATGAAATCAAACAAAGAAGTTTCATCGGCCATTGATGAAGAAAGTGAAAGTGAAAGAAACAGAGAGAATGTGAATGTGAATGTGAATGTGATGGAATCAAATGTGGATGTGTGAGAGGGGTTTATATATATATATACATATCCACACACACATATGTATGGATATAGATATAGGAATACATATATGTATGTATACATATACATGCAATGGTGATGGTGCGTGGTGGTGTTGTGTTATTTGTCTTTATCTGCATATGCATTTCTCAATGATGATTGGTTTCTGTTACATAATTTGCCACCACCACCACCACTTACTATTTTTTTTTGTTTTTTCTTTTAATTAATATTATTAGTATTACGTTTATTTATTTATTGTTTGTATTGGTGAGAAATATCATAGAACATCAACAACCATCGACAAGTTTGTGAATTTTAATGAGAAAAACCGAAAATCTTTATAATACTTATAAAATAAATTTCAAACAAATTACAAATAAAACTATATTATCAAGTAAAAAAACGGGAGACAGATTTCTCCAGGCATCAATTAAGCTTCGCCGTCAAACAACGTTATTTGTTAATTCAAATCTTTTATTCATGATATCATACTTTATTGTTGTCATATATTATAAAATAATTTGATGCACGGGTTAATATATGGTTGCCAATTCAGTTTTTGTTTATAGGATGTGATCCCATTAATATATATTATATTTATTGTATGATAGCTTATAGAAGGAATTCAAAACTTATATATAATTCATTGATTAACTAAATTTGGTGCCAAGGCTTGGAAGTCACCAAGTCTTTGTTTATGATATGTCATTGTATGTCGATTGTCGAGAACTACATTATAGTAGTAAACTATACGGTAAAATATACAAAATGTCACTATGTAATGACTCTATCTATTTAAGGTAATTAATCTTTAATTCGTCATTATTTGATCAACAATATATCTAAAATTCAGTCATAAGAACAATTCGTTAGTTGCTTGTTTATATTGTTGTCGATTACAAAACCAAATAGCATATCAAAATTAATGGCGGACTATAAAGCAGTGGTAATCCGGTCTACGGGTAAGCTAAATTTTTGTAGTATAATTTTTCTGAAAAGTGATATATTTTTTATTAGAGTTACAGGTCAAATAAATATGTGAAACCTGTCAACATAACTTATTTTAAACGTTCGAAAGATTTTCTCATCATTATAACTTATAAAGATGTATTTTTGCAAATAAATATGAAAAGAATACGATCAAAGATGCCAAAAACTGTTAAAAGCCGCCAAAAATAGACAAAAATCCTTAAAAATGATAAAATAATATAAAAATCTAGACATCATTATTACTTTACAACGATATGAAGGCTAATGAAAAAAGTTGTGCTACGGGTCATATTTTACTTGGTTTCGTATTTGGTCAAAGCAAACATGTATATTTGATGAGCCCACCCTTTTTTTTCTTAAGTTCAACTCGTTTCAAATCCTTAGTATTGAATTTGCACTAATTAAGAAGAATACAAGTTGAAATGTAATCGTTGCTTTGGTTGAAAACGTTAGTAGACTATTCTTATGAGGCCGGAAAGTTTATTGGCAACAGGACGACACGAAGTGATTCATCATCCTCAAATACGAGCCGATCGTTAGTTAGGGACGGTTTATAGATCAGATTGATGCCACAAATTGAATGAGAAGTGTGTACATGTGAATAATCGAGATCTTGCAAACAACATCATCCTTCCCAAGCATTGATATGTCACACCCCGTTGTAGCGAAAATACAAGGTTAACAAAAAATTGCGTACTAATCAGAAGGTAAATAGAGATTACATCCATTAATGCCAATACATGTTCAATACAAGTACAATCGTTCAAATGTGGACCCCAAAATACGGATACAAGTCATCCTCATTTGGAACTGGGCTCACTGAATACGAGTTCAAAAAATTGGACAGTCTAATACAATTAAAGCTAAAAACATGAGAGTCCTCAAATGTCTGGTGCTAATTGTACGTCCAAGTCAAAAGAATGGCCCTATAATGCCATAGATGATCCAAGACTTACTGTTGGTTACCTGAAAAACATGAAATTTGAGAGGATCAACTATCGAAATAGTTGGTGAGTTTACAGTGTGTTTGACTAAAAGACCAGTCGTCATTGGGAGCACACAATGACATGTAGTTATTAAGACAAGACAGTCGGGAGCAAAGTCCGACAATATTATGACAAGACAGCCGAGATCAATATCCGACAATAAGACCAAAATGCTTGGGTTTCTACTTCTAACATACCTTCAATGCTTATATATAGGGTGTACCATCGGCGTACCCACCACACCTACGGTATGTTGACAATAGTTTTGTCGTCATTGTGAGAAACACAATGACATGTGATTACATGAGACAAGACATTTTATAGACAGCCGGGATCAATATCCGACAATATAACCAATATGCCTCGCACGGGATTTCCCGTCTAAAAGTGGGGTGCGGACCAATATACCTCGCACAGGTCTCCCGTCTACAATGGGGTGCGGACCAGAATACCTCGCACAGGTCTCCCGTCTATAATGGGGTGCGGACCAGAATACCTCGCACAGGTCTCCCATCTATAATGGGGTGCGGACCAGAACAAAGACAGTCAGGCACTAAATCTGACAAGACAACCATTAGGATCTCATAATGGTGATAACTACATAGGGGCAACATTTTAGTTCGTCAAACACAAAGAACAATTTAGTCAGCCGACAACATGGCAAGTCAAGACAGATAGAACAAATTTCATAAGACATGTATACACATTTTTAGGCAGCCGTCAACATGGCAAGACATAAGACAAATGATTTAATTTACCAAATCTCATGGCATAGACAAAGACAAATCATTTATAAAGTAGTCGTGTATACAGTAGTACATGCTTTTCAGGCCCAAAGTAAAAAGAAAAAGGGCGCCATAAACTCACCTTAGCGATCAACGAGCTAAAAGTATGAGTAGTCTGAGAAAATGAGCAGTCTAGTCTCCACGTCTATCCAAAACCTAGGATATGAGTACCAATGGTGAGGATCAAATCTCACGATGACAAGTATCCTACGTACAACTACTTAGCTATCAACCCTAGAATGCCACGACCAAGAATCTGATTTAAACGTTCATTTTATTTGACTTTAGTTTCTAATGTCAATGACCTTGTCATTATAAGGTAGTCCCAAGTACCAATTCGTATAAACGAAGTTCAAGATTTTTAAGTCGTCAAAATCCGAAATGTCAAACAGCTCCAGAACTCGCGGCGCGACCTGGATGGCTCGCGGCGCGAACTGGGCTGTGCAGCACCTCGCGGCGCGAGTCTGAAGGGTCGCGGCGTGAGTCTTAGCTCCAAATACAGGTTCTGTTCGAAAAACACATACCTCGCGGCGCGAGGTAGGCTACTAGCGGCGCGAGTTTAGCCTGGCCGAATGAAAACTTTGTTTTCGACCATTTTCCGTAAACCAAATCGTTTTCTAACCAATTCTTTTCATTGCAATGACTTCAAACACGTTCAAAGAGTCTGAAAACAAACCATTTTGCCAACCATTTACCATTTCAAACACTTTCAAAATCCAAGACCTAAATCTAATTAAAATTTCATTTATCATCAAAACCCACAACTCATTTCATATGCAAAGTCTACTAATTCAACTAACAAAACTGAAATTAAATCAAAGAATTGAATTTATCAAATCAAAAGTTTAATTTAAAAGAGTTTACTTACCACTTGATGTTCTTGAAATAAAATTTAGAAGATGAAGATGAAGATGATGATGCCTTGCTATAGATTGCTAGATGATAAGTTTCCCCTTTAAATTCCATTTGATTTCTTCTTGAATTTAGATATGAAAGTGAATTTTGTGTGTGTGTTGTGTGGGTTTGATCGATCAGCCAAGAAAAGGGGGGAAAGACTTTGTTGTCTCCTTTCCTGCCACTTATTAAGTGAACCGGCCCATGTGGCCATTTTTGATATATTAATACCCTTAATTTGGTAAAATGCTTACGATTAAATACCGAATGACTAAAAGGTTATAATTTAAAGTAAAGGTATTTTCCCTCGTATTATTTAAATTAAGACAAGTCAATAAAGTTTCGTCAAAGTGAACTTTATAATATTAAGTCTAGACAGTCTAATTATTTTGTACCAGACATAACCTTTAAATATTTATTTAAAGTTATTTTTAAGACTGGGCATTCGTCTAGATAGCTAATAGTCTACATCATCAAGATACGTCTAATTTGACTAAGTCAAAAGTCCAAAAGTCTAATAATTTCCATGTCAAAGACCGTCTAAATTAGACGAGAATATGATAATGACCAATCTTAAACCAGATTAAGACTAACCCGTTGCTAATTAATTACGAGTTGTCACAGCATCCCCGACTTCTTAGGATTTCGTCCCGAAATTAATTGCTGCTCAGTAAAAAGATGAGGATAATGTTCCATCATATAGTCTTCACGTTCCCAAGTCGAGTCGGGTCCGTGTTTTGAGTTCCAACGAACTTTGACCAACTTGATACGACTACGTCTAAGTTGTTTGAGCCGTTGGTCTAAAATTTCAACAGGTTCTTCGACAAATTGAAGAGAGTCGTTCACTTGCAGCTCTTCGACAGGTACGACTAACGTTTCGTCAGACAGACATTTCTTAAGATTCGAAACATGAAACATGTGATGAACGTATTCTAGCTCTTGGGGTAAATCGAGCTTATAAGCCATGGAACCAATTCTTTGAACAATTTTGAATGGTCCGATATAACGAGGACTAAGTTTTCCTCGCACGCCAAAACGTGCAGTGCCTTTCCAAGGTGACACTTTCAACATGACTTTGTCTCCCACTTGAAACTCAAGTGGTTTCCTTCTACGGTCGGCATAGCTCTTTTGGCGATCTTGAGCCGCCTTCAGCCGTGCTCTAATTTCAACAATTTGATCAGTAGTCTTCTGAACTAGTCCATATTTGTACAAACAACGTTCGCCAGCATCAAGCCAACAGACAGGAGATCTACATTTCCGTCCATACAAAGCCTCATAAGGTGCACATTTGATGCTAGTGTGATAGCTGTTATTATACGAAAATTCGGCTAACGGCAAAAAGGTATCCCAACTACCCTTGAAGTCAATGACACATGCCTGAAGCATGTCTTCTAAAGTCTGGATGGTACGTTCACTTTGTCCGTCAGTCTGTGGATGGTAAGCCGTACTCAGATTCAATTGAGTGCCTAGGGCTTCCTGAAAATGTCTCCATGACTGTGAAGTGAAACGACCATCTCGATCAGAGATAATATACAAAGGAATGCCATGAAGTGATACGATCTTTTCAATATATAACTGAGACAATTTTCTTATCTTCCAATTCTCCCGTATTGGAATGAAATGAGCAGACTTCGTTAATCGATCGATAATGACCCAAATAGTATCGTATCCTTTCAGGGTTCGAGGTAGTTTAGTAATAAAGTCCATAGTAATATGTTCCCATTTCTAGTCAGGAATTTGGGGTTGTTGGAGCAGCCCAGAAGGCTTTTGGTGCTCCGCCTTGACCATTGAACAATTTAGACACTTTGAGACATAATGGCGATATCTCTTTTCATACCAGGCCACCAATAAAAGTCCTTTAGTCCATGGTACATTTTGTCAGCACCAGGATGGATTGAATACTTAGATCGATGACTCTCGTTCATTAAGAGTTCTCTAAGTCCATTGTATTTGGGAATCCACACTTTGCCCTTGACACGTCAGATCCCATCGTCATCCAATTCAAATAAACGTTCAGCATTCCACAATGCTTCTTTCTCGATACGCCCTGGCTGTAGGGCATCGTTTTGATCGTCCAGAACTCTATCCCTTAATGATGAACCAATATAAGAACTTTCTCTTTTTTTAACAGATAGGGAAGATGAACTCGAGGAATAACTTGTTCGGCAGTAGGTTCAACATTGTTACTGTTGTCAGCATGATGATTATTGTTGGCGTTCATGCTCGCCGTGATTTGTGCAATTAAAGTAGGCATAGCGGCCAATAACTGCTGTGTCACACATGCCACCTTATTATTTTCCTCGCTAGCAATTGGGGTAGATCCAGGACCAGTGTTCACATTGACTGCAGCAACTTCCGGTCCCTGCTGTTCTTCCTGTTCAGTTTCATTAGGTCTAGGAGTTGATCGAGTAACTCTCTTTTGAGCAGTTTTCTTAACTGAAGTCTTTTTCTGGATTTTGCTTCGCGTCTTAGGAGCCATAAGTCAATGACATGAACAAAAATGTCATTTTGAGATTTCCATGAGAAGTTATATAGGAAGTAGCTTTATAAGACAGATGAGAGTACAAACGCAAGTCAAAACTTGTCGATTTGTACGAACTCATGCACAAGACAAGACAAGAAATATGGAACATCATATTTCTAGAGTTAAATGAGCATATGACGTAGTTTGAACAAGTATGTAAGTCACAAAGGCGATCGTATTTCATTGATGTTCGAAAATTTACATAGTCTGACGAGTACTGTTCAAAAACATGTGGGAACTACATCCACAATGATAGACTACATAGTCAGAGTGATACGATCTGAAGACATGTGGGAACTACATCCACAAAGATAGACTACAAAGTCATAGTGATACGATCCAAAGACATGTGGGAACTACATCCACAAAGATAGCCTACAACTCAAGTACGAAAGTATGAGATGTTATAAGTCCTAGGCTTACAATACATAACTACTATAGATTACATCCTGATAAGGAAGACGATTAGCAAAGCCACGACCAAATCTACCAAGACTGACAACATCCAGATCAACGTTCCAATAATCTCCTTCCCCTCCTTAGCAACAGTCATCGCCTCAGAGGCATGGTGATAAGCTCCAGTCAACGCTTGGGTTTGATTGTCAATAGCCCCTCTTGTACGGATGAGAGAATTGTTCATCCTTGACATTTATCGGAGAGCATATTCCGACCTATCAGTTGTATCAGCAACTGGCATCCTGATAAACGCTTGATTTACATGATCTTAATGTGTGCAAATGGCATGTTTTGTGCATGTTAATAGAAGATTAGGGCGCGTTTATGTTTGTTTAGTGTTTCAGGCCTTAGGTGATGAATTGGAACTAATCGGGTCAAGAAGAAAGTAAAACGAGTCAACTGGAGTCAACAGAAGTCAAATCTGGAAAACTGATTTTCTGAACTACCGTTTGAGACGCCAAGACCCACCGTCCCAGACGGTGGGCCAAATATAGCGACCGTTTGAGACGTCCTTGTCAACGTAAAGGAACCTGCACCATTTTGGACTACCGTCTGGCACGGTACCACCCACCGTCTGAGACGGTGGGCCAATTTCAACCACCGTGTGATACGTTGTTGCAGCGTAAAGGATTTTGGACGAAAATGCATTACCGTCTGAGACGGTACACACCACCGTCCCAGACGGTGGTTAATTTGACAGATTACGAATTTTGGGGTTTTAATTGTATTTTGAGATATATTTTCACATACGAACTTAGACTTAAATATACCCTAATTTCTCATCTCTGGAGCAGCAACCTACCTTTCCCAAGCCCTAATATCATCATCAAATCACAAATCCATGGAGATGACAATCCAAATTGAAGATTCATTGATGAAGATGATAGGCTAAATCCTCTTTAGATCATTCTCATGTGAACACTTATGTAAGGCAATTGTATTCAACCTTTCTTATATTCAAGTTGGATTAGATGTTTAATTCTCAATTGTGTTTTGCATCTAATGTTGTTTGGTTTGAATGAATGATTACTTGTTTATAACTTTGAATGAATTCCATCTATCTTTTGATTTCAATTTATTGTTAATCATTAATTATTGGAAGAATCTCTTATGAAAGTGTAATCTTGTTAATGAATAGATAATTTAGTTGTGTCAATTCCTCGGTTTTCATTATCGTGAATCATCACAATCTAATCAATTTGTTCTTAATGTTCATTCATTCCAAGCTTTATAACGAATCATGTCTATGTGATTTCCAACGAATATAAATTAGGTTATACTTTTGAAAGCATAATTGGGATCATGAGAATGGTCTACCCTTTTTATTATTGAAATATTTTGTTAAATTTACAATCATTTTTAGTTGTTAATCAAATCAATCAAATCAATTTTAAGTTTATGTCTAGTTTAATCAACTTTGTAATTGTTCAACACTTTCCCATGATTCCCTGAGGATACGATACTCGACTTACCCTTGTTAAATAGTGGTATTTAATTTATATTTTTGATCGGTCCAACGACAACGATCAAATTTTGGCGCCGCTGCCGGGGAATCGGTGTGCAAAGTGTTGAAATTTTGTTTTCAATTAGTTTACTTAAAATTTTCAGAAAAATCCAAAAATATTTAGTTTTGTTTTGTTTTGTTTCAGTTCTTGTTTGTTTCATTTTTCATTCTTGTAGTTCAGTATTACACGAGGTGTGTTGATTGTGCAGATTTCAAGTAGTGTATGCATACGAGGTATTCCAAGAATACATCACCTCTATTGTTTGATCCGGAAATTGAGAAAACAGCTAGAAGGAATCGGATACTTCATCGTGTAAACATGAGTGATCAACCAGATCCACAACCAACCATCCAACCCACCATAACTCCACAAGAAACCAACCCTGAACCAAATGACCAAAATCAAACTCCACCACGAAACCCACCCCAATCAATAAGGAGTGCTTACACAACTCCAAACCGACCTAGAACACCAACTCATATTGGAGATGCATCACGGGATGCGGATGGGTCGTTTTATGATAGGCTCCATGATAGGGTGAATCATTGGGATGACAGGAGGTTTGATAATAATTCGGATGGGTATGATTGGAACCATGGGGGAGATTATGAGCAACCACAAAACCTTCAATATCCTCAATACAACCAACCCCAATATAACCAACCTCAATACATAAACCACGGACCAAGAGTTCTTCCTCAAGGTCCACCACCTCGCCTTAACCATCGTGTAGCTCAACCAAATTACCAACCAAATAACCGTGTAAATCAACATATGAACTATCAAGCTCCACCACAAGGAGTTGATAGTCATTTCCGACCCGCCATAGCCGTTAATGCTTCACCCATAGTTCCACCGGTTTTGAGAGGTAGAGCATTTGAGGTTAGACCTCAGTGTTTGAGTATTTTGCCAAGTTTTCATGGGATGGCGGCGGAAGAGCCTTATTTGCACTTGTCGAAGTTTGAGGCGATTTGTGGTACTATTGGAGGCCAAGGATTTTCACCGGATGAGGTTAAGCTAGTTCTTTTTCAGTTCACTTTGAAGGATAAGGCAAAGCAATGGTTCTTGACATTGCCATCGGGTAGTATCTTTTCATGGGCTGGAATGCAACAACAATTTTTGGATGAGTACTACACCATGCAAAAGACGAGTGATGCAAGGAATTCAATAAGGACTTTTTAGCAACAATCGGGTGAAACATTCTATGAAGCTTTCAAGAGGTTTAATGAGTTATTGAGAGTATGTCCTCATCATGGGATTGCCAAATGGGAGTTGATTACGGCTTTCTATGATGGTTTGCTATCGGAAGAAAAGAGGGTTGTGAATTCGATTAGTAATGGCACTTTCTTGACTAATCCCGAAGATGTTGATTGGGAGTTCTTAGAAAAGATGAGTGTAAACTCAAAAAGGCAAGCACAATCGAATAGGAAAGCAAGACGTCCAATAACCTCTTCATCAACTAGTGATCAAGCTACAAAAGATAGACTTGTAGCATTGGAGCAAAAGTTTGCTAAGTTGGGGAAGGCTGAAAATCGGGGTGTTTATCAAGTATCTCAAGACTATCCGATTTGTGAAAGGTGTGATGAGTTGGGACATTCGGCTTTGCAATGCCCATTAGGCTTGGATCAAGTTGAAGAAGTGAATCAAGTGTATGGAGAGAAGAAGCAATATGACATGAACTCCAACACTTATCATCCGGGGATGAGAAATCATCCAAACTTTAGATATGGCAATTCTTCAAACCAACTCAACCCGAACTTTCAAGGAAATAACCAAAACAGTGGGGCACCATCTCAACCATTTCAAGGCCAAAATTACAACCAAGGTGGTCAAAATCAGGGAGGATTCAATAGAGGCTACCCAAGGAACTATCAACAAGGTAATAACCAAGGTGGGTCTTCGGGAGGTAATGATGTGTCAACTCGGGAGATTATGGATTACTTGAAAGAGATGGATAGAAAGAATGAGATTCAGGAGAAGACGGTTGCGTCTTTGCAAAAGCAATTTGGGCAATTGGCGGAGGATGTGGCATCAATAAGAAAGGAGCCGGGAAAGCTACCAAGTGATACCAAGATCAATCCACAACATCAAAGTGGCGGTTCCAAGAATGTCAAGAACGTGGAGATCAACAATGTAAGTACTCTTCGTAGTGGTAAGACTTATGATAATCATGTTGTCCCTCCACCACCATTTGTTGATGGTGTGGTGGAGGATGTTGATGAGAATGAAGATAGTGAGCATGAACCGGAAATTGTTTTACCAAAACCAAATAAAAAAGTGTCTTTCAAAGAGGTAGGAAACAATAGGTCTAATGGCAATTTTTTTGGAAAACAAGGAAAGGATATGGAGGGTAATACCATTCCTTTTCCTTTGGCTTTAATTGATCCAAAGCTTAGACCTACACTTAAGAAAAGAGGTCCCTATGAGGAAGAAATGTGGGAAATTTTCAAACAAGTCAAAATCAATATACCTCTTATTGACATAATCAAGCAAGTTCTGGCTTATGCTAAGTATCTTAAGGAGTTGTGTACCCAAAAATGGCATCATAAGCTTCCAAAGAAAATTGTTTTAAATGAGGAAGTTAGTGCCGTTGTGATGGGTATACTCCTACCTAAACTCCAAGATCCGGGAGCGCCTTTAATTACTATTCAAGTTGGTGATTTCAAAATGAACAAGGCACTTTTGGATATGGGGGCGGGTGTGAGCATTCTTCCGGGAAGTTTGTATGACCAATATGACTTTGGACAGTTGGAAAAAGTCGACACCACCTTGGTGATGGCTGATTTGTCCCTTAAACTTCCCAGAGGAATTGTCCAAGATGTGATTGTTAAGGTTGAGGACTTCTACTACCCCGTTGACTTCTTGGTGCTTGATTATGCATCAATTGATAACTTTAGGCAACCCAATGTCATCATGGGTAGACCCTTTTTGGCAACCGCTAATGCCTTGATTGATTGTAGGAGGGGTACAGTTGAAATGACTTTTGGCAACCGTAAGTTGAGATTAAATGTGTTTTCTAGTGTTTCTCACCCCGTAGTTAGTGATGAATGCTTTATGGCGGACATCATTGATGAGTGTATACCTCATGAAAATGAGGAAGACACACGGGAGACGTGTGCTTTGGTTGACAGGTTGATTGTGGAGCATAGTGAGGCATTGAAGGCTGAAGAGAAGGAATGGGAGATTATGGCAATTCAATAAGGTAGACCACCATGGACTCATTTAGTGGAAAGTCTACCGGATTATATTGACACCCACCTCAAGCCATCAATTGAAAGAACTCCCATCACACGTGAAGTATGCATTTTTGGGAGATGAGCAAACTTTGCCGGTGATTATTGCATCAAACTTGGAAGAAATTCAAGAAAGAGCATTACTAAAAGTGCTCAAGGAATACAAGGCGGCTATTGGATGGACAATTGCCGATTTGAAAGGAATTAGTCCATCAATTGTGATACACAAGATTATTACTGATTCTGAAGCAAAACCTTCACGAGATGCTCAAAGGAGATTGAATCCTCATATGCGTGAAGTTGTGAAGAAGGAGGTACTTAAGTGGTTGGATGCTGGAATCATTTACCCTATTTCAGATAGTACATGGGTAAGTCCAACACAAACGGTACCTAAGAAAGCTGGAATTCAAGTGGTGAAAGGAGATAGTGGCGAGCAAATTGCGACCCGACCCATCACCGGGTGGAGGGTATGCATTGACTACCGGAAGTTGAACACCGCTACTTCTAAGGATCATTTCCCACTTCCATTCATAGACCAAATCATCGAAAAGCTTGCAGGTCAGCAATTTTATTGTTTTCTAGATGGTTATTCAGGTTACAACCAAATTGTTATTCATCCCGATGACCAACATAAGACCACATTTACATGTCCCTATGGAACTTTTGCCTTTAGGCGAATGCCATTCGGGTTGTGTAATGCTCCAGCCACCTTCCAAAGGTGCATGATGAGTATCTTTTCGGATATGGTCGGTGATTCCTTAGAGATTTTTATGGATGACTTTTCAATTTTTGGTCAAACCTTTGATAATTGTCTTAATAAGCTAACCAAAGTTTTGAAAAGATGTGTTGAAACGAATTTGGTCTTAAGTTGGGAAAAGAGCCACTTTATGGTTCAAGAGGGGACGGTTTTGGGTCATGTGATTTCAAAGAAAGGCATGGAAGTTGACCGAGCCAAAATCAAAGTGATTTCTACTTTACCTCCCCCGGCCAATGTTAAGGGTGTCCGTTCTTTTCTTGGACACGCCGGGTTCTATAGAAGGTTCATAAAAGGATTTAGTGTCATTACCAAACCATTATGTAATTTTTTGTTGAAAGATGTGCCATTTTTGTTTGATAATGAATGTTTAAAAGCTTTTGAAACCTTGAAAGAGAAATTGGTTGAAGCCCCCGATTTGCAATCACCTAATTGGTCCATGCCATTTTAAATCATGTGTGATGCAAGTGACTTTGCCGTTGGGGCTGTTTTGGGACAACGGGTGGACAAGAAACCCGTTGTGATTTATTATGCAAGCAAGACTTTATCGGTTGCCCAATTGAATTATACTACCACCGAAAAGGAATTGCTTGCAGTCGTTTGTGCTCTCAACAAGTTTCGTTCTTCTATTTGTGGTAGCAAAGTGATTGTGTACACAGATCATAGCGCGGTTAAGCATTTGATGGAAAAGAAGGATGCAAAGCCAAGGCTAATTAGATGGGTCTTGCTACTACAAGAGTTTGACTTGGAAATCCGAGACAAGAAGGGAAGTGAGAATGTGGTGGCGGACCACTTGTAAAGAATTCAAGCTATGGATGATGATTCAACCAAGGAGATCAACGAGACATTTCCGGATGAATATTTACTAACTGTTTCTGTTGTTCCTTGGTATGCAAATATTGTGAATTTTCTGTCCGCAGGTAAGCTACCGGAGCATTGGGCTAAGCGAAAGAAGCAACAATTCCTTGCACAAGCCAAGCAATATATTTGGGATGAACCGGATTTGTTCAAAGTTGGCCCGGATCAATTGGTGAGAAGATGTGTTCCGGAAGAGGAAATTCAGGAGGTGTTGACTCATGCACACTCATTTGCATGTGGAGGTCATTTCAGCGGTCAAAAGACAGGTTATAAGGTTCTTATGTGTGGTTTGTTTTGGCCGAGTATCTTTAAAGATGCCGCTGAATTTGTTAAGAAATGTGTGAGATGTCAACAATTAGGTAGTATAACCAAGAGGAATGAAATGCCCATGCAACCCATTTTAGTTGTTAATATTTTTGATGTTTGGGCATTGACTTTATGGGTCCCTTCCCTAATTCCTTTGGTAATTACTACATTCTAGTGGCCGTAGATTATGTTTCAAAGTGGGTAGAAGCCATTGCCACTAGAACCAATGATCATACCGTTGTATGCAAGTTTGTCCAAAGCAACATTTTCTCAAGATTTGGAATCCCTCGTGTGATTATAAGCGATGGGGGGTCTCGTTTTAAAAATTTTCAGTTTGGCAAACTTCTTAAACGGTATGGCATAAACCACCGGATTGCTACCCCATATCACCCACAAACAAGTGGGCAAGTAGAAGTGTCAAATAGGCAAATTAAAGAGATTTTGCAAAAGACGGTAAGACCCGATAGAAAAGATTGGTCAACCAAACTCAATAATGCTTTATGGGCTTACCGAACCGCTTTTAAGACACCTATTGGCACTACTCCTTATCGGTTGGTTTATGGGAAGGGTTGTCATCTTCCAATGGAATTAGCACATAGGGGATTATGGGCTGTTAAGGCCGTTAACATGGATTTTGAGAATGCAGGCAAGGAAAGGAAATTGCAACTATGTGAGTTGGAAGCACCGAGGAATGAGGCATATGAATGTGCATCAACTTACAAGGACAAGATGAAGGTGGTTCATGATGCCAAGTTGAAAAAGAAGGTGTTCGAAGTTGGCCAAAAGGTTTGGCTTTACAATTCAAGACTCAAGTTCTTTCCCGGAAAGCTCAAGAGCAAATGGATGGGTCCATATGTCATCACAAGGGTTGGAAACTTTGGTGAGATTGAAATTGAAGATCCAAAAGATGGTGTGAAGCAAATGGTCAATGGACACCGATTGAAGCCGTATTTGGATGCAACCGACATCAATGGAGCTACAAAGGAAATGGTGAACTTCATCTCAAGTCCACCATCCTATGAGGTTGCTTGAAGTATTTGAGGTAATGTCGGGCTGAGGACAATAAACTTAGCGCTAAACGGGAGGCAACCCGTTGTTTGGTTGTTTTATAGCTTCAATTTCGGTATGTTTTTATTTTCGTTTCAATTTTGTTTAGTTATTTTTGTTTTTGTCGCATAATCACACAAGTTGGATAATTCTCAGCACTTATGCTTGAGAATTAAGTTGGGGAAGGTCGGTTTGGGTGAAAAAAGGAAGTTGTTTTTGCAATTAATCGAGCCGAATAACTCATTTCTAATTTTGGGTGTACATTGGGGACAATGTACCTTTAAGTTGGGGAAGGGGTTTAATTTTAAGTTAATTGCAAGTTTTAAGAAGTTGTTTTGTTTGTGGCTGTATTTAAAAAAAAAAAAAACAAATTTGACCGTGTCAGACGGTGGACTACCGTCTCAGACGGTGCCACAGAATTGCTCAAAAAGCTTTACGGTAGCTAGACGGTAAAACTTTCTGTCAGACGGTGCCACAAACGGTAAAAACATGTTTTCCAGGCAACCGTCTCAGACGGTGTGCTTTACCGTGCGAGACGCTAACTCAAAATGGACTACCGTCTGAGACGGTAAGTCTCACCGTGTGAGACGGTGGCTCGCGTTTTCAGACTTTTTTATTTTTTAAAATCGAAAATCTTTTTTTTTTATTTAAAATCGAAAATCTTTTTTCACTTTCTCTCTCAATTTTCTTCCCCATTTATTTTCTTTCAAAACCCTAAATCTTCAATCAATCATATCTTCTTCAATTCTTAACCAAATTAAACGATTCTTGAGGCTAAAGTGCATAATTTTTCAAGGGCTACAAAACCCCTATCTTTGTTTGTTCAATTTCAGCCTTGTTTGTGAGATTTGGGTAAATTCAAAAACGAATTTTTTTAATTTTTCTTTCTTTTTGCTTTTAATTACTAACCATTGATAAGGCTTGTTGTTTTTGGTTAGTTTTTGTTAATAGGATGAAGAAAGCAGCCGGAAAGTTGATGAAGAAGTTGTCCAAGTCAACCGAGCCTTCTTCTTCTAGTCAACCAAAAAGAAAGAAAAGACAATTGATTATTGAAGAGGAAGAAGAAGATGAAATGGCATCTCAACAGGAAGAGATGGAAGTTGATGAAGAAGAAAAACCCGAATGGAAACACGGTACTCCTTTACACTCTTTACCCCGTAAATGGCAATTAGAATTGTTTAGAGATAAATGGGGGAGGTGGAAATTATGAAAAAACAATTATTGGGTGAAAGGAAAACCGTTTGGCAGGAATTTAGAGGGTTTGGTTTTGTTGAGGCATTTGAAAATATGGGATGGAAAAATGCGTTGGTTTGGAACAATAATGATGAGGTTGATGTTAATTTAGAAGGAATTATTGAATGGATGGGTACTTTGGAAAGGCATGTTGGTAATAACCCTCCTGAGAGCACTAAGTTAGTAGGAACTGTTGATGGTAAAAAGGTAACTATGTCGTTTGTTACCTTAGATAGGATTATCAAGTTTGATTTGGGTGCTAGTTCGGGAAGGGGATTTGATTATTTACCGGAAGACATTTTGACTGGGGTGAAAAAGGGTGAGAATTGGATAGAGATGTTAGCCGAGTTGTTCACTTACCCTAGAGACGCTTTGAACTTGAACCTCAAGTTAGAGCGTTTTTATTTGAAACCACTTCCTAGATTGATCATGAATATGTTGAATTGGAATGTTTGTCCGAGAAGTAGTGATAAGGCGGCTGTTAGATTTCAAGAAGTTGTAGTTTTGTATGCATTGATAACGGAGAGGCTAGCCTTGTCACTTAGGCAGATGATTATGACCAATGTGTGGGATACCCGAAACAAGAGGTTAAAGACAATCCTTCCGTACCCGAGGCTGATTTCTCGCCTCATTTTGAGCCAAAAAGCCACTACTCGTGACACACCAACAATTAGGGTTAATCAGGTGGTGTTTAACATGAAGCGGTTGTTGCAAAGTCAAGAGTTTAAGTTGGAGGAAAGACCCCAATGCAGAATTTTGAGGGATGTGAAGTCAAAGGGGTTGTTGATAGCTCCTAAGGAAGGGTTTACTAGAGAGGAGGCGATGGCTCAGCTGGAGCCCATGGGTGGAAATGAGAGAGGAGAAGCAAGTGGTGCTAGAGAGGTTGAGGAGGAAAGAGAGCCACCAAGGAGGGATGGTTTATTAGGTTCTGGATTTGGAGGTACTGGGCCGAGCTTTGGCTTTGAGCAGCCTAGTGATTATAATCAGTGGACATCCTATGAGAGGAATATGTGGGATATGACTGCTCAGCAGGGTGTGCAGCGGAGGAGTTATGAGTTAGGTATGGCATATGCTCATGAGCAGAATGTGAGGAGGCAGTTTGAGTACTCAGAGCGAGTACGCCATCACCAGGACCACATTGTAGGACTTGACTATGTGGAGACTCCTCCTTCATATGATTACAGGTAGCCGTATGTTCCTACATCCCATCCAGCTTATCCTCAGAGCCACGATTCTGAGTGGTTTCCCAGACATTCTTGTGTCGGTCGAGTTGAGGATAACTCGGGTACTCCACCAGCAGCCTCTGATCCATTTGAGGCCCAATCTCTATATCGGGCTTAATGGAGTCGATCTTTGGACCGCAAGGTCCACGACAGTGATCGGTACCTTCTACTTATGTTTCTGTTCTTCTTGTGTGACTATGTGTTTATTTTGTGTTTTTGCGTTTTAATTTCATAGGTAGATTTAATTTTCTTGTTAATTTCATTTATGTTTTTAGTTTAGATGTTGATTTACTTTCTTGTAATATGAAATTGACCCTTAGGGGCAAAATATTCGAGTTATATTAGCTATACATGTTTGTAAAATGAGATTTTCTTGTGATTGGATTTGTACATGTAAGTGGGGCTAGGTAGTGTAGATTAGATTGCATGACATGGTTGACTTATGAGCGTCTTGATAGAGTTGCTAGCAAGTAAAAACATAGAAATGTGCAAATAAGGGTAATATGCCAATTGTGAGCTACAATGCATGTACCACACTTTATATCCGTTATAACCTTCAATTTCATGAGAGAAAAAGCCTCGTCGATAATTGATTAGATTGTTAGCGTAGCTTGAATTCTCGTGATAACTATATTGTGTGAACCATTATTGTATATTAGGTTAGAACTAGTGCACTTACCGTGTCGAGACTTCTAACCCGGATTATGTGCTTAAAATGATGAAAACAATCATACAATTCAATCCATATTCCATCTCACTTCACCATGAAATTCGAGTAGTTATTCAAAGTTGTGTTGTTTATGATGAATCGAAAGAAAGAACAAAGTCAAAGTCAAAATTGCAATATCCGGTTGAAAAAGTCAAAGTATATGGTCATAAGTGAAAATCAATTCAATTATCCATGTAAGTTGATCAAAAAGAACCAAAGTGAAATGTTCCCAAAAATCATTCTAGTAAATCACCCAAATGAGAATCATTACCGTATTTCATTCCATTATTTTCACCAATCTTGTATGAATGTCGAAGTGATAATTTGGTGTTATGAGGTCTTGGTTCGATTTGTGTACTAGCCTATGACTTTTAGTGTGCAATAATGGGTTGAGAGCTTCATATACATATATTAGCACATCTTTTGCTAATTCACTCAAAATATGAACCGAGGGGAGTGCACATTGTGAGAGTGTGATGCATGTATTGTGGCAAACTTGAGGTCTATTAGGTTTAATTGCACATTTATATATTTCTATTTGCTAGTCGTAAATCTTTTGATAGTTGTAAGTCTTATGAGTTGATTGTGTTATGTGATTTGGTTTGCATTATTTAGTTTCGCCCAAGTATACTTTGAAGATTGCTTGAGGGTTGGGTTTTACAAGTATATATAGTTGGTATAACTCTTATATGGTGTTTCTTTGGTGATAGGAAGTATTATGGGATTGTAAGTTAACTTGTCACATGATGAATGACTTTTTCGGGACAAAAAAGGGTTAAGTTGGGGAATGTGATAAACGCTTGATTTACATTATCTTAATGTGTGCAAATGGCATGTTTTGTGCATGTTAATAGAAGATTAGGGCGCGTTTATGTTTGTTTAGTGTTTCAGGCCTTAGGTGATGAATTGGAACTAATCGGGTCAAGAAGGAAGTAAAACGAGTCAACTGGAGTCAACAGAAGTCAAATCTGGAAAACTGATTTTCTGAACTACCGTTTGAGACGCCAAGACCCACCGTCCCAGACGGTGGGCCAAATATAGCGACCGTTTGAGACGTCCTTGTCAACGTAAAGGAACCTGCACCATTTTGGACTACCGTCTGGCACGGTACCACCCACCGTCTGAGACGGTGGGCCAATTTCAACCACCGTGTGAGACGTTGTTGCAGCGTAAAGGATTTTGGACGAAAATGCATTACCGTCTGAGACGGTACACACCACCGTCCCAGACGGTGGTTAATTTGACAGATTACGAATTTTGGGGTTTTAATTGTATTTTGAGATATATTTTCACATACGAACTTAGACTTAAATATACCCTAATTTCTCATCTCTGGAGCAGCAACCTACCTTTCCCAAGCCCTAATATCATCATCAAATCACAAATCCATGGAGATGACAATCCAAATTGAAGATTCATTGATGAAGATGATAGGCTAAATCCTCTTTAGATCATTCTCATGTGAACAATTATGTAAGGCAATTGTATTCAACCTTTCTTATATTCAAGTTGGATTAGATGTTTAATTCTCAATTGTGTTTTGCATCTAATGTTGTTTGGTTTGAATGAATGATTACTTGTTTATAACTTTGAATGAATTCCATCTATCTTTTGATTTCAATTTATTGTTAATTATTAATTATTGGAAGAATCTCTTATGAAAGTGTAATCTTGTTAATGAATAGATAATTTAGTTGTGTCAATTCCTCGGTTTTCATTATCGTGAATCATCACAATCTAATCAATTTGTTCTTAATGTTCATTCATTCCAAGCTTTATAACGAATCATGTCTATGTGATTTCCAACGAATATAAGTTAGGTTATACTTTTGAAAGCATAATTGGGATCATGAGAATGGTCTACCCTTTTTATTATTGAAATATTTTGTTAAGTTTACAATCATTTTTAGTTGTTAATCAAATCAATCAAATCAATTTTAAGTTTATGTCTAGTTTAATCAACTTTGTAAATTGTTCAACACTTTCCCATGATTCCCTGAGGATACGATACTCGACTTACCCTTGCTAAATAGTGGTATTTAATTTATATTTTTGATCGGTCCAACGACAACGATCACATCCCATTAGCAGCATTGGGGTTATAAACAGGCACTCTGGAGGAACCCGCAGCATACGGATCGCCCAGAAGAAATGAAGGACCAAACACACGGTTGTCCTGAACCGGTGCAGAAGGATCAGGAGCATAAGGATCTCGAGAAGCATAGGGAAGACGAGCTCCCTCGGTAGTCCTCCTCTGATATGGAGCTACCAGATGACAGAGTCGGTTGAACATGATTAGATACATGCCCATTTCCAGATTCACTGGATGTTGACACCAGATTTATGGGGCGAGATTCATTGCCCGACACCTCAAATGGTTCCTCTTAGAAGAGTGAGGGACCCGAGGAAAGGAATTTGCCACAAAAGGCACTGGAGGTGTACCAGGTACAACAGCATTAGAGCTAACTCCGTCCGACATGACGAGTCCGAAAAGATAGTCAAAGCATCCATATAAGTCTAATGGATGAGACAGTACAAGTCAAATGGATGTGACAGTACGCCGCACTGAGTTTTAAAAGAAATCTTTGTCTAGACTATACACATATGGTCTGGGTTTCTATTAACAATATACCTTCAATGCTTATATATAGGGTCACCCGCAGCCTTCCCACCACATTTACAGTATATTGTTAATATAATCCAAACTATCACGTATATAAGTCCAATGTATACACATACGATTTGGGTTTCTACTCCTAACATACCTTCAATGTTTATATATAGGGTCACCCGCAGCCTTCCCACCACATCTACAGTATGTTGTGAGTATAATCCAAACTATAACGTATATACAAAATCTAAGATATTTATTTCGAGCCTTATATTATTTTACATAATCGGGACGTAGTTGATCAGGTTAGGTCTAATTATAGACAAATAATATAACTCTTGAAATAAGTATCCTAAACCTTAATAGACTTAGATTCCCTTTTGAAACGACAATGGCTATAGATTGAGTTTTTCCAGCGGAAAAACTCTGTATTAACTATAACCTTGTCTCTGATACCAATTTTTGTCACACCCCGTTGTAGCGAAAATACAGGGTTAACAAAAAATTGCGTACTAATCAGAAGGTAAATAGAGATTACATCTATTAATGCCAATACATGTTCAATACAAGTACAATCGTTCAAATGTGGACCCCAAAATACGGATACAAGTCATCCTCATTTGGAACTGGGCCCACTGAATACGAGTTCAATAAATTAGACAGTCTAATACAATTAAAGCTAAAAACATGAGAGTCCTCAAATGCCTGGTGCTAATTGTACGTCCAAGTCAAAAGAATGGCCCTATAATGCCATAGATGATCCAAGACTTACTGTTGGTTCCCTGAAAAGCATGAAATTTGAGAGGATCAACTATCGAAATAGTTGGTGAGTTTACAGTGTGTTTGACTAAAAGACCAATCGTCATTGGGAGCACACAATGACATGTAGTTATTAAGACAAGACAGTCGGGAGCAAATTCCGACAATATTATGACAAGACAGCCGAGATCAATATCCGACAATAAGACCAAAATGCTTGGGATTCTACTTCCAACATACCTTCAATGCTTATATATAGGGTGTACCATCGGCGTACCCACCACACCTACGGTATGTTGACAATAGTTTTGTCGTCATTGTGAGAACACAATGACATGTAATTATATGAGACAAGACATTTTATAGACAGCCGAGATCAATATCCGACAATATAACCAATATGCCTCGCACAGGATTTCCCGTCTAAAAGTGGGGTGCGGACCAATATACCTCGCACGGGTCTCCCGTCTACAATGGGGTGAGGACCAGAATACCTCGCACAGGTCTCCCGTCTATAATGGGGTGCGGACCAGAACAAAGACAGTCAGGCACTAAATCTGACAAGACAACCATTAGGATCTCATAATGGTGATAACTACATAGGGGCAACATTTTAGTTCGTCAAACATAAAGAACAATTTAATCAACCGACAACATGGCAAGTCAAGACAGATAGAACAAATTTCATAAGACATGTATACACATTTTTAGGCAGCCGTCAACATGGCAAGACATAAGACAAATGATTTAATTTACCAAATCTCATGGCATAGACAAAGACAAATCATTTATAAAGTAGTCGTGTATACAGTAGTACATGCTTTTCAGGCCCAAAGTAAAAGGAAAAAGGGCGCCATAAACTCACCTTAGCGATCAACGAGCTAAAAGTATGAGTAGTCTGAGAAAATGAGCAGTCTAGTCTCCACGTCTATCCAAAACCTAGGATATGAGTACCAATGGTGAGGATCAAATCTCACGATGACAAGTATCCTACGTACAACTACTTAGCTATCAACCCTAGAATGCCACGACCAAGAATCTGATTTAAACGTTCATTTTATTTGACTTTAGTTTCTAATGTCAATGACCTTGTCATTATAAGGTAGTCCCAAGTACCAATTCGTATAAACGAAGTTCAAGATTTTTAAGTCGTCAAAATCCGAAATGTCAAACAGCTCCAGAACTCGCGGCGCGACCTGGGCTGTGCAGCACCTCGCGGCGCGAGTCTGAAGGGTCGCAGCGTGAGTCTTAGCTCCAAATACAGGTTCTGTTCGAAAAACACATACCTCGCGGCGCGAGGTAGGCTACTAGCGGCGCGAGTTTAGCCTGGCCGAATGAAAACTTTGTTTTCGACCATTTTCCGTAAACCAAATCGTTTTCTAACCAATTCTTTTCATTGCAATGACTTCAAACACGTTCAAAGAGTCTGAAAACAAACCA
Organism: Erigeron breviscapus; assembly: GCA_034093135.1. Lineage (NCBI taxonomy): Eukaryota > Viridiplantae > Streptophyta > Magnoliopsida > Asterales > Asteraceae > Erigeron > Erigeron breviscapus. The sequence goes on along the minus strand of CM067170.1, from coordinate 121,608,071 downwards.
TTTTGCCAACCATTTACCATTTCAAACACTTTCAAAATCCAAGACCTAAATCTAATTAAAATTTCATTTATCATCAAAACCCACAACTCATTTCATATGCAAAGTCTACTAATTCAACTAACAAAACTGAAATTAAATCAAAGAATTGAATTTATCAAATCAAAAGTTTAATTTAAAAGAGTTTACTTACCATTTGATGTTCTTGAAATAAAATTTAGAAGATGAAGATGAAGATGATGATGCCTTGCTATAGATTGCTAGATGATAAGTTTCCCCTTTAAATTCCATTTGATTTCTTCTTGAATTTAGATATGAAAGTGAATTTTGTGTGTGTGTTGTGTGGGTTTGATCGATCAGCCAAGAAAAGGGGGGAAAGACTTTGTTGTCTCCTTTCCTGCCACTTATTAAGTGAACCGGCCCATGTGGCCATTTTTGATATATTAATACCCTTAATTTGGTAAAATGCTTACGATTAAATACCGAATGACTAAAAGGTTATAATTTAAAGTAAAGGTATTTTCCCTCGTGTTATTTAAATTAAGACAAGTCAATAAAGTTTCGTCAAAGTGAACTTTATAATATTAAGTCTAGACAGTCTAATTATTTTGTACCAGACATAACCTTTAAATATTTATTTAAAGTTATTTTTAAGACTGGGCATTCGTCTAGATAGCTAATAGTCTACGTCATCAAGATACGTCTAATTTGACTAAGTCAAAAGTCCAAAAGTCTAATAATTTCCACGTCAAAGACCATCTAAATTAGACGAGATTATGATAATGACCAATCTTAAACCAGATTAAGACTAACCCGTTGCTAATTAATTACGAGTTGTCACATGATAACCCTTGTAAGTACTAATCTTTGAATGAATGTTGTTGATATCAGTTATGCATGTATTATATACTACAGTACACTTTAGGCTAATTTACTTTTATTTATGTACATTTTATGTCAAAACATCTTGATCTTGGTCTCGCTTCCTTATTGTTGTGAAAGTGTTTTGCAAGTTAATCATTCGGCTTTGGGCTTTTGGAGCTAAATAAGAGCTAAAATGGTACCCCAAGTGAAATGGAGTTGATCAAATGGACTAAGGCAAGTTCGAGTCATAAAATGAAGGAAAAAGGTTGCGAAAAAAAATAATACCAAATGCATCGGACTTAAGAAACAATAGCCAGCTTTACACACACAAAAAAAAGTAAATACCTTGTACGTTGCACTTGAAAATTTCCCTGTATCATACTCTAATCGAGTGCACCACTTTAAAGTTTAAAGGACCTAGCTAGCACACTACAACTTTAACTTCAACTCTGGTTGACCGTTGACTCATCCTTTGTCCAAGTGATGTACTTAAACTGGTTAAACAGACTTAAAATCTAATTGGCCGGGTCACATTACTTTTACCAATCAAATAGTTGATTACTCTTGTTTAGTAGTTGGTTATATGTAAAAAGTAAAAAATATATAGTAGTTGTGATCATGGAAAAGTTTTTGGATGTTTGATTTGCACGAATTCATTAATTCATTAATAAACAAAAAAAGAAAAGTTGAAGAAACGCAAAAAGGTAAGGTTGTTAACTAACCCCCAGTTTCCGACAATTATTAGCCAATCAAAATCATGTTCCACTTTCATTTTATGAGTTTTTTCTATTATGTGTTTACTAAACGAAAAATCGAACTAGAAATAAAGACTAAACAAAAATTTTTCAAAATTATGAATATAAACTATTAATGAATTAAAGTGTGAATTTTAACATTTTAACTTGAAGATTAATTTATTTTAATAATTAACTTCTTCTAATATAGTCTTTAAGCATTAGCTCAATGGTTGTAAGGTCATCCCCTATTCATGAGCTCTTGTGTTCAAGCTTTAGAGAGGACATAGGAAGTCCCTATATGAGGGCTTGACTTGAGTATACCCAGGTTCAAGTCTGAGGGGACACAGTTTACCCCTATTAATCACCGTGCCTTCGGGCGGATTAGTAGGGGGTTTTCCCCCCATCGGGTATTTGAAATAGGCATTTCTACTTCGAGAGAGCTCTCTAGCGCGGACCTGGTTAAGACAACGTATGCTAGACCTCTCGTTGTCGAATTACGATACGAAGTTTCCAACGAAATTCACCTTTCAAAAAAAAACTTCATCTAATATACCATAACAATGCATTTTAAAGGTGGATTGATCTATTTTAAAAGGTTTATATGTCTTTTCATATACTTTTCGGCGTTTTTTAAATTTAAATGGCAAGGCTAGCATAGGGACGTTATCGAACCGAGACGAGCTAAATTTAAATGGCTCGATACTTCGACGAGCTTTTAGTGTGTTACAATATGGCTCAAGCTCAGCTTAAAAAGCTTGAAAAAGGCTCGAGATTGGCTTGCTATTTCTATAAGTATAAATATAGCTTGAGCTCGGCTCAAAAAGATCGAAAACACGTATACAATTTTAAATAAAGCATACCATAAGCTAAAAGAAAACATTATGAGACAAAATTTACATAATATATTGAAAGCTCGAAGAGCTCGATAAGTATTGGAGCCGAGATATGTAAAGTTCGAGCTCGAGCTCGAGTTGCTCGATAAAAGCTCGACCCGGTAACAGCCCTAAACGTAAGAGAACGTAGGAAAACATGTTCTAAAAGAAAATACAATTGTTGTTTGGTTTCATTATTAAAAAACATGCAAGATCATGGTTACGAAAGGTAAAGTTATTAACTAAATGAGGTATTCAAATAGATGAAAATTTTGATTAAATATAGTCAAAATATAAAGTAAGATTTAAATTGTAAGAATATATATTAGACTATTAGTAAGTTTAAGTCATAGAATTTAAGTATGAATTTTAAATACTGCATAATTTATCGAGTATACAATATTAGACACTACTACTAGAGATATATAGATATTCGTTAAAATGAGAAAAGTTAGATAACTATATATTGTTAGAATCTTTTAATTTAATATATGATAAACGATCAAATAGTACTCATAACTCACACGATAAGAAAGGAATTGTGAAGCCTAAAGGATTATGTGATACGTGCTATGTTTTTTGCTAGTGGGGTCCATAAAGTTATTTTACATTTCGATAAATATATATCATTCCTACATTAATTATACACATATGTAATCCATGTTTAGTTATCGTATATCTATCAAAAAAATTATCGTATTTCTATAAACTTATTTTATTAATACTAAATTTTGGACCCGTGTTATACGGACAAATACATACACACAAAACATTATATCGTAAAAGCATTCCAAAATATTGGTATTTAGTTATGAATTTCATATAAATAAAAAAATAATTAAAATTGACACTTAATATGAGGATATGATATGGCAGGCATGGTGACGGTGGCAACGCACGTACATAACACACACACATGGGCCATGGCTTTTATACACTTATTTTCACATGCACCATATAACCACCACTCCCACAAATCACCATTTTATTTCTAGCTCCTTTTTATTTCCATATGCATCAAAAAGTCATGTCCGTACCATTAGCATGTATGGTGTGCACACACCCATTTAATTAAGTGGTGTTGTGTGGGTGTGTGATATGCATTAATAATACATATTGGAAATATGGGTGATTACTAACATTATATTTATACATATAAATATGCATGACTATTTTTGTTTTTTAACATCATATTATTTTATTTGTAATTTTACATTACACTAATGTTGTATGTTTGAAATGAAACCTATTACATTTGAAAAACCTCCTATTAATTCATCCATATAAATATAAGAAATGAGAATCGAACCTAGATGAATATTTCCAAAATCAATTATTGCATTAAAATTCATAATCATTGAGGAATATAAGAAACAAATAAAAACATTTATCGGTAATTCACTTAGGTGAGTTGGTCACCTATGTGCACAAACGCTAAGGACCCACTAGGGAAGACTTAAGTGGCACATGTTCGAATCTTTGTCTTGGGTCTTGGACAACATAGTCACCGACAGTCAGGATTGTAGGGTTCCTAGACTAGATAGAAAAATTTCCTCACGGAACTAAAGGGGTTCCGGTCACTTACCTTTTTTTATTTTTGAAATTTTTAACTAACGTAATTAAGTAGTAGGGGTTAATACTCTCATCTGGGTGAAATAGATGAACTTTAAGTTTTTAATTTTCAGTTAATCATCTCCATCTAAAGCATTAACCGTAATCAAACCAATGATTGATTATCTCAGTTTGATGACCAAATTAATAATTAGCTGTAATAAAACTGAAAAACTAACAATTTTCTGAATTTAATGAACACCAAATCCAAATATAAAAAATAACTGTCCAATCCATCTAGCTAGAAGATGATATATTCCATGCTTTATTTCTAGTTCGATTTTTCGTTTCGAATTTAACATTTATAATTGGGGACTTGCATTTGTAAGTAAGTATATACAAATTTAAGATGAAATTGCTATCTATACTTCTATACTCCTTATTAAAAATTATCCACCCCCAATAATGGAAAGTGTTACAAGAAAGTTACATGCGAAATTACCAAACTGCCCTTAATAAACACCCACTATGGGAAATGTTTTTATAAATTACCAAATTTTCCCTTAATGAATTAGTTTACACTCTAAACCCTTATTTTAATAATTAACACTTTAAACCCTTATCTTTTAAAATATTCCACTATCACCTTTACATCAACCTACACCACTTGACACCGCCACCACCACCAATAATACCGTCACCGAAACCACTAGACCGTCGTCCTCGCCACCGCCGCCGCATTGCGCGGGTACCATGCTCGTATTATGTTATAAATCATCATACAAAATCTTTTTACTCTACACTAATTTACATCCTTTTTGATGAGGTCGAGTGACATGCTTGTAGAAAACTTTTTTTATATGTACACAAAACACATTTCATTTAAGGAACATTAAAATGTTTTTTGAAAAAACAAAATAGAAATTTTATCCTTTTTAGAAAAAGGATAACATAATTTTAATAGTTTTAAAAAATGTATCCAAACTGATTTAATAAAGCATTACAAATATAGCAAAATTTCATAATTAAAGAAATAAACTAAATGTTCAAAAAATGTTGAATGTTTCAAAATGAGAAATGATATATTCTTTTAAAAATTAGCCTAATAATCGTTCTAACAATCTTAAAATATGACAAGTGTAAGCTACTTATTCACTCTTTTAATTCATCCTTTGATCTTGCCAAGTGTCATGATCTAATAGTTAGGAGGATTATTAGGCTAATTTTTTAGGAGGATATATCATTTTCCTATAATATATAGGGGGATGGTAATATAAGGCTGTTAGGTACCTAAGCTTAGGTGTGGAACACTCACATATTGTTTTTTTAATCCATAAAATTCATGGGGCCCAATCATTTATTCATTAATCAAAAATAATAAAAAAAATCTGTATGTGAAGGGTTCCACACCCGGACAGCCTTATATTCCCTTTTCCCAAATGATAAATAGACTAAATAATTGTCTCCCAAAGTAACAATTGTATCGGCAAGGCCTCTTTCGTAGGCGTAGCAATATCACCATAAAACAAGATTAATAGGGAGAATGACGATGACACTTTATTCTGTCAGAACATATCAAACATATACTGTATTACTTACCACATCAACTCCTGCTATTTATTTTTTTTGCTATCCATCCTCTTTCCCATCTCTAATCACCAACTCACCATGTTACAATAGCTACATTGGTAAGTTTAGTAGTTTCTATGTTTTTCTTAATTTAGATTCAAATATAATAATTTTGAATAACACAATTTTTGCCAACTGTAGATTATGACTAGTGTTATAACAACTTTAGGCAACAGTTAGCAGTGTTGGACTGTTGGTAACTTGGTATAACAGATTAAGAGCTATGTGATGTGTCACTTATGAAAAGGTTAATTTCTAAGTGATAGTAATTAAATCTTTCGATTTTTCCAGTTTGTTTTATATAATTAGCGGCGGTATTGAAGACTTATGGGTCAAGGGCAAAGTAGAAGTTTTTTTAAAAAAAAGGTCTCGTAGACTAGGGATAACATATTAATTAAATTATATAAACTATTAGAAAAACGACAAATATTGTATTAATAAACATAGCAAAAACCAAAATGCGTGTGTCCCTAATTTATGTCTTAATCACCCGACCAGAATGAAAGAGGTGGTGAAAAAGAACGGTCAAATCGAGACATATCCAATGACTATGGTCGCTACTCTCCTTTCACGCCGGTACAGGCCTTGAGGGGCGGTATTCACCACCCGTATCTCTTCTGCTGCATTTTGTGCGTCCTTATAATTTATAGAGAAAATTTCATTACATCACCCTGTGGTTTGCCATTTTATCATTTTTCGCCCCTATGCTTTTTTTTATTATTAGATCACCTTATAACAACTTTTTGTATCATTACATCACCCTCCGTCTACACGCCGTTTGTCTCCCTCCGTTACCCCTCTCAGGTGCATACCATGTGAGGGGTATTCCTGTCTATTTCTACATAACTCCATCTTTATAATCTCATCAAATCTAATCTATCCCACTTATTTCCATCAAACCCAGATCTATCTATCTCTTTCTATTAGATATATACTCATATATATATATGAAAGTCATACACATATAGAGAAAAAAAAAATTTAAAAAAACCCCACCTATCTTAGGCTTCCCACCGTCTGTCTTCCTTCTTCTCCTCCACCCCACCGCCGAGATCTTTGGCTTCTCAGCCACCCTCGCCGCCGCTTGCCCTTTTTCCGATTAAGAAGCTTTTTTATCTTAAAGTTTCTATATCTTGAAGAAAACCATGTAGGTTGTTAATTTTGTTAAAAAAAAAGTTATTTGAGTTGAAGTTGTTACAGAAATCGGTGGTGGTGGTGGTGTGGGGATGATGGTAGTGGGTTGCGACTTTGATGGTGGTGTTGCCGGAATGATGGCGGTGGCGGGATAACGGCTGTGGAATAACGACGATAGTGGTGGTCCAATTAGTGAGTTCGATCTGGCCTCAGTCCCATCACCAGCCATCCTTTCTTGGTCAGCGAGCGTTACTATGGTGGCCGGTGGTGGTCTTGTAGCGGCAACCCTTTTAGGGTTTTAATCTTTTGTAATCTTTTCTGGATGGAATTAGAACCCACCGATGGTTGGGTTGGATTAGTCGCGGCTGGGTGGCCGGAGGCGGCTAGCGGCAGTAGGGTCGTTTTTTGGGATTTGGGTTTCTCCTTCTTATCATCATCATCATCATCATCATTATTATTATTATTATTATTATTATTATTATATTATTATTATTATTATTATTATTATTGAAAAAATTATATTGGTAGTAATAGTTACTAAACATGTATGATTTGGGATTTGGGTTTTTGTTATAAATACAGATTAGGAGTGTATATTTGTGTTTATCCTTGATTTATATGTGTACTACCAAATTAGTTTCTTGAAATGGGTGGATGAACGAGATTTATGATTTATGAGAAATTGATGTGAAAGTGATTTGGAATTTGTATATATTTATGCCTATGATTTTTGACTGAGTTTTGGTTATAGAGAGGTTCATGAAAGTGTTTATATTTCCAACTGGAAAGGATGAGGGTGAGTGTTTGTTGTTGATGATGAAGATGATGATTGATGAAGGCTAGGGAAATGATAGAGTTTAAAGGACCAAAATACCCTCACGTGGTATGCACGTGAGGGGGGTAACGGAGGGAGACAAACGGCGTGTAGACGGAGGGTGATGTAATGATACAAAAAGTTGTTATAGGGTGATCTAATAATAAAAAAAAAAGCATAGGGGCGAAAAATGATAAAATGACAAACCACATGGTGATGTAATGAAATTTTCTATAATTTATAAATATAGATTACTTTATTTATACTTGATGAGAAATTGGCTTCCATAAAAATAATAATATAAGAACAAATCAAGATTATTATAATTAGACTAAAAAGAAAAAGTGAATTTGTATTGGGAGATCGAGAATGTTGATAAGAAATGTGATATGCATGGAGTGACATTAAGCAAAGTTGATGTGGTGGTGTAGACTATGAAGTGTTACTAGCTACTTACTAAATAGGCTTTTATTTATTATCAAGTCAGTTTGATGAAAATTCGGGACTTTGTTTCCTCAAATGAGATCACTCGTATTAGTCGGGAACTGAACCATCAACTACTAGTTGTAACTTACGCAATCGTTTCTTGTCGAACATAAAACATATATGTTAAAATTAATTCACAACTCTTTTCTTTTTCTTTCGAGTGAAGTTTTAACTAGGGTAAACGACAATTTTCGTCCTTATGGTGGTTCGAAATTTCATATTTACTTCATGAATGAAAAATAATAAAAGATATTTTCGAACTACCACAAGAACGAAATTTGTAGTTTGCCCTTTTAACCAACTCTCATCAGCTTATGCGATCACTTACATTATGTGATTGTCGAAACTCAAACCTTAAGTCATTTATACGTTTTTTATTTTAAAGGTTCATTTTCATTGTTCAAAAAAAGGTTCATTTTCATGAGAGCACTTCCAATAGATCGAGTGTGATAGTATCATGTGATGGAAATGGCGCGGTTTTTACGTGATAAACTTTGGTGCATTCCGAAATTTATGCGTGATAATATCAGAGGGCTATCACATTGATGATTATTTTTTTTATTGGGCATTATAGAGTTCAATTTTCAGTGTGATAGCTTGAGAAAATGCGTTAATCTTGATAATTAAGAGTGTGATGTTGAAGTGAAACCATTTTTTTGGTATAAATATTGGGATAAGGAAGATAGTCTTTTGTCAAAGAAAAGTTCTAAAATTTATAATAAGAATTCTTTAAATTTACTACCATTTTTAGAAAAGGTTAAATTATGCAAATTAACCACTCAAAAGCAAATGAAGCTAGCTTAACTGGCAGATGCATCCCTGGTTTTTCTCACAGGTTTTGGGTTCGACTCTTAGGAGTGACAAGTCTGTGGGTTTTTTCTCTGAATCACCTGTAACGGCTTATGGTCTACATCTCGTAGTCTAGAGTACGTGCAGGGCTTCACCATTATACAGTGAGGTGTTCCCTGATGTCGAATACGACTAACTGTTCAAAAAAAAAAAAACCACTCAAAAATTTTGGAAGTGTGTTTAAGGTGTATTTCAATTACGGTTTTCGGAAATAAATTGTTGTTTTGGAATCATAACACATGTTTAGTTTGAAGATATATCGATTCTAAGATTGGAAATCAAACTCAAAATATTGGTTTTTCAATTCAAAGCAAACCCAAGTTTTTCAAAAGACTTTTTCTGGACCCTTTCCTCCTCTCTCCTTTTCTACTCATCTCATTTGTTTTCTCATATAAACTATTTAAAATTTTTACTTAAATCAAAGTCCAGTTAAAAAGTAATAACTTATACCAATAATAATGATATAAAATTTCTCTCAACTTTTTCTTACAAACAGATATTCATTACAAAAACTCACTTACAAACCAAACTAAATGTATCTTAGTTGTTTAATTTCAAAAGTTTAATAAACATAAAAGATTTTTCATTTCACAAAAGTTACTAAAATTTTATAAAAAAAACTTTAGAAATTACGAGTAATTCATACGCAAGACTAAATGGGTGTTTGGTATTACATTTTCAAAATAAATTATGCATTTATAAATTGCATTTTTAAGAAAAATGTCTATCCGTTTTTTCAAAACTACGATTTCTCTTTAAAAGTTGTATTGTTTACACACACAATGATCAAAATTCAAAACTCAATTCTAAACACCCTAAATGTATCTTCCATGTTTGAATGGGAAAAATCAGGTGCAACACTTTTTTTTTCAGGTTTAATCAAGCCAACTATCCTAAATTTACTTCATTTACATTCCACTACATCGCATTGCAGTTCAAGCTCCTCAAGTAGGGTTGCTACTAACTAATCCTTACGGGAGCACGCCTTATCAAAGGACGTGGCGATGGCTAGCATAAAAGCGAGTAGCTGCTGCTCCCAATCGATAGCTACAACACAGATTGGCGTCACCACAAGAACATACTTCTGCAAAAACTGATGCCAGAATGAAGCCGTATGCTAATGTCATCCAAAATCTTGACATAATCACGATTTCGCTCTTCCTAAAATTTCGTAATGGTCTGGGCCAAATTTTTCGTGATAACACATGGCTATCTGTGTAACCTGTTGTGTTCTGAACTTTTTTTTTGGCCTTTCAGGACTGTTTAGAGGCCAAAAATGCTTCCCTCCCCCTAAGTTACAGTTTATTTATGCATTGTTATTTGTTTGGAACTTGGAAGGGGTCTATTTAGTTTACTTTGCAATCTATTTACAAACAGTCTTTAATTTTCTCTAATAAATGTATTTGAGAATATCCCGGTGGGTTTCCCATTTTTCATCGTGGCATAAAAAAAGCTCTTATCTTTTTATACTTATTATAGTTCGATGAACGCCCGGAAAAACTACTTTAAAGAATGAATAAATCCAACCGAAAGAGAACACAGATCAGCATCATCATATTTACAGAAAACATACCGAGATGATGAATGATCATTTGGCCAAAAACAGTATGCGTAACAAAACTGCACATATCATCTTCCACCTGCATGCAGCTACACAAGTCTGAAATAAGAACCATCATTATCCCGTGCATTTGATCAACCGTCAATATGGTCAAACCAACTTCAACAGCTTTAGTACTCAACGAAAGTTAGCTAAAACTTTGTTGATAATGAAGAGATATTAATAGTACCTTAGATGTGAGTCATATCAGAGGCTACTTCTGAAGCAGTTGACAACAACTTGAAGCTTGCTAGTGAAGTAGGGGTGAGTGGTGGTGAGGCTGCTGGTCCAGGCTGAGGAGGCTCCATAAGTTTGGCAACATCTAAAGAAATGGCTCTCTGATTGCGGGATGGGGTAGAGAAACTTCTAGGGACAACTAATGGAGGAGGTGGAAGAGGAGAGGCAGCAGTCGATGTCAAAATAGGGACTTTATTTGGAATAGACGTTTCTTGATTCTTGAAAAACAATGGTGCAGAAAGTCCAATCAAACCACTAGAAGATGTAACCGATCTGGAGAAGGTTAAACCACGAATAGGAGGCCTAGGAAGCTCATGAAGCTCATTTATCTTAGGTGAAGTAAGAGAAGGCGGTGAAACACCATGAGAAACTGGAACCCGTGAAATCATCTGTTGATGATCACTCCTGCCGCTAGTAGATGCCATGGACATTTTACCTGAAAATGACTTACTTGGTGGTAATGGACCAGAGTAAGCTTGCCTTTTCACTGATTTGCCGTCAAATGCACCATGAGTATCCTGTTGTGGGAATGACAATCTATGGACATTAACGTCTTTCTCAACTAACGGGGGTTTTGCGGCAGATGTTGATGTGCTACTGTCATTAATGTATCTATCATGTTTCTCATCTGGTAATGGCTTTTGAGACGGATTAATGTGAGAAGCAGATGTAGGTATTCTTGAAATTGGGGGTTTGGTATCAACAACTGGAAGAGGCAGCACATAAGAGAAAAATTTTCCAGGAGGTTGCACTACTTTAGGCTTTCTAGATGGATCGGTTTTCTCTGGGTATAACGGGGCAGAATAGCTGCTTACCCGAGCTTGCCTACCAAAATGTTGTTCCCCTTGATACTTGTTCACATCTATCTGCAGAAATTTGAAATTTTGATTGTATAATGGAGCGGTCACAGCACATTAAAAGCACAAGTACGACGTAACCATAGTTAATACTACAAGATTACCTCCGTTAGATTTGATGAGGTGGCGACATTATCCAACCCATGTATATTTTCTCTTTGGTCAAAACTCAGTTCACCATCATTTATGCTCTCGTAACTACTTACGGCTTCAACCTTCCCAGCTGCGTCATCATTAAGTCCACTCAGTTGGTAATCGATATGATGCTTCTCTGCAGCAATTCTTATTTGAGGATCAACTGCTTCAACAGCTTTAAGTCCCTTCCGAAAGAAATTTAACTGCTTTCATGGAGATGGAAAACCAAGAAGTTAATCCACATGACCTGATTATTAAAAAAAAAAAGAACAGAAAGGAAAAATAGACACCTGTGCAGCATGATGGCGAGCAGCCTGTGCCAAAAGACTACGGCCTTGTCCCTCCTTAAGTGATTTTACACGAAATACACATAGTCTCGCCGCTTCATCATATTCATCTTGAGCTTCTTGTAGCTTCTGTGAAACAGAAATTTCAACTTTTCCACTTCTTAAACTTCCCTTCTCCTTGTGTTGTGCCATCATGTATTCATAAACCTCTCTGGAAAATATATAAGCAGGCAATAAACCGTTCACATCATTGGCAAAGTTTGAAATTGGACAATGAATCACAAAACAAAATCTACCTTTTCTCATCACACTGAAGTTTCATTTCCTGCACCATTAATAGAGAAACAAGTTAAGTGCCTGTGCTATGTTACTGACAAATAAGGATGGCAGTATTGTTATGCGTGATAGTTATACGTGTGTTTGGAGGAAACATGGTTAATGCAACACAAGGAATAATTCTTTTATTATTCACATAAGAAGCCAAGCCTAATATATATTCTGTTGGATGCCGCTATTATATTCACCCAGATACTTAAAAGCTCACATTCTGCTACATTATAATTATCCAGTATTTGGTGGTTTGAACTCTGAAATAATAGTTAACAAGAGCATTTTATTCAATGTCGCTACAGAATACCACATTTGACTTTCTCATGTACCACTTTCCCTGTTTACAGATAGGAATGACATTGGGCTAGTTGGTATTACCATCAAATTTCACCTGCAAGAGTGGGTACAAACTTTCACCTGTAAGACAGGTGAGGGACATTGACAGATGGCAAGTAAAAAAAAAAGGTAAATGGGTGGGACCCCCCTGGTCCCATGTACCATCTTGGTACCCAAAGCGCACACTGCATAGAGCTCATGCCCGGTGAAGCACCATCCTCCCACATGGAGCACAAGATATATTTTCTACACTTGCCTTTGGCAAGGTTTAAAACTGTGACCTTGCAGTCTTCATCTTGTGGGCCCAAGTGGTCACATGGTGGCGGTACCAGTTGATCTAAGATCAAATGGTGACAGATAGCAAGTATGAAATCTCTATCCTGTATAATTTGTGCCCAAAAACCCGCGACACCTCTTTTTAAGAATTTAGGTTCTAACCTATTAGATATTTCCCATGTGTCCCAATCCACCACTAAGGCCCAAATACGAAAACTCCTAACTATAGATAAGTCACTACTCACTAATCCTGCCTAACAGACCAAACCCGTTGTTGACAAACTTGGCAAACTGCAACTTGGTATTGTTTCTAGTTGACTAGTTGTGTTTGTGTATGTCATAGTTTAGACTAGTGGATTTGCTGTTTGCCAAAATGCTTTTAGAGTTAAATATAAGTATGTAATAAACCTTATGCATTTTCCAAATAACTCATAGAGAGAATTTCATAATTGAAATAACTTCAAAAAACTAAAAATCAAACTACCTGCATTGATAAATTTTGTGGCTGCAATGCAACGAAAATTGAACACCTGCAGTGATATAATCATGACGGAAACAAAGTATTCTACATTAAAGCTCAAACTCTGTACTTACTCCTTCCAAGACAAAACCATCTCACTTGAACAAACCAATTGTAAATCATAAATTCAAAACTTTTACATCTTTGATCATACTAAACCAAAGATCCTACTGACATGGAAATGGAACTGCCACTAACATAAGTTTGCATAACCTGATCAGCAAAGATGCTAATGGTCATTCCTTCGCTTATTAGGGAGAATAGTGGGACTGTTATGGCTCTCGGGTATAAATGTCAAAAATCCGATAATAATTAAAAATGGTACATCTGATACTATGATATTTGGTTGGGTAAATTTGAAATCAATACGGTTTTAAAAGGGATATATGAAATTCTCTCTAAATTATAACCGAGCAATGCAGGTAGTCATGGATCACAGATATGGCCATATGGGCATAATTCTTCTCCCGTTGACAAATATCTACTATTTTGCGGGCGAGGACAAATTCGTGGTCATTTCTACTAGTGTTTACCAGATTTTAAAACTTACTACAATAGTTATAACAAAAACACGCTACCAATCAATGATAGTAAATTAACAAATTCTAATAATGGTGGTTTATTTCAAAATATATAGAATAAAAATGCCTTTTATAGAAGTGTAGACACCAAAAATGCATAGAGATTTTGGAAGTATGTTCTCAAAAATGTAAATTGGAAGGAAGTCCCGATTCCCGAAGCTCTCATACACAAAATTCCCATTTGGAAACTGCATTTAACAACAAGTATTGGAATGGTGTGGTTACATATCTCCAAGTGACACCATATCACTCACCCACTAACTGACGGCTCTGACAATGGCCGGCACACAACAATCTCCATGCACTTCCATGAAGGTCCATTTGCTTAAACAACACTAACACAAGAGATTTGAAAGTGAATGACAGATTCTGTTGGTCCCATCCGGATCATCTCGGGCTCGAATCAAACATTTCTATGAACAAAACTCACGACACACAAACTCACACTTTGTATATAATGAATTCTGTTATTTTACAATGCGTAGGCATTCCTATTTATAGACATAATGCTAACCATTGTACCTTTTCATCAAAAGTCACACCCTTCCATAAATAACTACCTATAATCGAATATAACTACCATTCGGTTATTAACTTTATTCTTGACACTTTAGACCCCTAAACTTATAAACTTTACATACACGACTCTAAATACACAAACTAATTACACAACGACCCGTTAACATGGATTAATGAATTAACATTCAACACTCCCCCTTAATTTATTAATCCATGCCTTCAACGTCTTCATATCTTCCACTCGATCATCTTTATCTTGAACATGTCGTGACGGTTCTTGGTCGCGTATTCGTCTTCAAATAAAACATTCCTTTGAATTAGCCATTTTTGTAAAATGTCTTCTGGTAGTCTTCGGCCTTTTATCTTTCAAATGAACCAGCCCACTTTTTGAACCAAAGCCCCACAAATCCTTGTAGTTCTATTATCTTTGGTCTCACAATACTCTGGCCCATCAAAAACAAGTTGCATGCCGCTCTTCTATTCTTCCGATTATTCTCTGGTCTTCAAACAACAAACTAGTGCAATTGGTTCCAACTTTTTCTTTAATATTTCTGGTACACAATGAACGCAGTCACAATCTCCTCCATCTTTCCCAATTCTTCAATTCACGAACACCGGCTTACAAGCGATAACCCCTATGGATTTCTGCTTCTGATTTTTCGCTGCAAGTGCACACTGGTGGTTCCTTTTTCTTCTGGCGATTGCTCCTGCGTCCGTCTTCTTCGGTTCGCGTCTCAACAGTAACGAACAGGTTTCTGTTTTCTTTTCGTGCGACACTTGTGGTGGTTCTCTGGTTGAAAATACACAGTGGCAGCGGTGGTTATCTTCTGGCGTTACTCTCTTCCGCCACACGCGGCGGCGGTTTCTCTTCCGTCTCACAAAATGGTACATCTCCTTGTCTTTTACTTCCACTTAATCTTGTTTCTGCAAGTTTATTATTTCTCTTATAATGAATCCCAAATTTCTGAATGGATCTTCCTCTTAATCGAATTCAAATCTAGAACTAGGCTGTTTTTCGCTCTTCTTCCTTTTCTTTTCTGGTGAGCCCACACAGTGGTGGCGGTTTCTCCTTCGCACAACCGGTATGTCTCTTCCTCTTGTTTACTTTCTCTGATTTAATATTGCTCTTAATTAAATCTTATCATGAATTTAATCTAATCTGGATGACTAGACTGTCTCTGTTTCTTCATTGAATCGATTCACACTAAATCGATTCCGTCTCT
Organism: Erigeron breviscapus; assembly: GCA_034093135.1. NCBI lineage: Eukaryota > Viridiplantae > Streptophyta > Magnoliopsida > Asterales > Asteraceae > Erigeron > Erigeron breviscapus. The sequence goes on along the minus strand of CM067170.1, from coordinate 121,592,237 downwards.
TTTGTTATATGATTCCCTGAATCTTTTGCTTCTTGGTCTCTATCTGATTTCGCATCTTCTCTTGATTGATTTCCTGAATCAATCGGTTCTCTTTCTTATTTGGAACGATTCCCTGAATCGTCGGTCTTCTTTTGATTGATTCCCTGAATCAATCTGTCTCTTTCTCTGAACGATTCCTCTGAATCGTTGGTCTCTGGGTTTCTTTAACCCGTTCTGACCGGGCTGCTCACGGTCATTTCTTCTTTCAATTGATTCCCTGAATCAATTGGCCTATCTCTCTTTTCTCATTCCTCTGAATCGTTGGTCAATTTGATACTCCTGATCAAATTGTTCTTCTCTTGATTGATTTCTCCAAATCAATCTGTCTTTATTGATCGTCTCTTGATCGATTCTTCTCTCTGGAACAATTCCTCTGAATTGTCTGTCAACTTGATACCCCTGATCAAATTGTTTTCTTCTGATTGATTCCTCTGAATCAACCTTTCTCTATTGATCTTCTCTTGATCAATTTCTTGCAGAAACGATTCCTATGAATCTGTTTCTGTCTCTTAATCTGATTCGTTCTTGCACTCTTGCAGAACAAATCTTCTTGTTTGATTCAAGCCCCTGATGCTCTGATACCACTGTTGGTCCCATCCGGATCATCTCGGGCTCGAATCAAACATTTCTATGAACAAAACTCACGACACACAAACTCACACTTTGTATATAATGAATTCTGTTATTTTACAATGCGTAGGCATTCCTATTTATAGACATAATGCTAACCATTGTACCTTTTCATCAAAAGTCACACCATTCCATAAATAACTACCTATAATCGAATATAACTACCATTCGGTTATTAACTTTATTCTTGACACTTTAGACCCCTAAACTTATAAACTTTACATACACGACTCTAAATACACAAACTAATTACACAACGACCCGTTAACATGGATTAATGAATTAACATTCAACAGATTCTAACTAACCCTGAACTACGTCATAAGCTACTTGTACTCCACAAATTCTAAGCAGACATAGAACGTGGTCATGTATTAGGTTAACCTTCAATTAACACATGTATCACATTGGTCATCATATTTTTCAAAGTTCTTAACTCTAGTATCTACGTGTTACCTGCTCTGCATATTGTGTGCATACAGATTACTAATTTACCCAGATTCGGTAACCTCAAAATGAACACCTATACTTCCTATAATTCTCAGTGTGCTAGGCAACAACTATCTGTACTCGCAAATCAAATTATGAGCATAATTGGAATAAGAACAGCTAAATATGAAATAAGACAAACCTCCACTTTTCGCAGCTCAGTTAGAAGAGATTCTGTCGGGTTTGTAACCGTGATAATTATATGAGAACGCTGTCATAATAAGTGATAGGTCACTACTCAATACAAGGTGAAAGTAAAGCAGCAACATCATGAAAAAAAATACTTACATATGTATCAGCAATTTTCTGAAGTTCTGCTTGCATATTTCCCAAAGCTGATAGAACTATACCTGCATAAGTACAAGGTGTCTCACAAACCTTCAACACATTTAATGAGTAACGAATATCAAAAGCAATGCAGAATACAACATATTATGTACTCATACTAAAGTAGCTAAACATATCAGGCTTTTGGCATGCAAAAAAGGACAGAAACAATTCTTATTTACCACTTTCATCGTCAGTGTCCGCCGTAGTTTTATCCAGCAGACATGTCCCCATTTCACTCAGTGACTCTGAAAATTCTGAATCATAATAAGATCGGGTGTTACTAATTTGTATATTAGAAGAAGAATAAAAGAACAAAGATTACTAATAATTCAGCGAAAACTTAATGGTAAAACTGTAAAAGAACCAATAGGCAGTTATATGTGGTGAACCGATAGTCAAAGCTCACAAGATATTACCAATGTAAAACACTCCAAGGGAACTGGATGAAGCAAAACATACATAAACCATATTTGTCTCGTGTATAACCATATATGTTCAAATTATCCGTATAGGTTTTTATCACTTCCTTATTAGTGGATGAATATACACTTTGTATCTTATGTATTTTAATGTATATAGTTTCTGATTGTGTAACCCTGATTTCTAGGGAATTAGGTAGGGACACTTGTATTATATATTCTTCCCTTTTTTATCAATGGAGATCATCAAGATATTCAGAACTATATGGTATCAGAGCCTTTTGCACCGACCAAACCCTAACTGCAAGAACAGTCTACGGACTTTCTGCCCCAATTTCCTGTTTTTTTTCCCTTGCCTTCATTTTCCTCCTTAAGATGGTGACAAATCTGAGAAACCAGAATCCTGTTACAAATATCCAGCACAAGGTTCGTGTACTGGATGGAACCAAAGTCACGTATGCCCCATGGGTTCCAACTACATGCTCGTGGCTATGATGTTCTAAACCGTATTGACGGCATACCTGAACCTAAAGAAACCGATCCTGTATATGCAACTTGGGCCCAAATTGATTTCATAGTCCTGCAGTAGATTTATGGAACCCTCTCGGATGACCTGTCGGATCGAGTTCTGAAAGATGTGTCCATGAAGATGTGTTTACTACCAGTGAAGCCTGGATTCACCTCGGCAAAGTTTTCTTGAACAACAACGGCTCTTACGCAACTGCTCTTGATACTAAATTTGTCAACCTTACCTTTCGTTCCATGCCAAGCCTCTCGGAGTATTGTCAACGCCTGAAGCAGATTGCAGATCAATTCAAGGCTGTTGAACAAAGCGCCTCATCATGCAACTTGTTCGCTGGTTGCCACCAGAATACGACATCACAGCTGCCGTCATCAACAACAATCTTCTTTCTTGGGAAGAAGCTTGTAACATGATCGATGCCGACCTGAGGCAACAGGCCCGAGACTCTCATGCTTCCATCCCGGCTGCTATGGCCCACGTCTCGAATGAACCTCGTGCCAACATTAACTATCATGCACAACAGCGGCGTAATGACAACCGAGGACAGTCAGGCGCATTACGTGGCCAGCCTCGTGAGAATCAAAACCAATCAAGCCATTATCAACTTGTTCGGACCAATGCTTGGAACCCATGCCCGTCACCCTTCTGGCCACCAGCGCAACCATGCCCATACCCTACACAAGCTGCCAGCGCAGGCACAACATGGCCACCTATGCAGCCGCCCCATCTGGTCAGCCACAACAGCCCACTTCCTAGCAGGAGTTAACCCGCTGAACCCTCTGAGCTTGGTGCTGCTATTCAGGCTATGATTCTAGATCCGGATGAAGAGACCTGGGTGGCTGACACTGGGGCTACCAATTACTTGACACGCGCATCAGGCATCCGGTAAACTTCACACTTCTTGTCGTATTACTATTAAAAAAGGGTAAATGGGTGGAAAACCCTCTGGTCTCATGTATCGTCTTGGTACCCAGAGTGCACACCGCATATAACTCATACCCGATGACTCATTATTCTAACATATGAATCACAAAATATAGTTTCTCCACTTGCCTTTGACAATATTTGAACCTGTGACTTGCAGTTTTCATCTAAGGGCCCACGCAATCACATGGTGGCGATACCCGTTGATCTATGATCAATTGGTTTGTCCTATTACTATTAAATCCATGTATGTTGGTAATAGTATCGTGTGCCTATTCATGGGTCTGGTCATTTATCCATAATTCCCCAAACCGAACATAAACCCTTAATAATGTCCTTTATACCCCAATATTTTCAAAAGCCTTGTGTCGGTCCATATATTTACCACTAACAATATGGTTTTTATGTCTTTTGACTCATTTGGTTTTTTGTGAAGGACTACAAGACCACGACGCTCCTCAACTACCACAATAGTACAGATCCACTATACTCCTTCAACACCCCAACCACCAAAGCCACCAAACCTTCCGCATTTCTCACTTCTTCGCCTTCCAATGCTTGGCATCACAGATTTGGCCTTTCCTACACTTTTATTATGAATTTCCTTGCTTATAGTAATTTGATTCCTCGTAATAAACCTAAGGATAATATCTTTTGCAATTCTTGTCAAGTTGCTAAGCATTTATCATTTAATGATTCTGATTCTATTACTCTTTAATCGTTTGATATCATTCATTATTTCATTTTACCCTGCGGGGCAAAACAAGTTACAAATACTACATGGTCCTCATTGATGACCATACCCAACTTGTTTGGGCTTTTCCATTTAAATTTAAGTTGGACAGTTTCACCAAATTTGCAGAATTTCGCTGTTTATCCAAGCATAATTTAATAAATATATAAAAAGTTTCCATTGTGATGCGGGCGGTGAATTTGAAAGCTTTAAATTTAAAGCATGCGCTCTCACTAAGGCTTTACAATTTCGATGTTCATTCCCCCAAACCTCAAATGAAATGGCCTATGATTGACGGTTACAACGAGGCATACAGTGGTAGGCATACAGTGGTGAAGGGTCCCAATCATTCTAAGAGGGTGGGGTGGTGGGAGTAAAAGGAAAGGTAACCTCGTCAAAAGTGACTTGAAAAGATAAGTAAAAACGTCCCGTGGTTGGGTCCAAACAACGTTATCCATGGGAATTTGTGGGAGATCTAAGAAAAATGCAAGAAGTAGAACGCGAGGCAAGTTTGTGAGGGCATGTGGCATAGTGGTTTGGGATACAAGCACACCCGAAATTGGAAGATGGGTATAAGTAGGATACGGATGATAGAGTTTGAATGTAGGGTAAGAAAATTCTCTAGTTTAGTAGGAAGGATGTTATGTACGTAGACAACTATGTGAAGTGCCTTTACCAGAAATATGCAGGTAGAAAGGCCCCGACTTAGGAGGAACATAATGATGTCATTCAGCCATCGAATCATACGCTCGAACTTACATCATTATGTCCCTCCTAACTCGGGCCTTTCTACCCACATACTTCTAGATAGAAGCACTTCACACAGCTGTCTACGTACATAACATCCTTCCAAACCAGGGAACTTTCTAACCCTTACATTCAAACTTTATCATCGACATCCTACGTATAACGATCTTCGTACTTTCGGGCGTGCTTGTATCCCAAACCAGTATGCCACCCGCCCTAACAAACTTGCCCTTTCTTGTTCTTGTATTTTTCTCGGATCTCTCGCAAATTCCCGTGGATACCGTTGTTTGGACCCAACCACTGGACGTGTTTACATACCTCGTCACGTCACTTTTGACGAGTCCACCTTTCCTTTTACTCCCACCACCCCACCCTCCCAGCATGATTGGGACCCTTCACGACTCTATACCTCGTTCCGTCGAATCATACGTCGTTTGTTGTGAGGTTTGGGGGCATGAAAACCGAAATTGTAAGGCATTAGTGAGAGCATATCATTTAAATTTAAAGTTGTCGAATTCACCGCCTATATCACACTGAAAACTTTTTATATATTTATTAAATTGTGTTTAGATAAAACAGTGAAATTGTACAAATTTAGTGAAAGTTTTCGACTTAATTTTAAGTAGAAAACCCAAACAAATTGGGTATGATTGTTAACTAGGACTGTGTAGTATTTGTAACCTGATTTGCTAGGTATAGGTGACCTCTATAGGTCACAATGAATGATAGAAAGTAAATTAAATGGTAAACATTTATGTTTAGCAACTTGACAAGAATTGCAAAAGAAATTATCCTTAGGTTTTAAGTAAAACGGATCCATCTAACCAAGCGAGAAAAACCCTTTCTTTTCTAGTGTGCGCTTTAATTTGATTGCAGCTAGCGCGCAGCAACTGCTTGACCGGCTTCTCGTCTTCCGTCTAATCTAACCAAGTGAGAAAATCCCTTTCTTTTCTAGTGTGCTTACTCATTCCCTTCCTCACTACCCTTAGCCACTCCTTCATTTCTTCTCCCACCATCCAACCCCATAAACATGAGTTCCACAAAATGATTACTGATGAATAATGGCAACAAGTTGGTATCTAATAAGTCATCATCAGTAGCAACAATTAAAGAAAATTACTTTGGTCATACTTCCCCAAGAAGGAAAGGAACCGTGGAAAAAAATTTCAAGTAAATGAAAATTAAGTCCAGATACTTCAAATCAGGAATAAAAGCAGAAACTTTGAGTTCACAAATGATATTTACACTATTTTTATTGCGTCAGTTAACACGAGTATACAACAAAACACTATTTTTCTTTAAACAAATTGGAATACATGTTTATTTAGCAAGATCCAAATGACACCATAAAATGACTTCCCTAGTTCCCTGCACCTACAACACAGTGGTACCTGAAGTAATGTGAATTAACTTCACAACAATAGTTATAAGACACACATTAGCGATCCACAACTGCATCACATGATACAAGCATGACTACTGTTAACATCAACATCGCTTGTGTATAATCATACTTTTAAGATCCCCAAACTAGTCAAACCGTTTAACTAATTATAGAAGTATGCCATTATGATACAAAAGATATGCAAGTCAATTGAAACACATACCAAATATACTATTTGCTGTGGCAGCAGCTGCAGATAACAAGGAATCATAGCAGTTTCTCAAATCTTCCACATCCTACAAATTAACTAAAACAATCACAATGTGCTTCATAGAAACAAAATCGAGCTACCGACATATCCTCTTTCTGTTTGTTTCTTGATCAAAACAAAAATGGTTCACTACTATTAAAGTCCAATTCATTTCCAACACCATTTGGGCATATTTATTCAGTATCTTTACAAAAAAAAGGTTATCTTGGTGGGCTTATTTTAATAAATCTTTACCAAAAATGTGCAAACTACAACTATTTTAACAGTAAAGTATGAAGCTTTTTTCGGTCAAACTAAAAATACTAAAAGTCAAAGATGGGCTACTGGTCAGGCGTCCTGTATACTCAAAAGATGTCTCGGGTTTTTACACGTGGGTTTGGAAACGATCACGGGATACCCCGGTTAAACTGCATACATCTGAGTCAAAAACTCGTCCTCCAGTTATATATATAGTATATATATATACAAGTAACAAGTACCTTGGAAGCTTGAGCAAGTTCTTCAAAGTGGGCAGTGGAAAGATGTTGTTGATCTTTTTTATCTTTCCCATCAAATCTGCTGTTCATGCTTAATTTTCTTCCAAGTTTCCCAAATGATGACTTCATGTTATTTTATTTTTTAAAAAGATATAGGCTAATATATCTATATGACTATATGTGTGTGTAAGTAATGTTATGTTAGATTTAATATTAATATTATGTGGGAATAATGATGATGGTGTGATTTGATGCAAGAAAATTTTAACAGAGCAGAGAAGTGAAGCAGAAAAATGGGATCACAGGCAGCAATAGCACAGTGAAGGAGTTGAAGCTGATAGGGATATATTAGTAATTTCAACACCAAAAACAAACTTTGACTGACCCATACCATCCTTTTCAACCTACTCGCTTGCTTCTTTGGAGTATATCATTTACCAACTACCTTCCCCGTATATGAGAAATGGTACATGTATAATGAATGGGAATTCATACAAGTATAATGCATATCAACAATACCACCATACCCAATCTTGTTTTCCACGATA